>JASVEL010005677.1:0-140618 GCA_032618575.1 Nicotiana noctiflora
TGCAGTGATAAGTTGGGACTTAGTCTTGAGCTGGGTTCATTTGTAGCCGGGGTTATGATATCCACAACAGACTTTGCACAACATACCTTGGACCAGGTATTGATTTATGATAGGATGTTTCTTTGCTCATGCTTTCATTAAGACATAAAATAGAATGTAGACCATGAACAAATCTATGAGGCATCCTTACTTCAAAATTCATTTTTCTATTTCAACTCACCAATCTTATGTATATAGATGTTGCTATGAGTTTTCTCATTTTTTCTGAAAAGTCTGGCATCTTACAACATCTTTTAACAATGGTCATCTTCTTCTATTTATATTTTTTCCGCTGATTTTAGAAAATTTCTAATCTCTAAAGGATATACTTACCTTCTCTTTCATCATTCCATCCTGCTTCCGTCTTGTTTTTCCAGTAATGTCTTGAGTAGGTCCCTCATTACTTAGTAAGAAAATGTCCTATTCATCAGTAGCTGTATTTCTTTTTCATTGTTGGATATATGGAAAAAGAAAACATCAGAAATAGCTTTTTACTTACCATTTTTGCTGTACAATAATGACAGATTGCATACTTGGAAGCAGCTGACTATATTTACTTTAATTTTCCCAACTATGCTTTGCGATTGTTAAGTGTCTTAATATTACTTGTAGGTGGAACCAATTCGTAATCTCTTTGCAGCTCTCTTTCTCGCTAGTATCGGAATGCTGATACATGTACAGTTCCTATGGACGCATGTAGATATCTTGCTAGCATCAGTTATCTTGGTTATAGTTTTTAAGACTACTGTAGCCACCATGATTACGAAGGTTTTTGGATATAACATTAGGACATCAGTTATTGTAAGTCATCCATCTAAACACTTGTTAGACAAAAATTATATTGCCTTATCTTTTATGAGTTTGAATGACTCTACAGGTTGGGCTTTTGCTTGCACAAATTGGAGAATTTGCATTTGTGCTCTTGAGTCGTGCCTCAAACCTGCATATTGTTCAGGTGATCTCATCCTACCGATCTTTTTTTCTCTTGTTATGTTTGTTATAGTTTTGGACCTTCCTCTTCATTATACCTTTTAGGAGGCAAAAAGTTTTTAGCATTCAAAGCGCAACACTGATCTCCCCATGCTCTTCCACCACTTAATGTCTTAACAACAACAACAACAACAACAACAACCCAGTATAATCCCACTTAGTGGGGTCTGGGGAGGGTAGTGTGTACGCAGACCTTACCCCTACCTAAGGTAGAGAGGCTGTTTCCAAATAGACCCCCGGCATCCTTCCCTCCAAGAACTACCCACCTTGCTCTTGGGGAGACTCGAACTCACAACCTCTCGGTTGGAAGTGGGGGTTGCTTACCATCGAGCAACCCCTCTTGTCTCACTTAATGTCTTAAGTTTGTAGAAAATAAAGGAATTGCACTTGCTTTTGTCGAGATAGATTATGAGCTCCAGTGTTTATGTTGTTTTAAAGTAGGTAAAGATGGCACACTTTGAATTTATATACAGATGCAAGGTTAAAGGTCACCAAGTGGTTCTCTAATTTCCTTTTCAATCACAGTTCTGCATGACAGTGCATTTTACATGTACGTATAATGTAATTTAAATTTGCCCTAGTTGAATTATAAGGTTTTAATGTGTCAGTCATTGTGTTCTGTAAACATTAGATATATACAACTCTCCAGTCGGCAGTTTAGTTTCTCGATCAACCTGTAATTTTAAAAAAAAGGAGACACTTGTCTTTTTTTTCCTGAGCTAAGTTTTCCAGGCTGTCTAGATGTTGTTAGTGTAACTGTTTCACATGCCACCATTAACAATTTTCCCAGTGAAGATTAACTTTCAAGTAAATTTAGAAGGCCTCCTACTTATTTTTTTAAAAAAAAGAAAGAACGAAAGAAAAAAGGCTCTAAAGAAACTCTGTTTGTTTTTCATTAAGAAACAAGTCTCTCTGCCCTTTCGGGTAGGGGTAAGGCCGGTGTACGTATTACCCTCCCCAGGCCCCACTTTGTGGAACTATACTGGGTAGTTGTTGTTGTTGTTAAGAAACAAGTCTCTTGAATTCATTTTTATCTTGCAGGCTCCTTGACCTTGATTTGGTTGCTTTAACTGATACTTTGTGCCATATTATCTAATTTCACCAAGTACTTCATTTGTTCCACTCAAATGTCACTTTATCACTTCTATTGAATTCAGCTAAGTTTCTTTTACATTTACAGGGAAAGATGTATCTTCTTCTGCTCGGAACAACTGCTCTAAGTCTTGTGAGCATCTAAATCTTCAAATTGCTTGAGGATATACTTCTGATGCTATTTGTTTCTTATTTGATGTTTATGATTGAATTTCGTGCAGGTTACAACTCCAGTCTTGTTCAAGTTGATACCTGCTATCATGCACCTGGGAGTTCTTATGCACTGGTTTCCTGTGGAAAATATAGCGCCGGATGAGGTAGTTTTTCTTCCTTGGATCATGGACTAATTGACACAAACTTTATTGCATGGTGGCCGAAAATGCTGTTTTCTTTTCCAGGTTGATGCTAATTGTAGATGAGATGAATTTTCTTTTGCAGGAGAAAGTTTCAATGATCGAAGCACACAATAGAGTATTGTAACATTTGCTGTTATCATATCCAGTAGTATCAAAAGGAATGGCTAGATGGCAGATAATTTGTAAAATACCCAGTTTTGGCGGGCAGTAAATTCGATGTGCATTACTCAGCCTGAACTCATCAAGGATGCAGAAGTTAGGTAAAGTCAAATTTGTTTTGTACATAAATATTCTTCTGCATTTGGATGCTGTACATATTCCCACTTTTTTGTCTCACTGAATTGTAGCTTGATCTGAACAAACGAGATATACCTTGACATTTACAGGGAATGCCAAAGAAATTAATTACCTGCCGTCCAGTATTCTATCCTTTGGACTTGGAAAATTTGGATTGCTTCAATTTAGGAGCATTTTCCAATTACTTGCAATCTAACTTATTACTCGAGTCTCGTATATTCTTAAGAAATAGAGGGATTAGTATTTCCTTCAAATAAGCCAAATCAAAAAGAAAGAAAGACACTACGGAATAAAATAAAGGATCAAATCTAGGGTGACGCTTCTATCTGATCTTAGAAAACCAACCTACGTGATATAACCTACTAAAGAACGACCCTTAGAACTGCCTGTAGGGGCCAAAAATGCTTTTCGAGACACCATATCTTTGTCATTATGTTATTCCAGTTGAAAAGGAGAAAAAGCATATACGTCCCACGCAGATAAACTAGTTGAGAAATATACAGACGCGACTAAATAATAAGTGAAAAACAGGCACCGTTGGTTCTCTAAAATCTTTTCTCAAAGCCCTATTTAATTTAGTAATACGAGTTGTTGGTACTGGACTACTGGTCTAGCAACAGTAATGGATTTTCATAGGGGCGAAGCCTATGTGCTTTTTTCCATCACGTAGTTTCCCACTTCTTAGAAACTTGAGGTATTCAGTTTTGGGACTTCAGTTTCCAATGGCATGGCCCATGGGTGTAGAAATGGTCAGAGCACTCTTTGTTGTGCTCATTATTTCGCATTTCAAGTTCGCAAACAGAACGCAAGAACTGTTAATGTAAACTCGTAATATTACAATTTCAATGTCGTTTGAGTTGAAGAAGCACAAATAGCCGAGCAAGGATCTAATCTTTTCTTTTGTCGTTGGCGGTTTATTAGGAGAAATATAAGGACCATGTAGAGGTGATTAAATTGCGAATACCATTAAATCAGCTCTTGAAGACCAAACTCAATTTAGTACTGAATAGCCTCTCTCTCTCGTGACCAAAGTGTTCTTTTATATAATCAAATGACAATGTGTTATATGACATGGTTTAATATCAGTAACTAGTAAAGTACAAACAAGTGGCTTTAGACTTTCCATACTCTTGTTTTAAACATGTCTCTTTGTGATTTATCCTACCCCTGCTTCAAGGATAAACTGATAAAGGCCCTTATATTTTTAGCCTACAAAGAAAGCCGACATCCAGTTATTCAAGCACACATATGCTTCATTTAATTTCATTAACACTATCAAAATATTGACTTAGATTTCAAATTTCAACTTTTATTCAATCCAAATACAACATAAAAGATGGGAAGTGGCTTGGTCCAGCCCAGAGTTAGGTATGAACTAAGGTATAAACTTGGATATTTGGCATTAGAATTGTTTTCCGAAAGTTGTTACTTGAAATATTTTGAAAAAGCTTGAGGAGAAAATGGAATAAAATGGGTTTTGGGAAAAATAAACGAACAAGTAGCCATAAACCAAACACAATTATGGCTTTGTAATTGTTGGCAGATGTGCAATTGAAGTGTCAGCATTGAGAGATAGTCTTTGCCGTTCTGAGTCTCTACAGCCTACAGTCAATTTTATGAAAGTCCTATGGTTTCATAGGTCTGATAGCCATCACGAGTCGTATGATGGGTGTATTCAATACTGCTCCCTACTAAACCCATCAATTCTTCTTCTTCTTCTTCTTCTTCCTTTTTTTTTTTTTTTGTTTAATAGAAAATATGGGCCCCCCTTCTGCCCTTTCTTTGGTGACTATTAATGCCTAGAGCACATCTTTAAGCCCATTCTTTTTTATAAATTGGTGTGTGTCACTTGTAAAATTAAGATTGTAAAAGATTTTTTTTTTTTTTAATTTTTATGTTCAAAGGAAAACAGTATTCCATCCAGATTATATTCCGACATTTAAGCAAACACTGTTAGGGGTTGTTTGATCGATTTGAAACAAATTAGTATAATGTGATTAGTTATCCGATCCTAATAATATTTTAATTGACTTTTATATGTTGTATCAATATGAGATTGTCAATTTTAATACTTTATCCTGGAATAATTTATTTAGAATTTATCATTCCTCCCTCTGACATGTATAAGTCATCCGAATACTATTTTTAATCATAGAGTAACTTAATAACCAAACAAGATAAAAGACAATATTAATTTTTATCTCCAGATTATTTTTTCTTATCTATTGTGGCAAACGACCTTTTAAGAGGGGTGGGTATAAAAAAATAAAATAGAATTCATAATTATCTGACAAAGGTAATAGTAATGGCTAGCAGTACGAAACAAAAGGTTTAGCTTTGAAAGTGAAATCACATAATAAAGTGGATAATCTTTTCTCAAGCACCCATAATATTGTGGTAAGTATTTAATTTCTTTATATCTCTCACTCGATCACTCCTCTAACCCGGGACCCGGCCTACATATCAACAGGCTACGTCGTCCACTTTTTATGAGGCCTATATTTACCTACAAAAGCTGACGGCCGGCGGAGTTGCGGCGGAAAAGCCGCTGTCTCGTCCCTGTTAACTGTTTAAGGCTGTCTTGTGCTATTGGCATAGTAGTTCAGCTCTAAGTCTTAGGGATGTTTGTTCTTTTTCGTGTTTAATTTTAAGAACCAAGAAAAAGTTACTGTAAAGTTTGCATGTAAAATAGCGAACATAGAAATAAATCACGTATCACTTTTGATGTACATATATAGAAAAATTAAAGGAACTGAGGCATGAAGGAGATAACGTCTTCTTTTATCGATTGAATCCGAAAGATATAAATTTATGTTAATATAACGCGACAGAGAAGTAAAAAATAAATTCAACAGCAAATAATATAATATATTAAAAATAGAACAGAGAAGAAAGAATTCTTATTGAATGATCCTTGATAGCATAATGAGGCGAACAGAGCTTGAAGGGCCGAACTATAACTAACTTGAGAGCACGATGCGATGAATTACAATATAGTATATAATTGTAGAGAAGAAAATTAGATTCCCTTCGTGGTTGTAAAAGTATGTCTATTTATAGGGATAAATCTAAGTAACCATTCTCCTTGAATTATAGGTCCATTATGAGCATTTACTCAATCCATTCATCACTTTTGGAAGACTTGTAACAGCTGTGTAAATGCTGAAATTCTATAACTGGTGAGTTAATTCCGTAATTGATGAATTAATTTCATAACTGATGAGTTAATTTCGTAACTGATGAGTCAATCTTGTGCCCGTTAAATCAATCCCGTGCCTCTTGAGTCATTCTCGTGCCCGTTGAGTCAATCTCGTGCCTGTTGAGTCAATCTTGAATTGATTGCCTTGTTCTGACCGTTGCAATCATTTATTGCATTTATTGTACGTTACATAATTGATTTGTAACATATGGTGCAATGATGATAAATCCCATGTAATTTGGGATTAATTACTTCCTTCCTCATGAGATATTCTCTCGCACCTGATACGGCTGTTTCCTGATGTTTAGTTCTGAGGCTAACAGGTACGGTACAAGTATGTTAGGTGCCCGGGGGTGTTTCACATATCATCTTTACATGTCATTCTTCACTTTTCTTTAAACTTTGCTAATACGTTTCGCCATTTAATAGACCCACACAGCGAGTCTAATTTTTACTAATACAGATAGTCCCCCAAATTTTCGGTTACTCACTATGATGTGACCGAAAAATGAAAGATTTTATACTTTTCATCCTTGCCTCTGTCTCATTAAAAACCTTGCCAGAAAAACTCAATAGGGACAAAACTGGACGAAGGAAAAAAAGTGCAGAACTTAGAGATTCAGATGATAACTCCACTGCATATGTTCCTTTCGTCAATAGTCGGTTGGTTTACCCCTGTCTTGTTTTGGGGTTTGAAGACAAATTTTTGCCTTATGTTTGCAAAGTTTGATATATAAGTTTCGGCTTTATTTTCTGCCTATTTTAATGTTTGGGTTTTTATTTCACCCTTTTACTTTGCATTAAAATGCTTCAATGCTTCGTGACTTTTTTGAATAAGCACGAATTATAAAAAATGACCCTTTTATGAACAACACTTAATGAAGAAGATGTATCAACTTCATAATGGTGTAAACATATGAAAGAAGAAATAGGAACACACATGTTTTTTGGAATAACTTCGACAAGTTTTAATTTGAACTATGTCAATTTCTACCTTACATGTATTTAAGTAACTTTTGTAACTTTTTCGTTACTATTTTTCTTACAACAGATTTCAAAAAAAGGAAACAAAACACAAGGTTTTTATTTGTAACCTATTTCAATATACTGAATAATCCACAAGGTTTTATTTATAGCCTTGTTTCACTTGAATAAGACACAAGGTTTTCATTACATTGCATTTTAACATGACTATGATAAGGTTTTTGGCTTTGGCTCGTAACTTTGCTCTTAACTTTCAATTTGTTGGGTAGACCTTAGGCTTGACTTAAATTCTGATTTTTCTAGTCTTCTTTGCCTTCCATACATATAGTCCCCCAAGTGTTAGAGCTTTGAAGTATGAAATCTCGAGCATTTGATTATTCCTTCCATGTGGTCCATTTCCTGAAAAGGAAAGACATACAGGATTCGGAGGTATATATTTTAGATGATGATTGCTTAACCCTTTTATTTCATCAGAAAGGTTGTAACCTAGACCAGGAATAATACAGTATTCCTTATGTCGTTCAAGTCCAATATCATTATTTGGCATTTTAGAAAATTTATCCGAGTACAAGTTTTTTTGGCACTTTAGAAAATTATTTGAGTGCTCATACTTAGTCTTTTAGACTTATTTGGATGCATTGTTACATGTGCGATGTCTTAATGTTGCACCTTTAGGTATCTAACTTTTATATACTTTAAACGCTATGAAGAGGATGTCTTCTTTTTATTCAGGCGTAAAATATGATCGATTGATCCTAGTAGACTTTTAGTCTGAGAGAGTATTAATTCCGATAGAATTTACAAGATTATTGACCCTATTAAAATTTACGGGAGTATTGATTTCGGTAAGACTTTGAGTTTGAGGTAATATTGATCCCAAATAAATATATATCTTAGTAGATTTATTCTGAAGATGCATTTAATCTTATTGGATTTGAATCCAAATTGGGGTATATGAATATACTTTCAAATAGAGAGGGACACATGTCCGAAATAATATTTGAGATTTTTGTTTATATATACGTGATAATCAATCCAGTCATAATACAATTAGCCATTAAGAAAGGCGTATATATTCAATTTGAATGGTCGTTGGACCAAATATAAGTCACGTGTTTGTTCAAAGTAAACTTTATTCTGGTGACTTATTTGCATACATTTATCTTGACTCAGATGTAAAACTCTCGTGTTTATTGTAGGATGTTTTACTCTGACATGGAGTTCTCGATCCTTTTTGTGTACGTGTAGTATATGTACTTTTGAAGAAGTTATTCAACATTGTTTGAATTGTTTATAATTGATATGAGCAGTACAACTAACCGAGTTGAGTTGGTAAATTATATCGGAATACTCTTAGGAATTCTATCTCCCAAGGCAATCAACTGTTTGTATCACTTCTTATATTGTTAGGTCAAATTGATTGATCTTCAAGTATAAGTAATCTTCCTAGCGTTTGAGTTTTGAGGTATGTGAACTCAAACACTGGAATCATAATTTGATAATTCGCAGTTTAATAGTCCCAGTAGGATAGTTAGTTTTGATATTGATGGACTTTCAAATGGTCCAGTTCCAACATAAGGACGGTACCGAAGCTCTTTTTATCAAATATTTTGTACTCTGATCGGGAACTACGGAGGTTCCAAAATGTTGTTGAGGATCATGCCATATCTTGATTTGAGATATTCATACTGACTTTGATGTGTTTTGATCTAAAACCTTATTATCAGAGTAATTTTCACTGCTTTGTTTGGTCGATGTGGCATTTTAACTTTTGGAGCCTTAAATATTCTCAAATATAATTCTCCTTCAACAAGGCAAGCAGTACGGGATGAGACACACTCAGAGTTAACGAGAGCATGCTTGTCTTTGGGTAAAGTTCTATTCTGCAAGTAATAAATGAATTTATTATGCCAATTCAAATTAAATTAGTCAGGCTTACCTCATTTTCGTTCTAATTTATGATAGATCAGGGATCGCCTAAATAAGAGATGGATCAACTCGAGACTGTTTGATCCGGAAATGATATTTCTCAATAAGTGCCCGGCATTGCTTTCAGAGTCAGTAATATCAGCAGTATATCCGAGACTAGTACATTTGACTCGATTTTCTTGGGTTTCATAATTCTCTTGGATTTTATCAATCATTAAATTAATATTTTTGCTCTGAATTCCCAAGCTAATTTAAGCCCTATAGCATATGCTCTATACTCGGCTTTGTTGTTTGTAATACAATAACTTTTATGAATTCTATAACTACTTTTTGTGATATGTATTAAGCATTGTCCCTAACTCAGGAAGTTTAGTACTTGTGGACCTAATTATGTAGAAGGTCCAGATCTTGAGAATTATCCCAGAAATAACATGTCGGGTAATATGTTCGAGCTAAGATTAATCATGAAATCTGCTAAATTTATGATTTTATAAAGGTACGTGACTGATAAACAATATCATATTCATTTAGTTCGGCTGCTCATTTAACTAGCCTTCTCGATAGTTCATTTTTATGCAAAATATTGCGCAGTGAAATAGTGACTACGGGAATTGAATGACATTAAAAATAAAACCTTAGATTTAGGGGAACTACAATTACTTCCAATTTATCAAAATATAGATATGTAGTTTCCGTATCTAAGAGCATTTTAATATAGATATGAGAATGTGTACCTTTATCTTCTTGAATTAAAATTATATTGACCGAGACATCTGAGATAATTTGGTGTAGCGGCAATCATTTTTCTCCTCGAAATTTGAAAGTAATGATGCATTATTGTTAGATAGCAAGTTCGAATGATTCGACTTTTCGGACTAAATCGATCTTCTGAAGTTGTGTAACTTTATCTTTTATTATTTGGCTTTAGTTTCTTCTTTTGCTTGACCGGATTATTCCACGGGTCAATATTGAATATATAAACCTTTCGTCCGGTGGTACACCTGTTATATTAGTATGGAGGCAAGCAAAATAATTTTTGTTAACATGTAAAAACAACATTTGGTGTCACAACCAACATAAACCTTTCTTTTTGGGAAGTCAACGATAATTTCTAGTTCTTCAACATTTGACCTCGTGGCTTCTTATGCTTTGATTCAATGATTGCTTCGGAAAATATTTGTATAATTTTCCAAGGTTATTAATGAACCTTCCTTCCTTGTGGTATATTCCTTCCTGCAGCTATCTCTTCTTTTTCAGTTGTTAGGTGTGGTATCTTTGTAAGTAATCTCGTGGGTGTTTTACCCATGTTCCTCCTAATCTTCATTCTTCTCCTACGAAATTTTAAATTTAGCAAGGTAATTCCTTACCTGTTTGGGAAGATCCGAATATTTTTCAGTCCGTGAAGAAAACCTCGTATATCTTTGCTCGGACCTGATATTTAGATAGTTGCATTTAAATTCGAATCACCCAAGAATCACATCTGTTTGATCTTCGGGCTTGTTTCTGACTTTTAATTGAATGAACGTGTCATCCTTTAGTCAGAGATTTATATATATCGAATTTAAATTTTGCACCTCAGTTCTGTGAAGGTCCGACGTTATTCTTCTAACTCCTTCAATTAGATCCGGAATCATCTTGGTTTGGTTTTCAAACTTGTTTTTGGTCATCTTATTAGTGTTGATTCGACTTACAGTGTCTTCTTCTATTTAAATTTTGGTGCTGCAACGATTATGCATATCATTCTCGCAGGATAGATAGGAATTCCCGGAGGTGTTCTATCTGCTCTTTCTGTTCCTTGATCTATTTCTGTAAGGTTAGAACTATATTTTGGGAATTAAAATTAACTGGTGTATCTGAACTGTTTAGTACAGATCCGTTATAATCAGTTCTGGTAATTATAGTTGCGGTACCAATATATCGATATACATTATCTATTTTTCTGTGCTTGTTGCTTACATATCATTATCATAGTTATTCTTCCCTTTTTATTTTGCATAGTAAAGCCATCTCCAACTTGGATGTCCTTAATTGCGGTTGATTGGTAAGTTTTGACCATGATGAAGGTTTAAACTGAAAACAAACGAATATTAACAAAAACTGTTACTATCTTTGGATGAATAGAAATTTTGCTTGAGTTTCCGGTAACGAACCAAACTGTTTAACCCAAAAATAGTTTTCAAGGTCAAAGCAATAATTTTATATGACGGGCCACAAGCAACCGATTCAATCCGAAAGATATAAATTTTCGTTAATGTAACGTGATAGAGAAGTGAAAAATAAATTCAATGACAGATAATATAATAAAAATAAAGCAAAAAAGAAAGAATTCTTATTGAATGACCCTTGATAGGATAATGAGGCGAACAAAGCTTGAAGGACCGAACTATGGCTAAGTTGAGAGCAAGATGCTATGAATTACAACATATATAATTGTAGAGAAGAAAATTAGATTCCTTCATGGTCGTAAAAGTATGTCTATTTATAGGGCTAAATCTAAGTAACCATTCTCCTTGAAGTATGGGTCCACTATGAGCATTTACTCAATCCATCTATTACTTTTGGAAGACTTGCTGTAACAGCTTTGTAATACCGGAATTCTGTAACTGGTGAGTTAATTCCTTAATTGATGAATTAATTCCATAAGTGATGAGTTAAATTTCGTAACTGGTGAGTCAATCCCGTGCCTGTTGAGTCAATCTCGTGCCTCTTGAGTCAATCCCGTGCCTCTTGAGTCAATCTCGTGCCCGTTGAGTCAATCTTGAATTGATTGCCCTGTTCTGACCGTTACAATCATTTATTGCATTTATTGTACGTTACATAATTAATTTGTAACAGATGGTGCAATGATGATAAATCTCATATAATCTTTCCTCATGTGATATTCTACCGCACATGATCCAGCTATTTCATGATGATCAATTCCGAGGCTAACAGGCACGGTACGAGTATGTTAGGTCCCGAAGGTGTTTCACATATCATCTTTACATGTCATTCTTCACTTTTTTTAAATTTTGCTGACACGTATCACCATTTAATAGACCCACATGGCCAGTCTATTTTTTACTAATACAACTATACCATGCTTCAGGCATATCTAGCTAGGTATTCCTGGAATTATGTATGATATTATATTTTTCGGAATATCCTAATTTTTTTTTGACGAACTGGAAAGTCTTATTCATTAGATACTAACAACAGCCATTTGATCCATCGAATCATTACATACTAACGAAAGGCCATGCATGACATTAAGGTTACCAAGTTTGGCTAAATGCCAACAAACATTAATAGACACTGACTTAAAAAAATATCGATGGCTTTGTCTGCCAGCATCCTGGTCGTGACACAAGGTGGCGGAATAACTGGAAGACTAAGTTTATTAACATCAGGTTGCCTTGTTCCCTCATTTTCCAAAATATGTACTACTCATTTACTTATCGGAAGCTATCCCTGATCACCATCATGTCCATATTGGATATCAGCCCCCTGCAGTTATTTATAAGAGAATCATAAGTGACGCATCCATGGTTGATGTATTTCTCTGTTTCCACCTCTAGTTGATAGAGTTTTTTCTCCCACACAAGTTGAAGTCCATGGTAAAGCGTAATTCAGAGTGGAAAATGATTTTACGTGAGATTTCATTTGAAATCCCGTAAACTAGCCACTGTTGCTATTTCTAATAGTGCCCCCAATTCCACTATGAGAATCACCATTTTTAAGGCTCCAGTTATATTGAGTTTATACCATCCTTTTACTATAAACTTGGATGGAGATTGTATAGGTCAAAATTTTATCAAAAGAGTTCAAGTTAAGGAAGAATGACCAAGAATTAGCCAAGACGAAGACGCATATAGAAAGAAATATACTAGCTAATGATGTAGCTATAGTCGAGGTTGAGTACTCAATTCGGCCCAAATGGATAATTCAACGCTTAGACATTTTACATGAATATTCTACAAGATATTTCAAGAATTTAGGTACTCCGGTTAAGAACCATTGGGTAATAAAATATTTTGTATAAATATCATGGGAGAGCGTAACATGAGGGATAGGAACACACAAGAAAAGACATATACATCTTTCCAAAAGTGAAGATATTCCAAATATCTCAGGCTCCTTTCCAAAAAGGGAGAAGAGCTTAGAATCTCAGTATTCATATGTAATTCAACTTTATTAAAAATTCGAAAGTAGGTATTGCTCAAGAATAGTGACTCTTTTTATTTGTGTATCCTTTATTATCATGTGAAATTATTGGACTAATCATCTATTCTTACATATGATATTCAATCGTAACTGTAATCAAATTTTGTGTTCAATTATGCTTGTTTATTCCTATCTTCTATCTCAAGTCTGGCATAAATTATCTCTGGCTAGGATTTGCTCCAAATCTTCTTATTTAAATAGTTTAACAAAAAAGGCCTAACAATTTTTAGTCAAACAATTTGGCGTCATCCGTGGGATTTCCTAGCCAAAGTTTTAGTTTTCTCTAGATCTAAACTCGGTTCTGGTTCTACTTCCCCTTCATTGTAATTTCATTCTTTCACCTGTGTGCTTGTGGTATGTCTTATTTTTCTGTGTCTTCGCGCACTCGGGACTGGATCGGCTTGGAACTTGAACTCGAAGATCCTAACGAGTGCCCTAATTCGACTAACGTAGAAACTAAGAGCAAGGCTAAGATCAAATATAAAGCTAGCACAAAAAGGCCAGCCCCACAAATGTCATCCAAGTCCGGCGAATACTAGCTCAACCAATAATAGCAGCTGTGAAACATAGCTAAAGAAGGGAACACTATTGTTAACCAATCAGTCAACGTAACAAATGATTTTGTTTAGCTTTAACTTGCTATTTTTTTTTCTGTGGGACAGGAACAAAGGCATGTCCACCGACACGCGAACAAGGAACAAACGCCATCAAAATACCACACTAAGAAAATTCTCCACGCCGTATGACTCTCCATGAAACGGTCGTGCGAAACCCCCCTAATAGGTTGGTACTCAATGCCATAACGGAAAAGTCTGTGTAGACTAGGACTGAGTCACCAGCCCGATAAATATACGAATCTCTCTAATATGCAAACAAAACACAAATAAGTAAAGTACGCCCACACGCTCGCCAAAGCCACTATGCGACGACAAAACTAGTAAAAATTCGGTCTCGTACATACACTGAGACACTCTAGAGCTTGAGCGAGACATTCGTCGTCCAACCTATCAAATATCTCTCCAGGCCAAGCGATGAAGGGACTAGATAGACTGGGACTCCTCAAATATATACACAGACCATACAACAACATATATTCTCCAATAAATGAGTAAGCTAAATAACTTACAGATTTTTTACAAAACGCTACCAAATTTACACATCACACAAACACAAAGGAGACGTACGTTTGACTTCATGAATTAATTCACACCCCGCTCGAATTGATAAATCTACATCAACCTCATTCGAACCAATATAGACTCAACCTCATTCGAATTTACAACAAGACAATTTGACCTCGCTTGAATTGATAAATCTATATTCGACCTCGTTCGAATCAATCTAAATTTGACCTCATTCGGATTTACAGAAAGAAGTGGTTTGTAGTAGTTAGTGAAGTGTTGTAAGAGCCTGCAATATTCCAAGAACTTAGGTTGTTCTTTTTATATATGTCAGACAATTCTTAAGGCTCATTTTCAATGTATTTATGTTTATGATTATTGAGATACATAGATGCGTGTCTTCTTCTTTGCGAATGATATTGTCTTCCATTTTCCTGCTTCTGATCCTTGTGTACTGGCCAGTTTATTTATGGTACTTATGACTCTTATGTTTAGACAATTATTTATGCGATTTATGCTGGAGTAACTAATGCTGTTTGTGTTTTTATTTTTGTTTTCCTTCTATTCCCTGCGCCGAGGGTCGATTGGAAACATCCTCTCTGTCCTTTCGGGTAGAGGTAAGGCCTGTCTATATATTACCCTCCCCAGACCCCACTTTGTGGGAATATACTGGGTTGTTGTTGATCCTTGTGTACTGGAAGTTGAACTTGACCTTGCAAATTTATCATAGGGTTGTGGACTTGAGTAGGAACACTTTAGGGTATTGTGACCTAGTCTTCCACAATTTTTGTAGAAAAATTTTTACCTTTTGTAAAGACTTTGTTGTTTATAAGAATCAACAAAGATGAAGGGTTTAACTATTGTTTCTAGGAGCACCTCTATACACAACCTTGCATATCTTCCTCTTAATGTGGATGAAGTGCAGGCATCCACTCATAATAGTTTTCTTAAAAAATAATTCCAAATCATAAAACTAAGTTAGGAGCTGTGGTAAGCGTTTCATACTACTGAAAATAGTTGTTTGGCCTCAGTTGCTATGAATTTTTTTTCCATTTCTGCACAGATAGGAAAATTTTATTAATGAACCATGGGCCATTGTGTTGAGCCCTAATCGTATTTCCTTCTTTGTTAAACCTCAATCTGAAGTAACCTACTCCTAGGTCCACGAGGACAAAGTTTTCTGTAGGTCTCCATAGCTCTTGAATTTTCTTCTTACGATAATAGTGTAGTATACATATATACGGTAAAAGCATGTGTCCCAAATTTTGTAGGCTCGAGGGCTCATGTCGAGGAATAACTCAAATGGGCCGGGCTCGAGCCCGAGGGCAGAATACTGTACTCAAAGATCGGATTGCTCGATGAACACCGGGGCCGAGTACGACCAACCTCGAGGTAATACCGTTATGGTTTTATAACAGAAAGAGCGAGATTCTCGCGATGGCCCCAAGATCATGTTGTAAATTCCGGAATAGATTTGTATGAGTTAGTACGGATTTGTACTAGGCGGTTAGACATCTGTCCTAGTAAGATTCCTTACTGTAAATGGAAATGTACCTTATTTAGGGTTCCCCTACTGTATAAAGGTGACACCAATTATTTGCAACGTATCATTAATCATTGTCAAAGAATATACTTTCATACTTTCTTGCTCGTTACTCATCGAAATTGTCTCTTAACTTTATTGTCTTTACTTTACTGTTGTTGTTGACCTACCTCGAGGCCATCATAGTTCGAGGTCAAGACTTTCTTAAGCACTAGGTTGATTCAACTTACTTCTTTAATTTATACGTTCGATTTTTTGTTATTAATTAGTATTGAATTAAATCACGTATCCTTAAAACCACAAACAAATTTAATTGTTATTCGTATTTTGAGGTAAACAATACACTTCCATGAGTTTATAATGATAGAGTATTTCCAAGGTCGGTAAATACGCTTAATTAAGGTCTTCCGTGGATAGGCTGATTTGAAATCTTCCATCAACTGCTTCCAGTCCATGCACATAGGGTTTAGGTTGCATTGTTTCATCCATTAGTTTATCAACTGACATGAGTTAGAGTATGTGACTCTTTATGTTGCATAGTCTGGGTGTCCTCGAAATGAACTAGCAACATATCTTTAAATGTGATGATAGATTGTAAGTGAGAGTTTAATGGGCTGTTGAGTTTCCCAGGTGAATTGAAAATGTCTGGTGGCTTAGGAGGAAATTTAGAGGTGGCAAATGGGAGGGTTAGGCTGAATTTGGGCGGGTCAAGATGGGTTAGTTAATAAATGGGTCATTGCCCAACCCAGTCCAAAGTGAATTTGGGTTAAGATGATCTGGGTCAAGATGGGCTAAACAATGGGTCATAACCCAACCCGCCCAACATGACCCATATTTTAGAATCATACTCATCTTGCATAAAAATTTATTTTAGGGGGTTTGCGCTCGGGGTGGGGGGTGAGGGGAGTAGGGGGTGTGGGGGGAGGAGGGGGCGTGGGAGGGGTAGAAGGTGTCGAAAAATAAAATAATAAAAAATTAAAAATACAACAAAAAAATGAATTTTTTAGGGATTTTGCCTTGCGAGGGAGTGGTAAGGCTAGGGGTAGGGGGTATGATGGGGTGGTAGAAAAATTGGAAAAAAAAACAAAAATTTAAAAATAAAAATAAAAAGTAAATTTTTTTTAGGTGTTTGGCACCGGGGGTAAGGTGTGTGTGGGGGGGAGGGGGTGGGATGGTATTGGTAGGGTGGGTGGGGTGCGGTAGGGTGGGGTGACAGAAAAACTGAAAAGCAAAATACAGAAATTTAAAAATAAAAAAAAAAATTATTTTAGGGGGTTTGCGCAGGGGAAATAGGTGTGGGGTATGGTGGGGTGGGGTGGGGTGGGATGAATAGAAAAACTGAAAAATAAAAATAAAAATCTAAATAGGAGAATTAAGGAGATTAGATGGGTTTGGGCTCAATTTACCACCCCTAGGTGGAATTAAGGAGGTTTGAATATGGGAGTTTGAAGCGCTGATCATTATCGGTAAATGAGTAATTGAGAAGATGAGTAGTTTTAGAGAGAAGGCAGACCTTCTCTCACTTGGCAAGTAATCGGGGTATACTTAAATAAACATGTGTGCACTTAAACTCAAAATGTATACAATAATTATCTTTCTAATGAGGTTAGGAGCTCAAACCTTATATCTATTTTATTATTTTTAAAATAGATATAATGTTTGAACTATTTTAACAATAATAAAGCAGATATAATTGTTTGAACTCCTAATATATTATTTTTTCTTGCTTTCCCTATAGAATTGAGCATGTTTGGTGTTATTTCTTATGTTTTATATAAGTATTTTTCTTCTTTTCTTTCTTTGATATTCTTTCAAAATTTCTAAGTTTAACAAACTGAATTTCTATTATCCTTTTAGCACCGTAAAATTTTGTGTAATTAGATTGAATATATATATTTAAATTAATAGTGATGGAGGATGTAGCATATTTTCGATCAATTCAACTGATTCCACTATTTTCGACATATATATATATATATATATATAAAATTACTATGAATTTTTTTAAAAGCAAGAGTACTAATTTTGAACCTATGTATAATTTCAAAGTATAATTGATTCAGTGATAAGAACCTAAAAAGTTAAACCCATTTAATCTAAATCTCAAATTAACTCAATATATTAGTATATACATTTTATTGAATCTTGAATCCACCTAAGCCTTCGTCGTTATAATCAATTATGGTTGGTTCAAAGAGAAAGAGTCATACTACAATTTTGCCACGTGGTTCACTGCAGAGCAGAATATTATTGAGAAGTTTTCATAAATCACTACTATTTAGTGGCTATGAACTTCTATAACTATTGTATACATAATATTTTCTATAGTTGCTATTCATTTGTTACAGTAGTGTACTCGCTGTATTCAAACTCTTGTATTCATGAATACAACAGTAAAAGCGCCCAAAAATCAGGGCAGTCCAGCTGTACGTGCAGATATTCACATATATTCGCACCATATATTCATGAATACATCAACAAAAAGCGCATCAAATCAGGGTTGTCCAGCTGTACGCATGTATTTACATGTATTTACGTTGCTCTATTCATGAGTACATCGGCAAAAAGCACCTAAAATCAGGGCAATCCAGTTGAACGCGCATTCATTCACATGTATTCGCTCCATGCATTCATCAATACAGTAGCGGCAATCACCTTAAAAATATGTATGTCCAGTTGTCTAATGATAGAAATAATATCAATTAGCGTGATATACTCCTAATATAACTCAACGAAATTAATTCTAACATGCTTCATTTCAACCCAATTAACTGAATGATTTTTTAGCTGTATATAACTTTTGCATTTAGTGTGTTTCAGTTTTTTTTAATGTTACATTCATTAGATTCAATATTTGTTTAGTTGTATTCACTATTTTATATCCAGTTTATTCAAATGTATTTGTATTAACTGTATTTTTGTTATTCCTAACACATGTTATTGTTGTTGTATTCAATATATTTTATTGGTTGTATTATTTGTATTTCTATTTATATTCACTATATTTTACTGTATTTCACTGTATTATAAAACTAAATATATTTACTGTATATATTATGTTTAATTAACTTAGATAATACAAAAAGGAAAAAATGAAAATACAAAAAGAAATTACCTCAAAATAATTAAAAATACCAACAAAAAAAATACATACATACATATATATATATATATATATATATATATATATATATATATATATATATATATATATATATATATATATAGTGAATTTAATTGAATATGTATATAATACAATGTATTTGTATCATTGTATGTGACTAAATAGCAAAAGAAGAAAAGAATTAAAGTTTGTCGGATATGCCATTTTCCGGCCAAGACTCCTTGTATCGCTTTACTACCTCTTCCATTACAATTCACAATGCTTCCAATTTGACCGTTTCTTCCTCTTTTCTCTCTTACTCGTCGCTCTATGAATCTCTCTTTCTCTTAAATCTCTCCTTCGCCCAAGGTATATCCGCTTCATTTTTCGATTATAGGTTTACCTTTATGTTTATGATTTTGAGATTTTTAGGCTAGCTTTCATGGTTTATTTCTCTTTCATGTATCTATGATCCAGCCTATTTTGCTCAAGGAGAGAAAGAAGAAAGTAAGAGAGAATCACGTGTTTATTGAAAGTAAGAGAGAAAAGAAAACATAAATAGCATATTTCATGCGTCAATGATGTATAAATAATATTTTAAAATAATTGTCTTATAATAAATAAGGTGTATACATTTGTTATTTGCTATATGAGGTAAAATTTTCAATATATTATTCATTTTGGCCCCTGAATCGCATGAATTTCCCCTTTATGTGTTCTAAATAACGGACTACATTTTATACATTTTAACTTGAAAGTTTGTAGCTAGTACTCATGATTTCACCACGAGCGGTACTAATTGTGCAAAACTATTCTATATTACAGTTTGATTATTGATTAGCTTCTATGTAACTAATGCAAAGAAAGGAGTCATAGAAGAGGTCAAACATTTAAAAAGATCTTTTCATGCTCAATATGCAGCATATGATCTTTTGATTCTCTTAGTTTTGGAGGCAAAAGAAAACAGGGTGTTAAGAAAAGTTTGGCAGTCAAACTGGAAGTAGGAAAGTGAGGTTACAAATTTTCCAATTCCACGTAAAAAACAAATTGCTCAAAATATTGAACCTGTATACATTTTAAACAAACTGGGGAAATTTTGATTTTTCATAGCTAATATAGCAACTGCCAATCTTCCCTTTCCTTGGGAAAAATATGAAAACATTATCTCTTTCTTATTTTCATTGGACAAATGTCTTACATTTGTCATGCATATTCCAGTCTCTTTGTTTTATTCCAAAGTAACCCAACTCTACTCCCTCTTTCCCAAACCAATCAGGTTCATGTCCCCTTCTAATCGGTATCAGAGTTTCCTCACTCGCAACAATCACGCGCTGAATTGGAACCGCGAAATAGTTTTACGCGCTCTTTAAGAGCGTGGATGGGGATAGAAGATAGCACTGTCAGTATAAGAACCATTTAGGAAACGGCAATACGATATACGGCCGCTGCTACCACTTTTAATTTTCTACGGTGACTAAACGTCGCTTCATCGCCGTTTACTTCCTCCAAACCCCCTTATTCACATACCATATGGAGCACTTTCTCACGTTACACTTATACAGTAATTATGTAGTTAAAAAAATCATTCAATTTTGTCCAAATATTAGATAAAGTTACGGTATGGGTCCAAATGATGACCAGCGACGAGCATGGCGTGTGATGGGTTCTCCTTTCGATGTCTCGCGGGAGATGACCTTAAGGGAGGCGAAATATTATACGACCTTTGTAACAGTGTAGGCCTACTAGAGGATATTAGGAATATTCAAATCCTTACAATTTATCTTTTACTACTAAAAAGGGTTTTACTCCTTCTATAAAAGGGAGGGGAATAACCTTATAAAAGGGATCCTACATTTTGGCTGTAATATTACTTACAAACGAAAAGATTCTAAAGGAGGTTATTTTATCTTCACCTTATCTATCTTCCCTTTTAGAGATTATTATTTTTAGCTAAGATTTACCATTCATCTTTGATTGATTTGTTCAAAAGGATTTTTATAACTTTGAGTCAACCAATTTGGCGCCTCCGTGGGGATTTCTATAGCTGAAATCATAGTTTTCATCTAGATTCTCGGAAGAAATAATCACTTTCCTGCAGCTTCATAAAAGCCAACAATGACAGGAAAAGGAGAAGCGAGGCTAAAGCAATAGTGGGTGTCACAAACAGCCTCCTGAATTCCTTCAACGAAGCCAGTGGAGAAGACAACTAAAATGCAATACCAAGTGTCACACCCGAGGGACAAATCTCACCTCTCCCCCCACAAAGATCTAAGATCCCGCTTGAGAGGGAAACCCCAACATCCGCAGCAAGCCAACGGCTGTCAAGAAGCTATTAGAAGTATGGTTGACAAGTACCTACCGCATCAGCTGCCGATGAGCCAAACACCACACGAATAGGTAATGCCCGTACTGTTGCAGATGTAGGTAACGATGCCCTCACGACCATCCTAAAGAAAATAGAAGAGATGGAAAATGAAAACAAGACGCTCCGTGACTAGATGAAGGAACATATGGAAAGGGTCGATAAAACACCAGGCACTCCGAAGCTGTTAACAAAACGCGATGTGGGTCGATTCGTCGAACAACCATATAGCGAAGGGGCAGCTCCCAATTTTATTCCAAAACCCTTCAAAATGCCGCCATATTTGAAAATATGTGATGATACCACGGACCCAGAATACCACTTAATCCATTTCGTTACCACAGTAAAAGGTAATGATTTATAAAAGGAATAGGTGTCGTCCATACCGCTGAAAAAGTTTGGCGAAACTCTGACATTGGGAGCGCTGACATGGTATTCCCAGCTACAATCACAGTCAATAACAATGTTCGAAGAGATGGCAGATAAGTTCGTCACCGCTAATGCGGGAGCAAAAAAGGCAAAGGGTCGAGTCAATGACATCTTCGCCGTTAAGTAAACAACGAGCGAGGGACTTCAGGACTTCTTAGCTCGATTCAACAGGGTAAGGAAGAGCCTACCAAACGTGTCAAAAGGAATGGCAGTAGCAACCTTTCAAAATGGGCTAAATAGAAATGGTTCAAAAGCAACCAAAAAGCTAGTGAGCAGACTCATGAAATACACCCTACCACGTGCCTATTGCACCGAAGTGAGGGCATGCGAGGATGACCTGAATGACCCGCTCTAACGATTGACATCAGTCCAAATCGAGACAAGGAGAGATTGCCGCAGCGACGGTCTAAGGGATCAACTGCCACATTTTAATCGGTAAAGGCACTAGCCCTATATCTGAACATCCAATCCACCTCATCCACGACATGCAGACGTCGCACCTCGGCACGTTGCCCCCTCGAAATGAAAGAGGTATGCCTCTACTATTGTCTGCCTATAACTTTTGTATTTCTCCTTCAGAAATAGTGTGCGAGTTAGAAAAGCTCGGCACAAAGGTGTAGTGGCCGCAAAAAAATGAAGTCGGATCCTAGCACCACGAGGTCTAACGTTCTATGTGAATTCACCAGAAAAGAGGACACAAGATCGAATATTGTATAGGCCTGCGACAAGAAGTGGTAAGAATGTTAAATTAGGGATACCTGAAAGAATTGCTGAGTGACCTAGAAAGGACCAATTTTGCTCGTGGACGTGATCAGCCACAGGGATGTCCAAAAACCACCGTCACTAACTCGTACCGTAAAAATGATTTATTGGCAATGGCGATGACACAAAAATCAACCATGTGATGTTCACCCATAAACTCAAACAGACGGTTCCCACGAACGGTATAACAACCTCGAAGACAGTATCATCTTCGATAAGTCAGATACCGATGGTTTATCTTTCCCTCACTATGATGCTTTGGTTATAACTGTACGCATTACAGATATTGATGAAAATGGTGGATGATAGAAGCGGTGCGTGTATTTTTCACCCACGAGTTCTCATGCAGATGAGGCTCGAGGATAAAATAATACCACGTTGTATAACACTAAAGGGTTTCAATAATGTAGTAGAGCAAACCTTTGGGGAAATAGTGTTTCCCGTCCTGGCAGGAGGATTCACCTTGGAAACGACATTCCATGTCATGAACCAAGAAGTCGCCTACAACACCATCATAGATCGACTATGCATACATGCCATGCGCGCCATTATGTCGAGCTTCTATCAAGTAATCAAATTTTCCACCCTATGGGGGATATACATCATCCGAGGCAAGCCACACACCACCCAAGAATGCAATCGAATAGCCCAAGGCTACACACACATCAAACAACTAAAAGGAGCATGTACTGAGGCATAGCAATCAACCATGTCGTGAACCAAACCCGACGCACAAGTAGAAACCGTCAAAGACCTGGACGTCATAGAAGCTTGCAAAGCGACTGTAGAAGATCTTGATACACTTCAAATGGACCATACCGATAGCATGATAAAGGCCTATGTCGGACACAACCTCTCAGGACCAGGTAATATTGTGAGTTCTTAACTAACAACGCCGATTTCTTTGCCTTTTCCCACCCAGATATGCTAGGAATCCCATGGGATATCGCCATACATAGGCAGAACGTTGACCCTCTTTACCCTCCGGTAAGGCGAATGAGGAGAAAGTTCAATGATGCCATCAAAGAGGCGGTTAGCGAAGAAGTTGATAAATTATTCGCCAACGGTTTCATCAGGAAATCGAAGTACCCCCAATGGGTCGCCAATATGGTCATGGTAAAAAAAAAGAATGGGAAATGGCGGATGTGCGTCGACTTCACCAACCTAAACAAAGCATGTCCGAAAGATTCCATACCGCTACCGCACATCAATCAACTCATCGACACAACAACAATACAAGAATTACTGAGTTTTTGGATGCCTATTCTGGTTACAACCAAATCCTAATGGCCGAAGAAGATCAAGAAAAGACCACTTTTATCACTTACCGAGGAACATACTACTACAAAGTAATATCGTTCGGACTCAAGAATGTAGGAGCGACATATCAAAGGTTAGTCACCAAGATATTCAAAGAACAACTCGGTAAGACCATGAAGGTTTACATTGATGATATACTAGTAAATATGACAAAGAAAGAGTATCACATTGGTCATCTGAAAGAGGCTTTCAAGATATTGAGGTAGTATGGGTTGAACCTGAATCCCACAAAATGCGCCTTCGGCGTAACTTCAGGAAAGTTCCTTGGTTTCCTAGTATCATAAAGGGGTATCGAAGTCAACCCGGACCAGATCTGAGCCATCAAAAGAATACCGGAGGTACTGAACAACAAAAAGTAGGTAAAAAAATTGACATGATGAATAGCCGCCTTGTCGAGGTTCATCTTACGATCGTCAGATAGATGCTACAAATTCTTCAATGTGCTTAAGAAAGACCACGGACTGCAATTGAATGTAGAATGCGTCGACGCCCTAAGAAAACTAAAAACGTATTTATCTTCGCCACCCCTACTCGTCAAGGCAGACCCATGTGAATGTCTATGTGTGTATGTAGCGGTCTTTGATATCCCCGTGAGCGTCGTCTTGGTCCGCAAAAATGAAGGTACGCAATCTCCGATTTATTATATCAGCAAAACCTTCATCAATGCCAAAACTAGGTACCCTCACATTGAAAAACTAGCTTTGGCATTAGTTATAGCTTCACGAAATCTTAGACCATATTTTCAACATCACCCCATAAAAATGGTGACAACCATCCCCCTAAAGGGTATCCTACACAAACCTGAATTATCGGGTAGGTTGGCCAAATGGGCCATAGAACTAAGCGAGCATGACATAATATAACAACCGTGAACTGCCATTAAGTCTTAGGTGTTTGCCAATTTCGTCACTCATTTCAGCAAAGATATATTGCCTGAAGTAGAGCAGGAAGCGCTTTGCACTTCCACACCTACCAATATGTGGGTACTCTACACCGATAATGCTTCTAATGCCTCGGGATCGAGACTGAGAATCGTCCTCGAAGTTACTTTGGGATAAATAATTCGCCAGTCCATACGATGTTCCAAGATGACTAACGACGAGGACGAGTACGAAGCTGAGATTGCAGGATTGAAAGTAGCCCTCAAATACGACGCCCGATGACTTGTCCTTCATTGCGACTCTCAACTCGTGGTAAATCAAGTCACCAGGACTTTCCAAATCAAAGAATAGAGACTACAAAAGTACCAGTCAGAAATTCACAAACTGTTGCAAGAATTGATGAATACCGCCTCGACCAAATAACCAGGGCGCAGAATATCGAAGCGGACGGCCTCGCCAAGTTAGGGGCAGTCACAAAAAATATCAACAAGGAAAACGTGGTCACCCTTCTCAATTTTGCAATAGATCACGTCGAAGTACATTCTGTAAGCCTGACTTGGTACTGACGCAACCATCTCGTAACATATTTGCAGGATGGAACGATCCCGCAAGATAAGAAAGAAGCCAAAAATCTTCGGATGCAGCCAACCAGATATAGCCTTGTAAACAACGATCTCTACAAAAGTACGTCCGGCGGACCCCTGGCTAAGTGCTTGGGGCCAAACCAAACAAGGCTAGTACTGGAAGAAGTACATGATAGACACTATGGCGCCCACACTGGAAATTGTCCCCTCGTATGTTGCCTCATCCGTGCCGGATACTACTAGCCCACCATGAAAAAAGAAGCGCTTTAGGAAATGTGAACAGTGTTAGAAGTACACCCCTATGATAAATTAAATAAGGGAACTCCTACATTTTGTCATTTCAGCATGGCCATTCATAAAGTGGGGGATAGATATAGTCGGACCCCTCGTAGTCGGATGAGGTAAAGTATGTTTCCTTTTAGTTTTAACTGACTACTTTTCTAAATGAGTGGAAGTAGGTGCATACACACAGATACGCGAGCAAGAGGTTATCATGTTCATATGGAAAAACATAATATGCCGTTTCGGTATCCCCAAGGAAATAAGCTATGACAACGGACCTCAATTTGTCGAAAAGAAAACAACCGAGTTTCTTGGGAAATGACACATCAAATGAATACTTTCCACACCATATCATCGCGCCGGTAATGGTTAGGCGGAATCCTCTAATAAAGTAATACTAAATATATTGAAAAAAGAAGCTTGATGATGCTAAGGGGTTATGGCCTGAACTACTGTTGGAAGTATTATGGGCATACCGCACCACACCAAAAACCAGTATGGGTGAGAAGCCATATTCGCTAGTCTATGGGATTGATGAAGTTATACTCGTCGAGGTTGGAGAGCCTAGTTTGAGATACTCCAACAAGAGTGGACCAAGCAACGACGAAGGCATGCTATAAGATCTGGATCAAGTCCAAGAGCGAAGAGACATGTCCCACATAAGAATGATAGCCTAGAATCAACAAGTGAAAAGATACCGCAACAAGAAGGCCAAAGTGCAACCACTCAAAGTTGGAGATTACGTCCTCAAGGCCAAAATACAAGCAGTGAAAGACCCTAATAAGGGAAAACTGAGAACAAACTGGGATGGATTGTACAAAATCATAGACGTAACAAACAAATGAGCATTCTAGTTAGAAACATTAGAAGGAAAACCACTCCAAAACAATTGGAATGTCACCCATCTTAAATACTTCCACTTATCAAAGAAGACGCCACCTAAGTCGGACTCTTTTTCCCTCATCGGGGTTTTGTTTGGGTTTTGGTGGTGAGGTTTTTAATGAGGCAGTAGGGGAGACGTCTCGAGGTTCGGAGTACTGTTCATTACTCTGCCCGTCGAGATGATCTCCGGCGCGAAGTAATGAAGTAATTGGATATAGATAGTCATATCTCCATTGTATGTACAAAGTTCACATATGGTTCTTACAAGAATATAATCGAATCTCCATTACATGAATAAAGTCGACATGTGTCTTCCAGAGGGAACACGATCAAACCTCCAATAATGGGATACTACTTCAATGACAGTTCGAAGCAACATCCCAATCACCAAGGCCATCGACAAAACATAAGTTCGACCTTGTTCAAATTACGACAGGATACTACTTTGACGACAGTTCGAAGCAACATCCCAAAGGCCAAGGCCATCGACGAAACATGAGTTTGACCTCTTTTGAACTACGACGTGATACTATTTTGACTACAGTTTGAAGCAACATCACAATGGCCAAGGACATCGACAAAACACGAGTTCGCCCTCGTTCGGATTACGATGGGATACTACTTCAATGAATGTTCGAAGCAACATCCCAATGGCTAAGGACATCGACAAACTTCGATGATAGTTTGAAGCAACATCCCAATGGCCAAGGACATTAACAAAACACAAGTTCGACCTCGTTCGAACTATGATGGGATACTACTTAGACAACAGTTTGAAGCAACATCCTAATGGCCAAGGCCATTGAAAAAACATGAGTTCAACCCCGTTTGAATTACGACGGGATACTACTTCAATGACAGTTCGAAGAAACATCCCAATGGCCAAGGCCATCGACAAAACATTTGACCTCGTTTGAACTACAATGGGATACTACTTCAACGATAGTTCGATGCAAAATCCCAATGACCAAGGCAATCAACGAAATATTAGTTTGACCTCGTTTAAATTATGACGGGATCTACTTCGACGATAGTTCGTAGCAATATCCTAATGGACAAGGCCATCGACAAAACATGAGTTCGACCTCGTTTGAATTACAATGCGATACTACTTCAATGACAGTTCGAACCAACATCCCAATGGCTAAGACCATCGACAAAACATAAGTTCGACCTCGTTCAAACGACAAAGGGGTACTACTTCGACGATAGTTTGAAGCAACATCCCAATGGCCAAGGCCATCGACATAACATGATTTTGAACTCATTCAAACTATGACATGATACTACTTCAATAACAATTCGAAACAACATTCCAATGGCCAAGGTCTTCGACAAAACATGAGTTCAACCTCATTCGAATTACGACGGGATACTACTTCAACAACAGTACGAAGCAACATCCCATTAGACAAGGTCTTTGCCAAAACATAAGTTTGAACTATGACGGGATACTACTTCGATGACAGTTCGAAGCAGATCCCAATAGCCAAGGCCTTCGACAAAATATGAGTTCGACCTTGTTCGAATTACAATGGGATACTACTTCGATGATAGTTCGAAGCAACATCCCTATGGTCAAGGCCATTAAAAAGGGGAATCAACCATACACAAAAGTAAATTCGACTCAACAGCTCGACAAGTACCCCGTATACCATGGAAATTACAAAGAGCGTCGACACATCGACAAAATAAAGTCTACATTATACAAAATATTATTTACACTGATCCTTAGAAAATGGGCACCAAAACAAAAGAAAAACAAAAGAAAAAGGTTACACATCACACCCAACAGGGTAAGCATCTTCGTACCAAGAGTCTGAAGTAAAACGGTTTGCCTCATCTGAATTGATATAATCTCTATCAAAAGTATTAGGGTCGTACCCGCATGCCTCACGAGCAGCACAAGTTTTGTTATGCACGATTTGAATCTATGCCCCGGTTACCCTCCCCACGGCGTGAAAAGCCTTATACACGTCAAGCCGGGCCTCAACAAAAACCCACAACTCATGTAAGCAACAGGGCACAGGCGAATGAGCTAGAGTATGGGACATGGAAGGTTGAGAACGTCGAGTTGAATCCCCCGCTCTCAGCGAGGCCACTTGCCCATTCAATATAGATAGCTCTGCTTCCAACTCTTTAACACTCCCTTCAAGCCTCGCAACCTTACGATTAAAGGTCTCCCTTACTCCGGCCAGCTCCGACCCAGAAATATGGAGGGCGTCCTTCAAAGATACCATTTTAGAAATAGTTGTCGTCAACTTATCAGCACCAACGTCTAGCTCGCCCTTAAGCCTTTCAATCTCTACCGCCTTAGTACTCAATTCCGGGGTCAAATCGGCCACACTCGCTTATAAATTGACATTTTTAGCCATCACCCCCTGGTCAACTCAAGCTCATTTTACTTCGCCTTTAGGGAGGCCTCAAGGTCACTATTACGAGCGACAACCTTCATAAGCTTCTCATCCTGTTCCTTCAGCTCTTCAACCTTGCGTTTCAGTTGGTCCTCCCTCTGTTTGAGCCCTTTACGAGAATGATGTGACTTTGGCATGACTTCGTTCAAAGAGGTATCAATGCTTAAAGAAGAAAGAGGAAGAGACTGCGAATAAAGAACGAAAGAAGAAGAAGCAGAGATGTATCAGAGCAATCTTGGAGGAGTAAGGGGAGGTTATCAAGAGTGAAATGGCCAAGAACTTCGAAAACACAAACCCTCCACCTATTTATAGGGTTGGGTATCAGTATAATCGAAGAATAGAGTAGCCCTGGAATCAAAGTATCAAGCCATCAACTCCTGCCTCGAAAACATGCGCAATGATGACGCATGTAAAGATGACATCATTTTCAGGTAAAATATATTACCCGGTGTCTTACCAAGTACGTTGATCGTCCCCCATTAGCCACGTCATAACGCATCAAAGGGTCAAATTTCTCCATAGGAATGCATGAGGTCCGCTTATCGAGGATGCACCTAGTTGCAATCCCGACAAGCGGAGGGACTAACTGTATGGGTCCAAATTTGACCGATGACGGCTAACGACAAGCATGACAAGTGACGGGTTCTCCTTGGTTCAATGTCCCGCGAGAGATGACCTTAAGGCAGACGAAATACTATACGACCTTTGTAACGGTGTAGGTCCACTATGGGACATTAAGAATATTCCTTGCAATTTATATTTTACGACTGGGAAGGGTTTCACTCCTCGTATAAAAAGGAGGGGAATAATCTTGTAAAAGGGATCCGAAATTTGGCTGTAATATTAATAACAAAAACGAATTAAAAGAGGTTATTTTGTCTTTATCTTATCTGTCTTTCCTTCTAGAGATTATTATATATATAGCTAATATTTACTCCTTCATCTTTGATTGATTTATTCAAAAGGGTTTCAATAACTTTTGAGTCAAACGAATTACTAAAGACTTTTTCTCTGTAATAGGAAAAGTTACTCATTTTAATTAGGTATCATAAAGATAATATTATATGCACCATCACAATGATCTTTGTTTCGTCCTAGTAACATTCTTTAATTACTTGGGCAAATTTGAGTATTTATTTTACAAAAATAGCTTGTTGACATTTCGGTAAGTGAAGTGAAGTTTTAATTAAAAAAAAAAATAGTGGTTTCGATAATTAAATCCAAATAAGAAGGATAATTATTAAAAAAGAAATACAAGAGTCAAATATCGCTACTTAACATAGTTGTGTTATGATTAATACCCCTTCATTCCAATTTATGTGAAGTTGTTTGACTGACCACTAAATTTAATAAAAAAGAAAAAATTTTATTAGAATTTGTGATCCTAAACAAGTCAAAAATGGATCCAGATTATTTGTGTGACTGCAAAAACTTCTCATTAAGGATAGAACTGTAAATTTAAACTAAATTATTTTTAAATTTAAAAAGAGTTCGTTATTTTTGAAACGTACCAAATATAAAAATAGGTTCACGTGAAATACGGTGGGATTAGTATTTTTGGTTCCGCAAAGTGGTAAGCTTCATGTAGGGATGTTATGCTTTCTACAGCGTTCTGCATCCTCTTTAGTCGACTATTCACTTTCAGAGGCGTTATCGATATTGACAAAGGATGAACGATCAATATTTAGAACTAGTAGCTGCTGAACATTCAAAAAAATCTGATTCGTTCTTGCTTCTTTTTTTTTTCCGTGGAAATATGCTATGATATCCATGTTAAGGAATTTGATCACTTATAAATAATTTTATTTTCATTTGTTTTGATGGATATTTTATAATGATAGTATGTCACATGTGTCGTAGGAATTTCTTTTATGAATCTTAATACTCCTAAAATGCAACTGATATTAAGTCCTAAGTCGTTGCAACAGTAGTGACTTTTATAGGAGCGACGCCTAGCTAGTGTGCTTGCTACCATACCATGTGCTAGTTAGTGTTACATTTACTACTCCATCTAGTACTATTTTTCGTTCTTTTGAAAAAAGCAGAACTTGTACTTGTACCCTTATTCTTATTTATCAATTTACATTTACCAACATCTTCATCATGATATATAATATATACAAAGTTAGGATTTATTGTGTATAGGTAGATCATAAATTTTTTCACTTATTAGATTTTAAATAGACTATTTATACATATATTATATATAAAAAAAATTACACAAACATAAATTTAAGTCAAAGCTATTATATTCTGCCGAACCCGCAGTTATAAAGTTGGAATCCGTTATTGGTCCCCCACCTTTTATGGGTACAAAAATTTTTCTTCGCCATTTAAAGATCATTAATGTTGCAAGATTGATTTTTATCCCATTTATTAGAAGCTAGAGGAATATCAGTTTGGTAGTATAGTTGCATAGGTACCCGTTACCAATCAAGATAGACCTTATTTGATTTCACATGGAACAGGTCCGCAAACGTCAAGTTTGCAGTGAAATGCAAGAAAGTGGTAATGTTTACCCATAATTATGGACGTTTATTTACTAACTGGTTCGGGATTAAACAATAACATATGAATATATATTTCCCAGTCAACCAAAAGATTTTTTTTTTATAAAATATATATTTCATGCACTTAATATAAAATAATTATTTAAATAAAAATATTATTATAATATACATTATTTATTCTAAAAAATTATGCTAAATTATATTATATATATATATTCCTTGCAGGACTTAACATAACATATTTTGACTATACTAATTGTCCTCCTACTTTTCGGCGACATAATTTTGTATCGTCCGAAAGTTATTAGAAACATAATACTACTATAATTGAGCATAATTTTCAAGAATATATAATGTATATTATAAAAATATTTATTTAAATCATTATATTTTATATTACGTGCACGAAATAATATATTTTACAACCTTTATATTTTTTTATTCTGAATTGCGTAAATAAATTTTTAAATTTTTGTTGTTATATTACTAACGAATTATTCTACTTCATTTTTTTACTATGCTCATTATTTTGTTATTCTAGCATTATATATACTTAAGTACTTTTTATTTTTTAATTTATTAATAATATTTATTTATTATATAGGTAAGTCCATAATATAAATTAAAAAGAAAAAATTATAATTTTAAAATTTTAAAAAATAATAATAATGAAGATAAATGTTTATAATCTAGAGGTAAAATATGTATTTGACAATCTAAAATTTTAAAAATCTAGTTAAGTGACCTTCTGAGTACAAATAGATATAATTCAGTGATTTTGTTGTTACAAACGAAAGTAAAGTAACTTTACGAGACAATATTAGATAGTTGAGTGACCATTTGACTAATGGACTCTCTTTAACCATCTTCATTTATTATATAAACTAACCTAACATTCAGAAATAAACAATGACCCCCGTTACTCCGATTTTATCGTGCTACATCAGATTATCCAAGCACGACACCTTTCAAGTATGAAAGACTCGTCGGTAAAGGTTAGTTGAGTTAGTTGGGTGAGTGATTCTCACGTGGGAGAGTTGGGAATGTTCCCCTTACCAACAATTTCATCAGTCAGAACTCATTGTATCGGATTTGTCTAATGTGATTTATATTTTCTGTGTGATTTACGTACTATTGGACAGTGAGTAGTTTACCCTGACTCAAGTTAATGCTTTCTTAAATTTTATATACGTTCACCACCAACATTATCAACATATTGGATAAATAAATAAAGGATGTGAGGTGGCTTGGGTCCAGCATTCTTTTAAATACTTATGAAATAAGACGAGGTCATGTCGCTCAAGTAAGGATAATAGAAATGTGTATTATTCTCTCTAAGATATAAAAAAGAAAAAAAATGGCAAGTTTTTAATGTGTAAGTGTCAAAAACCATAAGCAAACACTATTATGAACTTGTAATTGCAGGCAGATTTGTGATTAATTGAAATAAATTAATTATGGTAAACTCAATTTTGCAAATAAAAAAAAATAGCTAGGTGCAGTTGAAATAATAGAGAAACCCTTCTCTCCAAAGTTGCAGATATAGAAAATTATTGCGATTGGTGGCTTAGCTTCCTGTAGAGTGTAGACTCCAAATTTTCGCCTTATACAATACTCCAACACAGATTGTCAAATTTTTTAAGTGCTGTTGCAAATATAGACTTTATTAGATATTTAACTGGATATTAAAACATACAAATATTTAAAAAGTTGCCCTATATGCTCAGGAATTGAATCAAGATTGATATTTTTGGAGGATATATTGAAAAAGGTCTACATGGCGCCAGAGGTTAAATTCAAAAGGGTTTAATCAAAAGTTTGTTCAGTTACATATAAACGAAAATCATGTTTTTTGAAGAAGAAAAAAGTTCAGACTGATTTGGCGTTAGATACTCAGCCATATTAAGTTTTGTTATATTATGCAAGTTTTTTTTTTAACATTAAAAAAAAAAAACTTTTGTGATACTCATTTATGTTTGATTTGACTTTAGAGCATCGATAACCCAAAGAGGCATACAATTCAAAATACACAATTCAATAGAATTTTCTACTTACGGGTTGGGAAAATTAAAAGATAATTGAAGAAGCAATGATTAAATTGGTGGTTTTGAGTTTTTGCACTCAAATTTCTGATTTGAGAAATTTTAAATATTCGTCCAATGATTTTGGACTTATAAGTAGGGGTGTACAAACTGCAATGAAAAGCCGCACCAAATCGAAAAGTCAAATCAAACCGATTAAAAAATCCGACTCAATTTGGTTTGGTATTGAATAAAAGAATTCGAACCAAACCGACATATAAATATATAATTTTTATATATATTATTTAAGATTTTATATAAATTTTCTTTAAAAAATATCTAGAAATATTTGGGATTTTCTTGCGGGATATAAATTTTAATAGAATATAAAGTGCTTCATATTTATTGACTTTAAATAATGGATTGTATGATCAATTTCTTATCAAGTATTACTAAAATCCGTCTATCTTTTTGTTATTATATGTTAAGATGTATTTAATTCTTATATCTTTTTCGAATGTGAAGTGGTTATTAATATTTAGGTATCATATTGATTTTTATATTTAATTACTAAATTCGGATAACCTGAAAGTGTATAACAACAGAATATTACTGTCAGACAACTAAGAAAATAATTATTATGTATTATCTAATGGAATTCTCACATAAGAATATTTTAATTGACAATATGTTTGTCAACTTTTTATATTTTTATTAAATGTGTATACGTATCAAAGATTTAACAAATAAGATTGAAATAATATGTAAGTAACAAAAAATCCGAAAACCCGAAAAACCCGACAAAATCAAACCAATCCAAACCGATATAGTTGATTTGGTTTGGTTTTGATAAAAACCGAACCAAGGTCCATGTACACCCCTACTTATAAGTATGGGAAATTTGGGTCCCAAGGGATCGGGGTATTTTCGTACATTTGCATGCTATATGAAAACTTAAAGTTCAATGATCTTTCATTTGAGTAAAATGTGCTTTGTTTCGTGTTTTTAGATCTTAGGTCTGTCGAGAAATTTTATTTTTGTGTCTTACATTCCACTGTCATACTTATATGAGACCCTTAATTATTTGACAAGTGGATTTATGGGTCTCATTTAGATAAGAGAGGTTGCTCTGATGGTAAGCAACCCCCACTTCCAATCGAGAGGTTGTGAGTTCGAGTCTCCCCAAGAGCAAGGTGGGAAGTTCTTGGAGGGAAGGATGCCGGGGGTCTATTTGGAAACAGCCTCTCTACCCCAGGGTAGGGGTAAGGTCTGCGTACACACTACCCTCCCCAGACCTCACTAAGTGGGATTATACTGGGTTGTTGTTGTTGTTTGATTTATGGGTCTCATTTATTTACGTTGAAAATAAAATTAAAAAAGAAAAATTTAAAAATCATTTAATATATCTAACTAAAGATAAAAGTAAGTAATAACTTAAAACGATAAGAAAATATGTGAAGTTAAAAAGCTAATAACCTTACTTCCGTTTGGCAGCACACATAAATTTTCCTTTATTTGTGTTGAAGAAGAAAAGTAAAATAACCTTTTGCTGCTTTTCCTTCCTAAGCTAAAAGATATATTTGAGTTGGACAAATATGAACGCCAAATTAAGACGGAACACCAAGTTGAGACAAAACTTGGAAAAACATGCTATCTTATATTTGAGTAAGCTAAAACGTATATTATTTGACTTGGAAAAATATGCTAACTTATAGTAATATTTTTTGGATATGAAAGCAGAATTCCGTTGAATAATTTTTTTTGAAAATACATTTTGACCATTTCTCGATTTGTGCGTGTCATTCTCCAAAAGGAGTTTTGCTAATTCTTTTTTGTATCATTCAAATTTTATCGTATGTCTCTGAAGAAACAAAACTTTGTTTAACAATAATCTCTAAATCAGTTGACAAGAGCTTGAAAAAATAATAATCTTGTTGTGCTTAATTATAAGTAATATGTCAAAAAAGTAGGAAAATATTATTGCTTGTTTACTCGTTAGCCTTCTCACTTTACCACTGGGAACAATAATACGACTCATTAAAATTAAGGCTGACGTTGTTGTTTGTATGAACAACTTGTACCAAAGTGTTGAAAACTTCAGTGAAAAAGATCTGTTCATAAAACAATACAAAACCATGCTATCAAATTCAAAAATCGCTATCCAATTATCCAAAGTATTGCATAAGGTAAAAAATGTACATAGATGATTGCCTCTCAATAAGTATTATGAGTGTTCAGATTGCTCAAAGCAAAGCAACTAATTCTCTGAACTATTGAAATAAATATTTCTTCCGGTGATGTATGAACTTTGATTCTCAATGCAACCTCCGAACTAGTTACCAGAAGCCTGAGTCAACCATTGTGTAAAGCTAGTATTTGAACCTTCATATAACTGCATCAATGAATTTAAAGGAAAAGAAAGAAAATCAATACCAATAAATAATTAAAATATAAAGAGTACCAGCAAACTAAGAAAATTAAACTTTGATTGTTTAAAGATTGAACCTCAAGATTTGAGTTCAAGAATGGTTGCATTGCTCTAGTTTTTGAAGTCTTTTGAGGTGCCTCTTCTTTTTTTGCTCAAGTTTTGGTTTCAATCTTACATATCCATTTCCACTACCCTTCTTCTTAATTGGATCGAAAACACGATCATTTATTCCTGAACGACTAGTAATTGTACTAACTTTGTAATAGTTCTTACGAGCACCTTCTGCATATAACTCATTTTGGAGTTTAGTAATCTCAACACTTGCTTGATACAAAAACTTTCTAGTAATTTCTTCGGACTCGGCATCGTTTGCAGCTAAAGTCATAACAGCAAATGATTCTTTTATCAAACTATTTAAGCGAATGGTTATAGATGAAGTTAGTGATTTATTCTTATTGTTGTAATCATCAAATCCATTCCCTTGTTTAGCATTCTTTGTCCATCTTTTCAGAATATATTGTATAGAGATATAAGAAAAATTTAAGTCAAAGAATAGCACTTTCAATGCATGACAACACAACCAACCCAAGAATTCAAACATAAGACAGCTACAACTTATGAAATTGTCAAATGAATTAAATTGGACAGTGTCAGTTTGTCCTCCTTCCCCTCTAAGGACTGTATATGTGTTACAAGTGCCATTACTTTCAAGTTTGACCACTTTCTTAGATGTTCCTTGCAAGAATTCATGTTGAAATCTTGTAAACATGTTTCTTGTGTAGATACTCACAGCATGCTTTAATATCCCACAATCTCCTATAGCAAGTTCAGGTGTTCCTCGACATTTAAATCCCGGTCCGTCATTTCATGTATTACCATCCCGGTTTTTTTGTTTTCCCTATTTATTGCTTCTTCATATTTCATTATCGGCATTTGGTGAGTTAGAGTCGAATTGGTTTGGTTTTGATAAAAAGTGAGACATTTAGTCTCTTTAAGGAAGGTTTATATTGGAAAAGTCAACCGGATGTTGACTAATGAGTTAGAGAGCTCGGATATGATTTTCGGTGATCCGGTTAGCTTCAGGGGATGATTTATGACTTAGGAGTGCGATCAAAATTAATTTTGGAGATCCGATGTAGAATTTAGGCTTGAATTGACAAAGTTAGTATTTTGGCGAATTCTGGTTGGTACGTGAGATTTTGATCCGAGGCTCGAAATGGAATTCCGAGAATTTCAGTAGCTTCGTTAGGTGATTTTGGATATGCGTGCAAAATTTCAGGTGATTCGGAGGACATTTGCTTAGGTTTTTGATTGAGTGTGAGTTTCAGAAGAATTTGAAGACCTTAGGCTTGAAATTGATGAAAAGTGAGGATTTTGTGTTGTTGGATGTGTCTTTAAAATTGGAACAAGTTTGAATAGGGCAGTGGATCTTGTCTGTGCTTTTGGTTGAGGTCCCGTAGGCCTCGGAGTGAGTTCGGATTGTTAAACGGAAGGTTTTTGGAGTTTAATTGTAGGTTCAAGTTGCAGTATCTGATGGTTTCGCACCTACAGTTGTGGGACCGTAGATGCGGTCTCACTGAAGCAGTTTCAGTAGCGCAGAAGCGGAAAACTTGGTCCTTGCCAGGTTCCGCAGAAGCGGGATTTGGGTCACATAAGCGATCCCGTAGATGTGATTAGGGACCGCAGAAACGGAAAGTGGCCTTAAGTGAAAGTCCGCAAAAGCGGACGTTAACCGCATAAGCCACTACTAAAAAATTGATCTATTGTAACGGTTGGAAAACCGTTCCAATAGACTTCTAAACCGTTACCATAGTGATTTGGGAACGGTTTATAGACCGTCACTTCAGCCGGCGTTCCCATAGGTCTATTGGAACGGTTCTTGTATCGGTTTTCATAGCCGTGACAGTAGATATGTCTATTGTAACGGTTTTCCCTTCCTCTATTGGAACGATTACTTTTTTCAATTGTTACGGTTTTAAACCATTACTTTATTGTTTCTGTAACGGTTTTTAACCGTTGCCATATGTTTAAAGAAATGCATATGTAAGCTATTGGTACGGTTATTTTGGATATAGCAACGGTTTGTTTAAGCTATCGTAACGGTTGAATATGCATTTTGGAACGGTCTGTAAATCATTTTGGAACAGTTTATGGAACCTATGGCAACGGTTTATATTGCCTACTGGAACGCTATTTGTATCCTATTGCAACGGTTTTGGTACCCTATTGTATCAGTTCAATTAATAGCCAAAAAATAGCACATATTATAAATAAGCATTTACACTTATAATAACACTAAAATTTAAATACATGATAAAACAAAACTATTAATAATACAAAATTATCCATCAAACAAATAATATCCATAAAACAAATGTTCTTCATGAGTGCATAAGTTTAGTACATTTCAAGAGTGTAAATAAGTTTCAAAAAATGTTGGTATCAAAAGATTCCTAGAACATTCATCGATAACAATTCAAAATTTATCTCAAGTAAGGTCTAGTTCTTCATCATCTTCATCATCCATTTCTTGATCTACTCCACCTACAAAAGAGGATAAATAAAGTTATTACCCTTAAAGAGAACCATATATACTTATATTCTATAGGCAACAAGTTATTGTTTTATATACTTGTGAAAGGTTAATTACAGTGTTGTAATAATGTAATTTTTCTGGCACTGCCAATGGGAACTCAAAAATACTGATGGTTCACTTCCATAAATACAAACAGTGACAAGCAAACACAAAATAAAGAATTATCTTTAGCTGGACAAAAATCCATTAGGATACAGTAGTCCTGGAAAATAATAAAGAGGGCTCCCCAACAGTGAGAATAAAATTTACAAGTGTAGATATATATAACATTTAGAATTTCAATTTTAACAAAAGGATATAAGTGATCCTACAATTCTCTAATCAAATCCCAACAAGCTAAACGACGACAGCAAATCGTATGAGAGCTAATTATCTTGCATTCTAAACTAAGTATACTTGTAAACCTCAGACTGAACCAAAAACTCAGAAAATGATATTCAGCTCAGGTAATATTCAGTTGGTCTGTGAAACTTATCTGCTATTGAATTGCCAATGACACTCACACTCATATCGTCCAGGCCCAGGACAGATGTGCTCCCCCATCGTTCAGTGATTTAAATTACTAATATGATCCAATAAACTAATGTTCTATATGCAAAACATACTTCACTAGAAAGTACTATTCATGTCTGACATTTTGGGGATTAATTTGTCTAATTTCCAGATTTTTGGTGGATAACATACCAATAAGAGTGCACAACAACCACGAAACACTTGGAGTTGCATTTCCAAAGAATCAGGCAATGCGAGTGTACGCTAGCCTATGGAATGCTGATGACTGGGCAACACAAGGTCGGCGAGTGAAAACGGATTGGTCCATGGCTCCATTTACAGCTTCTTACAGGAATTTTAATACAAATGCGTGTGTTTGCTCAGCTGCGTTGTCTACTTCATCTTGTGGAGGCTCTAAATCCGCTGATTCATTAAATAATGATCAGACATGGCAAACTCAAGGACTGGACAGTAATGGCTGAAATAGGCTTAGATGGGTGCAGCATAAGTACATGACATACAATTACTGTGCAGATACTCAAAGGTTCTCTCAAGGCATACACTGTTTTATCAGCTTCACATCCTAAAAGTTTAGTTCCTGACTTTGAAAGTACATATGAACATATGCCGCTCTAGAGTTTGCTCGTGTGGCCATTACCCTACATGTTTTCTACTCTATGGTAAGATGCATTCTCTATTATGCAGCTGATATTTGATAACTCTTACATATTATCTAGTCTGTCCATTCAAGATCCCATGTCTTCTTTAACCATAAAAAATTTCTAGATGAAAAAGTCTTGTCTAAGAAAATTGTACACACACAGAACACTTTTGGTAGAAATGAAATGAGGAGTAATGCCTGTAAATCTTGTCTTTTGGCAGCTTCAATTGCAGGCAGTCTATTCAGCAAATGATAGCATCAGTATTGGGTTTTGGTTCTTCCGTGAGTCTCAATGTAATGTACAGTCGATACTATTCCCGGTGAGTCCAAATACTAGTCAATATGGGTATACTCTAACTTCATGCTAAGCACGTCAAGGAATATCCAAGATAAAAACAGATTCAATTAAAATGATTGACCTTTAACTCACTAACTTTTGTCACAAGACTCATAATATATATAAATTCACACCTTTCTTCCCTCGCACCTTCCAATATATCCCAAATCACATACAGAACTAATTAGCACTAAACTTCCCACAAAACACCACCAATTTTCCTCTGTTTCTTTTCCCTCCACAATCTAACTCATATGCTAAATATTCCTAATTTTTCAAAGTCAGGTGAGATTGTTGCTAAGATTAAGAGTTTCTAAAGAAACACACTGTGAGAGATGCAAAGGTATAGGCTGACCTTGATTGCTACCAGCAGATGGTCGATTGTTTAGTTGAACAACAGCTTGTTGTGCAGAGGAAGCATCTACAGGTAAACGTGCACTGAGCCTTAACATGTCAGGATCAAGTTGCAAATCTGGGTTCAAACGCTGAAGTCATGTGATGACGTTCATTGTAATATTTTGTTCCATAGCATCCTTTTGTTCGTTCAACTTTTCATTCATTTTTTGTTGCATCCTCTCTTCCATTTTTTGTTGCATCCTCTCTTCCATTTCCTCTATTTTCTGTTGCATCCTCTCATCAGCATCTAAAGAAGATCCAAGATTCCCTTTTTGCCCTTTCAATAAAGTCTTGGTAACTCCTCGTCCATACAATCTAACGCGACCTGGATGTTCATGTCCCATGACTGAAGTAAAAGCGTCAATTGAATGACTGTCATCTTCACTTTGCTGAGTTGCTTGTATTTTCTCCATTTCAGCCTACAAACCAAATACAAGAGAAAAGAATTTTAAGTAACTAATATTGAATCAATAATTAAGAATTGTCATATGAGTTTTAAATTAGAGATCTCGTACAATTTTACTGCTCGTATTGTCATATGAGCTTTTGTATACTCGGCCAAGTTTTCTTTGTCTTGTAGCTACAAATATGTCCTTACTTGACACAGTATCTGAAGTATCAGAGATTTCCTCTTTTTTTCCTAGTTACATTGGATCCGCAGAAGCGGAATAACTAGCTGTTAAGTGAGAATATCTACTTCGCGAATTTTTGAAAGAGTAACATTTGGATTCCGAACCTTGAGAACTTTGAAGCGATTTTGAAGAGGGTTTTGAGGGCTTTAATCAGGGATGGACTCTTGGACTTAGAATTCAATTTCATGGTGTGTAAACATGGATTTAGACGGAATAATCGAGGAATTAAAGGTCAAAAATGGTGGTTTAGGGCTTGAACTTAAAAGAGTTTAAAATAGAGATTTGAGGGGCCAAATGGACTCCGATTTTGATAAATTTGATATGCATAGACTCGTGGCGAGACGAGGAATCCGATAATATAAATTTTATAATTTTTTGAGAAGTGGGTCTAGGGCTCGAGTTTTTTCAACTTCGGGATTTTCGATGTTTTTCGAGTCTTTTCGATTGAGTTATAATTCCTTATCCAATTGTAACGTATTCCTTGTAGTTTTATTCAGATTTGACGCGCGAGGAGGTCAATTCGAGAGGAAAGGCATAGCGAGCTAGATTTTGGGCCCGCTTGAGGTGAGTAATAGGTATAAATGATGAACTAGGGGTTTAAAACCCCAGAATATTACATTGTAACGCTATATTGTGGCGAGACACGCACTCTATGATGAGTGCACGGTTGCTTGTTATTGGGGATTGTGACTTGATCCGTCCTAGTGATATGTTACTGTGTTTTTCTACTAGAACTTGTTAGAAACTATCGTTACTTGGATTTGATATTTTGGGTTGTAGATTACTGATTTAAAAGTGCTCGAAGGGCTTATATTGATTTCTGGAATTTTTGGATGGCTCGGGCCACACGCCGCAGCAGTGGTATATGATATTGAGGTTGAGGGCCTGGTTGGTGCCACGAGATGGCTTATTTATAGTGCTTAGGTTGTATGAGCCCCTACGGAGTCTGTACACCCCCCTCAGTGAGCGTCGTCAGCGTTAAATATATGGCTGGCTCAGACTGCACGCCGCAGTGGGTACCTGAGTGTACCGGTATTTGCATTGCATTGCATTATGGCATTATTCCTTACCTGTTACCTGTCATGGTTCTTTCTGTACTATAACTTTACTGACTTGCCGACTTTGCTGTCAAAGGTTTGGTATTGCCTATTATAGTTGTCTTGTGTTTTTCAGTGATTTCTTATCTTCACCTATTATTTATACTTATTACTCACTGAGTCGAAGTACTCACTTTACTCTATGCACCTTGTGTGCAGATCTGAGTGCATCACAGTCTGATAGAGGACCTGTCTAGCTGAGTAGCATTTCACCGGAAGCATCAAGGTAGCTGCATGGCATTCCCAGCCTTGATTCTCCCCTCATATCCCTATCTTGTATTATTCTATATTTATTAGACAGTCTTGTTATAGGATGACACTCTGTATTAGAGGCTCGTTGTCGTGACATCGGATCCTGTATTGGGTTTATGTTCCAATGTTTTTTTGGGTTTTAGTATATACTCCGTAATAGTAGTCTTTCGATAAAATGGTTTAGTAATTTAATATCTGTGTTCGAACTCTTGAATTATCATAAGTAGATTTATTATTAAATGGTCGGGCTTGCCTAACAATGTGTTGGGCTCCATCACGACCTGGGTTTGGATTGTGACAAGTTGGTATCGGAGACTAGGTTACTTGGTCTCGCAAATCATGATCTAATTTAGTAGAGTCTCGTGGATCGGCACAGAGACGTCTGTATTTATCCTCGAGACACTGCAGAACCTTTAGGAAAACTTCATAATCTTGAATTTTTGTCGTGCGACTTTGTTGATCCGAGAACTAAACTTCGGTATTCTATTCTCTCGCAGAAAGCAAGAACCTGTGCTACCAGATGTGGCGGACGACCACTAGTACCACCCACTAAAGGTCATGGACGCGGTCGTGGTGGTGGTCGAGGCAGACCAACAAGGGCAACACTTGTAGATCCACCAGCTGCCCCGGTTCAGGACCAACCTCCAACTGTAGATGCTCCAGCAGCACCTGTACAGACACCAGCAGTGCCTATTGTGATTCCTGGCCTCCAGGAGGCCTTTGCTTAGATATTATCCGTTTGCACTAGCCTGGCTCAGGCAGTCTCAGTCACTACTCTAACAGCTACCTCACAGACCAGAGGAGGTCATCAGACCCCCCTGCTCGCACACCTGAGTAGGTTGTTCAAGGATTCCAGACACCGGGAGCAGCCCCAACTCAACTAGTAGCTCCAGCTGCACCAGTTGTCCCAGTTGCACCAGCCCCAGACTATATGGTTCCAGCTGTGCTAGACGACGAGCAACATCATCTTCAGAGGTTCGATAGGCTCCAGCCTCCAGTGTTCAGTGGTGCTGAGGGAGAGGATGCCTAGGGTTTTCTTGACAAGTGTCAGCATATGCTTCGCACCGTAGGGATTCTGGAGTAGAGTGGAGTGTCTTTTACTACATTCCAGTTCTTAGGGCTGTATTTACATAGTAGGAGGACTTCGAGAGGCGTAGTCCTGTTGGCGCCGTGCCCCTTACATGGTAGCAGTTCTCCATTCTCTTTCTAGAGAAGTATGTACCGTAGTCTCGCAGGGAGGAGCTACATCGTCAGTTTGAGTGGTTGGTTTAGGGGGACATGTTTATGACCCAGTACGAGATGAGATTTTCACAGCTAGCCTGACACGCTACTTGGATGTTCCCGGCCGATCGGGAGAAGATTAGGAGGCTCGTGGATGGCCTCAACTATTCACTCTGCATTTTGATGACCAGAGAGAGGGTTTTGGGTGCCTCGTTCGAGGAGGTAGTTGATATTGCTCATTATATTATGACAGTTCACCGTAGGGAGCGTGGGGAGAGGGAGGCCAAGAGGCCTCGAGGTTCAGGCAATTTTAGTGGTGCTCTGTCTAGGGGCTAATTCTAGTATGGTAGAGGTCGTTTCTTCAGGCCTCCTCAGTCAGATCGCCCAGAGTATAGTGGGGCTTCTTCGGGCCGTGGTCATCAGGGATTCCATCAGGGTCAGCCTTTACTTAGTGACCTCCCAGCTTAGAGCTCGTCCTATGCCCCTTCAGCTCAGGGTTCTTCTGCGTCGAGTGCATCAGCTGGTTATTCTAATGTGAGGGGTTCCCTTTAGTCCCCTTCTCCAGCACCAGGCAGTTGCTACGAGTGCGGTGAGCTTGGCCATATAAAGAGGGATTGACCTCGACGCCGTGATGGTCGGTTTTAACAAAGGGATCAACCCCCGTCTTCTACTCCATCTACTTCAGCACCCTTCCAGTCAGGTAAGGGTGAGGGCCAGGCATTCAGGGGCTTCCATAGGGGTAGAGATCGATCTGGCGGTGGTAAGGCTCGATTCTATACTCTCCCTGACATGAGGTACTGTGAGCACATGATTTTTGCACTAAGCCTTTAAATTCCAAAATTAAAATAAATATATTTTTGAGTGCAATTACTTGCTTTGCTTGAAATTAGTTATAGTTTTGTGTGTTTGAATAGGTAAAAATTAGAAAAAATCAAAAAAAGAATAATAGTAGTAATTAGCTTGTTAGTTTAGTTAATTAGCAAATTAGCAAAATAGCTTAAATAGGAGAAAATAAAGGGAAAAATAGCAGAAAAATTGCAAAAAATATTAGGAAATTAGAGTAGGTAGTAAATTAGGATTTATATTTTTTCATAATAATAAAAGAAAATACAAAAAAAAAAATTATTAGTATTGTGTTAGGTTGGGCTGATCTGAATTAAAAGAATTGGCCCAAAATCTTGGCCCAGTGAAATGGCCCGTTGGTCTGTGGAGATTCAATCTCATCCGTCCCTCAACACAGATCTGACGGTTGAGATAATTGTTGGAATTAATTAGTTAATTAATATGAGAGAAGCGATCTGGGCCGTCCGTTTTAGTCAATCTAACGGTTGATGGCTTTGACTTTATAAGCGACGATGCGGCGTCGTTTTAGTAACGCCTGTGAGAACCGTTGATCATCATCGAATGGACGGCCACGATTTCATGCGACATTTAGCCTATAAAAGGCTTATGTCTGAAACCCCCAGCCATTCTCTAAGATCCCTAACCCTAGCCGCCCCTTGACCCCCCTCTTCGTCTCTCATCTTCCTCGCCTGCAACCTTAAACGGCCATGGCGGCCACCACCTTCCACGGTGGTCGCCGGCCTCTCTTACCACTCCCATCTTCTTTTCCTTCTTCTTCTTGTCATAATACCCCAAAAATCCCAGAAAAATACCCCGTTCTTCAAAAGTCCGGTCACCGGAGTTACGCCGGTGACCACCAAAGTATGAGAACCCACACAAAACCAATGCCATTCGACGCCTTTTCATGAGATCTACCCAACCATACTAGCCTCCACCCTCGAATGTCCCTTGAACGGTTCGAATATCCAAATTAAGGTCGTCGGAACCCTAACTCCGGCGACCCCAAGTTCGAACCCCAGCCAAGACCCCACCTTTACCATCTCCTAAAACACCCCCTGTAACTCAAACCGCAAAAGGCTTCGCCTTTAAGCCTTGAAAGAAGAAACAGAAAAGGAAAAAAATAAAAAAAAGAGATCTGGAATGAATAAAGAAGAAAAAAGAAATAAGAAGAAAGGTCTGGAAAGGGCCTGAGATCAAAGAAAAGAAAAGAAAAAGGGAATAGGAAGCTCGGGGGACCGGCCCCGCAAGCTAAGTCCCTCACCTTTAGTCTTCTTTAGTTTCCTAGGATAGTTTATGATTTCTTACATGTTTTGGTCTTATTTTCTGTTGATTTTTGTGTTTGCGTGTTAATTTTCGTCTGCTCTTGTTGATATTTCTCTTCTTTTTATCTCATGTCCTGAATATCTTTGCCTCTAGCATGTTCATCTCCTTTTCTGATTAATGATTTGTCTGTAATGTGGCTCTGGTCGATTATGTTTCCATGTTTCTCTTTGGGCGAATCTCTGATATTTAGTCATAGGGCTGCTTAATCTGTTAGTGATAAGATTCTCCTTGATGTTAATTTCATGTTATGTTTCTGGTTAAGTCAAAAGAGTTGACCTGGTGTCATTCTAGTCCCTAATCCCTTTGATTGCTTTTTATGCTTCGATTTACATGCTTATGAGTGCCTTTTATTTCTGTTCATCATGTTAATTCTAAGAGCTTTGTTTGCATTACTTCTTTGATAGACATAGATTCTTGTTTTTAGCTTCTTCTTTGATTCATGCTCTCTTTGCTTGATTTCATATGTCTTAAATTGCTCTTTCAAGATCATGTTTAGTACTAGGGTTCTATTTCCATTCCATCCTCATATATGTGTTCTGTTTTTGTTGAGTACACTGATTCTTGATTGTTGGTCTGCAATATCATGACTATCTGTCTTCTTGTTTCTTTTGGCATAATTAGTTTAATTGTTCTCTTTTAGTATTCTGTGGCTGGTAGTTTTATTTTAATGTCCCAGTGTTCCTTTGTCTACTATAGTATTGAGGTCCCTCACCTTGTGGTTTTCAGTAGTCCTTCTGTCAACTTACATGTTTGGATCCTGATACTATGTTCAATGGTTTGTCTTTAATTGTCACTTAGTCTTACATTAGATCACTTTTGTTGGCTTACAGTATCTCTACTGTTCCTCTTTCTGTATCTTCTTATGTTTGGTCTTGATAAAAGCTTGGCTATCTCTGTTCATCTTTTATATCAAGTCATCTGGGGTTCATTTCTTTGCTCACATTCTGATTCATGCAAGTCTAGTATTCTTGTCATATCATCTCTATTATGTTTTGCTTGGTGAATGGGTATGCCAATGTGGGGTCTGATTCTCTTCATGTTACCCTCATATGATAGATTTAGGTTTTTCTTTTCACTGATTCTCCATGTTTTCCTGCTTCACATGCTTCATCTTCTGCTGACTGGTTTCTGGAAGTCACTGTCTCTCCATGATTTTTCTACTCCTTATCTTCATATTATCTGTCTCATAGTCCATTGTATTTATGTCTAAAATGAATCATGTTTTATCTCTTGTTTTGTGGGATTTAGTTTCCATGTGTCTATGCCCATGAACCATAAATGTTTGAATTCCTCAGTGTCCCATTTGACATGAAATGATTGTGACTATGCCTGATTAATGTTAATTGATATGTAGCTACATGAGTTTAAGTTATGTAAATTGACTAGTTGAAGTTCAACACTATCAAACCCCTTTTCTGAGTTTTGATTAATCAATGAACATGGTTTGGCTTTATGTGGTTATGTGTGCAATTGTATGTTAAAATGGCTAAGTTTGCAATAGTTACATGTTAAGTGTGAACACTGCTAAGGCTTGTATGGATTGGTTATAGCTGTTAGTTCTAGGTTCTATAATTGGTTAGTTTTTAAATAGGCTAACACTGAAATTGATCATAATTAGGTTAGAAATTCAATAATTGGCCTAAGAATGGTTAACCTTGCAAAAGGTTGACCAATTCTGTGAGTCCTAACACACAGCTCATTGTTCAACAGTGGCTGGTTGTGCAAAGGGCTATGTCTGCAAATGCAGACTAGCCCAGGCTCTATATTGAGCCCTGAATAGCAAAGTGGCCAAACCTGTAAAGGTCTTGGGCCCAGCTGTCCAGTATATGGCTTTAATAGCCCAAGCTAAGTCTCAACTTGAGACTGGCTAACTTTTAAATAGGTTAATCATAATAGCAAAACAGGCTATGCCTGCAATTAGCTTTAATTAGGAATAATTTGGTCTTAATTGACTGAAATTAGTTTAAAAGTGGTTAAAATTGAAATAGTTCTTAAGAATAAATCTGGCCAGCCCTTAAATATTAATGCCAGGGCTGGCTATTAGTTAAATAGGTTCAAATTGACTAAAATCTGCCTTAGGCATAGCTGGTAAATCAGCAGTGCCTTCAGGGGCATAATTGGGTATTAAAAAGGTAAATTAGTAACTAATAAGAACTTAGGAGGGTAACAGGGACATTCATACTCCTGATTTCTGCAATTTTGCAGAGATTTAGGGGGTATAATGGTCTCCTAAAAATGGGAAATCTGTAAAAATCTCAAACCCCTAAGGTTATACTAGTAAAAACCCCTTAAAAGGAATCTTTGGAACCTTCCAGCATATGCTGGAAGGATTTCTGGTAACAGATTTTGGGGGTTAAGTGCACATTTCACAAATTTTAGAGGGGGAAAGTTGGGATTAATTCCATAACTTTCTCCCCAAGTTTTCAGCCTTTAGTTAGCTATAAATATCTCAAAAGAGGGGCTGAAAAGGGGGATTCCAGGGAGTAATATTAGCAATATATCTGGGATTTCACTGAAGAGTAATCGGGAGAATACATTGAAAAATTGAAATTCATTAGATACAAAAGATTGAGAGAGAGAGAATTAGCAATAGAATAGTAAGATTTTCTGGGTCTTCTAGCGGATTTCACTGGGTTATTTGCTTAAGCCTTCTCTGTTTACTGTGGATTCGTTGGTTGCTGAGTGTTGTGCCTTTCTTCTCACTGTTGCATTGGTCATTTGAGTCCTTGCTGCTATTTGCTCATTACTCGCCTCCCCTTAGAACTCATTGGTTTTATTCTCCTTGATCCAGGTACATTTCTCAATCAATTGAAGATATAATTGCTGAGATGATGAAATGAAATCTTATTTTAACGTCCCTGTTATGATTTCATATTGTTTTTAGTTAGTTTCAGTATTTGTAGTTTGACTGATGTAATATGTAGCTGAAAAACAAGAATAGAAACAATGTAATAGTAGTAGTATAGTGGTAATGTAGTATAAATCACTTAGCTAATTAGGTAAAATTCCTAAAAAACAAGTCAAATGGCTATCACATGAGTTAGACAATCATGATCACATAGTTAGTTCATTTCACTAATCAGTCAACTTAAAATTAGTTAAGAAGGAGAAACCATCGAATAAGGTAGATAATTGGGATGCGACTGGCTTGATAGTATTAAATGAGTTCAATTAGTGTTAATGACAGTGTTTGATCGCATACATGAAGTAATATCTGAGATTAAATTCAAAAGTAATGTCTGGGTTAAGTCACATTAGAATCCGTAATTGTATATACATATGCATGAGTTTAATTCATAGGATTAATCAGTAGGCTATAGAAAAGAACGATTGGAGATAATATTAAGTATAGGATGCAATTGAAATTGGTACGGTAATTACCTGTGTCTGGATAATTAGTTAGTTCATTAGAATAATCATTTTTCTAAGTTCTCTTAGGCAATCAAACAGATCTCTTAGAATTGGCATTAACCTTGAGCCAATAATTAATAGTACGTTTTTAACTGTAAGAAATGATGTTGATGTATAGTTTCATATACAGAATATCACTGATCTATAATCGTTGCTTTATGTACATATGATATTAATAAAATGCCTTCTTATTGATCAAAACGTGCCACTTTGTTTATTTTCAGTGCAATTTCATTTCTGTCTGGGTTTGATTCTGGGCATAAGTCCAAGCTATAGCAAGTAGCCAATTGGCTAATGACCCCCCCCTTGAAATCAGTAAATACCTGGGCTTTCAAAGCCCGGATTGGGGCAATGTGAATGCAAAAATGAGAACCAGGCCCAATAAACAATGAAATTCGAACGGGCCGGGGAATTATAATAGTAATAGCACACGACTAAGGCAAAAACAATGAATAGCAAATGTAGTTAAACGAAATAGGACCGAACTTAATAAATTAATCTGGGACGAGCCTCGCCCGAATAACACCGGGGCCCCCATTTAGTAATGATATAAACACAAATAGACTCGGGAAAGCTAATAGTTAATTCCATAGCTTCTCCCAGAAGATTTAAAAGCCGATAGACGTTACTTTAGGGCACGATTTTAATATACCTTCCTATGAATGAGTGTGCACTTGGTGCGACTCAAATCCAAATCTCGGTAAAGCCGAAATACACCGAAAGTCATAGGCGTACTGGTTGCGGTATGACTCGAGGCGTGTTTTCGCGATACCGCAAACTCCTTAAAAATAATATTTAAGCGTAAAGCATATTGTGTTATTAAAATCTATAATTGAGTCAAATAAAAGTCAAAAACGACAGTGGGGCGACCGTGCTAAAACCACGGAATCCGGGAGTGCCTAACACCTTCTCCCGGGTTAACAGAGTTCCTTATCCGGACCTCTGCTTCGCAGACATTTCAAAGAGTCAAAATTCCTCGGATTCGGGATTAACCGGTGACTTGGGACACCATTGTCATTCCCAAGTGGCGACTCTGATTAATTTCTAATAAATCCCGAACCGATTGTCCTTCAATTGGAAAAACTCCTTCCCTTACGTTATTTTATCCGTCTCGGGTAATTGAGCGTCGGGGTATACCTTACAAGTGTATTTATACACCTTTAAGCAATGTGGGGTAGTAAAAAGGGAGGTGTGACAGCTCTGGCGACTCTGCTGGGGACCCAACCCTGAATTTCGATTTCAGGGTTTAAGAACTCGAGCTCCTTAGAACTGCCGTTCGCGTTTTTATTTGACTTCATTATATGATTTGAATAACATGCTATGTTTTTTACCGCTTTTATATTATATGGATTGTATATATAAAATTGTGCCGAAAACCCTTCTCTTCTTCACCTCCGGGGATGTGCTTACTGGTTGAGACTCTCTTTTCTGTTAAGTCACACCTAAATTAAGAAACAGAGGCCGGATAAGTTACAAAGCCGATTGACTCCGCGGGTCACAGGTACGTAGCCCCTTCCTCGATCCGAGTTGTCCACTCGGGTACACGGTCTAGCACCATATGAAACCATAAGGTATTGAACATAGGTCTAGGATGATTATTTGCATCATAACTGACTTAGGGGACCCAACACAGGGGTTGGGTCCGTCTAGGATAGGTAACCCGGTATTGAAAAGACCGAGCATGCTATGTGTTGCATTTTATTGTCCTTGATCGTTATGCGGACCGGCGAAAATCCCGAGATTGGAAAGTTGTTGAAAAAGGGAAAAGAGAGAGAGGAAAATAATGATTTTTAGAAAATAGGTACATGGAAGAATTTGAAAATTTGAAAAAAAAAATAGGTGGAACATTTTTGAAATAATTGGTCAAATAATCTGACCGAACTACGCAGGTTTGATTCTCGCCATTAGGTGGGATACGTAGGCAACCCCTAAACGGGTCCAACCACATTTTTAGAAAAAGACCAAAAAGATTTTCTTTTCAAATAATCGAGGTGATTGCTATTTTTGGAAATGGTCGAATGTTCCGAAAGGACGACGGAAGGCTGTTTTTGCAAAAATGGCCACTTCGAAAATTATTCTTTCATTCGAAAAATTGAAAATTTGCATTGAAAAAGATTTTTCCTTTTCTAAATAAAGTCACCTTAATAAATGTGCAGGACGAGCACGATGATGAATGAACAATTTTCCCTAAATAAAATCCCTTTGGAGCTGAGGTTATGGTGGCAGGACATGGGATCCGATGGCCAAGACTGGGTCAAAAAGTACTTGAAAGGCCTTACGGGGTTACTTGAAATAGTTCCTCGGGGTGATGTGATTAGAGCGTTGGTCTCGTTTTGGGATTCGGCACACAACGTATTTCATTTCCCAGATTTTGAGCTTACCCCTACTTTGAAGGAGATTGCCTTTTACATTGGGAAGACCGAGGTTCCGCTGAAAGGAAAATACCCGGTATCTCCGAGGATGGTGACAATACATCGTTTCCTCGACTCTTTGAAAATCGCCCGGAATGTTCATAATGAAGATCTGGCCAATGGATTTTGTTCTTTAAGCTTCATCTACAACAGGTTTGGACACGTTGGGGGTTTCAACGACCCAACCAACAAATTATGTTGTAAGTCCAACCGGGCGAAATGGGAAGAACACCGGAGGTTCGCATTTTTGGTGGCATTTCTTGGAGTTGTTGTATTCCCGAGGAAAGATGGCCATATCAATATAAAAGTCGCCGGGGTAGCTACCACACTGATAGTGCAAGAAAATTGTACTTTGGCCCCAATGATTGTTGCGGATATCTATCGAGCTCTGACCGCGTGCAAAACGGGGGCTACTTTCTTCGAAGGGTGTAACTTGATCTTGCAAATCTGGCTAATTGAGCATATATGCCACCATCCTTCATTCTCGAGCTATGGTTCGGCTGAACGGACATGTTTGGAAGAGTTCGATATGAGGACAAAAGAAGTAAAGTTGCCCGAGGGAGTCCAAGGCTGGATTGTGTATCTTCGATCACTAACTGACGGTCGAATTGATTGGACGTATGACTGGTTACCTCTTGACGAGGTGATATACATGCCGACGGAGGGATCGCCGTTTTTGATCATGGGTTTGAAGAGTATACAGCCTTATGCTCCATACAGAGCTTTGCGACAGTTAGGGCGGTGTCAGATTATTCCGAGGGATGGAGACCTCAGTGTGCAGGCCGTGGAGATTGGTCCAGACGGGCAATTCCCGGAAGCAAAAATCCGGCAAATCTGGAATGAGTGCCAAAATTTGAAAATTGATACTTGTGTGCCGAATAGAGCAAAGGGGAGATATCACCTGGATACTCCACATGGTACCGACGAGGGGTTGAACACGAACGTCTTTCAAAGAGACCCCACTTGCAAGACCTGATAGAGCAATCCGAGGAAAATCTGAAATGGGCGGCCAAGGAAAAAGAATATAAGGCCAAAATCAGTCTGTTGGAAGATAAGCTGAGAAATCTTCATTTCGAAAGCGGCTTACAAGCGGCATCCGATGAAGTAGAGAAGAAGCAGTTGAAGAAAGAGAATGAGATGTTGAAAGCTCAAATGGCTCAAATGAAAATTGCATCCGAGACTCCAGTCCGTTCAGCCCGGGATGAAAAGTTAATTGATATTCTCCGGCGGAAAGTGAACGACTATAGCTTTGATTTGGACGTAGCTGAAAAAGAGTTAGCCAAGGCTCGGAAGCAAATGGACAAAGACACCGAGGAAAGAGCCAAGTTGGTCCGGCAGCTACAAAGCAACCATGATGTTGAAATAGCTCAGCTTAGAAAGAAAATGATCTCAGCCACGGCCAAAAACAACAAGATTATCAAAGATCTTGAGGAAGAAAGAGAATATTGCTACACGACCATGGCTAGATTAAAATTGGAGCTACAACGGGTGCAAAAGGACAACCAACATGTCTTGGACGCTCGCAATCAACAAATAAGTCGTCTATTGCAAGAAAAAGGGGTCATCAGAGAAAAGATTGTTCGTATCGCCCAGTACATCACCCGAAAGACTCAGCTTTGTGAAGATATGACTCGGAGGACTTTTGTATCTGCAGTGAAGTATTTTGTACAACAAGTCATGGCCGACCTGGATAGGCTTCAAAGGGGTTTAGCATATAGGCCGCGGCAAGGCCGAACGATGCCTCGCGGGCACTAGGTGCATTAATGTACTCTTAGGTCATGCATCGTCTTTTATTTTATTTTTCTCTTTCTTAAACATCGCTTTGTAATCAAGGTTTTGGATTATCAATGAGAAAACAAAGTGTTGTTACCAATTCTTTTACTTTGTGTCATTTCTTTTATATCCGCTAGGCAAATAAATAGGAGCGTAATCATGAAAACGACCACGAAAAAAGAAAGAGAAAGCAAGAAAAGAAAAGAAAAAGAAAAAAAAAAAAAAAAAAAAAAGAGCAAGAAAAGAGAAAAAGCAAGAAAAGAGAAAAATGCAAAAAAGAAAAGAAAAGAAAAGAAGAAAAGAAAGGAAAGAAAAAGAGCGGGAAAAAAGAGATGATTGAAATGAGCAGCGGCCGGGATGATGCATAACGACTCGAGCAAATGTGTTTGTTTTTAAAGTCGTTACATCTTATTCATGCGCTAACAACTAACGAGTGTTGATGTTTGTGAGTCCAGATTTTCTAGGCAACTGGCATACTGGCTACCCACCCATACAACACCAGGTACAAAAAGATGACAAAGGCCGTGTCCCAGGAGATCGAGGCAACCATTGTAGACCCTGCTCACGAAGAAGAAATCGTGGATGTGGCAGGGATGAAAGAAGAAATGTACAAGTTAAGGCAGCAGATGGCTGAAATGTACCAAGCTTGGTCGAGAGGTCAACCATTACCAGCCTACCCTGCTAACCCTGCATATGTCCCTCCAGCCAATCCTAACCCAGAGCCACCAACGATAAACTCATCCTCTACCTACCCCGACTACCCTCATTACTACGCTTCCACCTCCCAAATGCCACCACCTCCGACCAAGCAAGCACCACCTCCTGTACCGCAAGTTGCTCCTGTATACGTGGCACCTCCGCCCGCTGTTATCCACAAGTCTTCTAGTGAACCGATGTTCCATATCCAGGATTCTCACTATTACCCTCCGGAGCCGACTTTCAGACAACACGAGTCTCGCGCTCCTATGATAGAAGCAAGTGCCGGGCAGGAAGAGATGGCTCGGAAAGTCAAAAGTCTTGAGAATGCTTTCCGCAACATGCAAGGGCTAGGAGGGCAAGTAAGTGTAGCCTACAAAGACTTGTGTTTGTTCCCTGAGGTGCAGCTTCCTGCGGGATTTAAATTGCCAAAGTTTGACATGTACGACGGACATGGGGATCCGGTAGCTCATCTGAGAGGATACTGTAGTAAGATGAGAGGCGCGGGAGGAAGAGATGAATTGTTAATGGCGTACTTCAGCCAAAGTCTAAGCGGATCAGCCCTGGAATGGTATACCCGACAGGACCACACAAGATGGTTCGTTTGGGATGACTTAGCGCAAGCTTTCGCTAGTCACTTTCAGTACAATTTGGAGATCATACCCGACAGGTTATCCCTTACCAAGATGGAGAAAAAGCCAGGAGAGAGCTTTAGAGAATACGGTTTTAGATGGAGGGAACATGCCGCTAGAGTGGATCCGCCGATGAAAGAGGGAGAGATGGTGGACTGTTTTTTGCAAGCTTTGGAGCCAACGTACTACGGCCATCTAGTGTCTGCCATTGGGAAAAGTTTCAACGAAGTTGTGAAAATGGGAAGTTTTGTAGAAGAGGGTTTGAAGACAAACAAGATTATGAGTTTTTCGGCTATCAAAGCCACCAATCAAGCTATACAGAGTGGAAGCGGAGGAGTGATGGGAAAGAAGAAGAAAGAAGAAGTATCAACCATTGAAAGTAGGTCATGGAGTCGCAACCCACATTATAACCCACCAAGACCCTATCGCCAGCACCCACCAAGCCCGTCAACCCCATATAATCCACCACCACCGTCTTACCCGCCAAATCCCTACAATGCACCGAGCCCATATAACCCACCACCACCACCATACCCACCGACTGTACCACATTACCATCACCCTCAAACCCAAGCTTATCCACCACCGCCACCCCACGTGTGGAGAGCTCAAGCTCCACACAATGTGTACCATACCCAAAACACATACCCAACCCCTAAACCTTACCGAAACCTGAATAGACCCAGGCCGGACGCGGATTGGAGAAACAAAGCAAGAAGAACATTCACTCCTCTCGGAGAGTCATATACCGGTCTTTTCCACAGGTTGAAAGAATTGGGGATGGTGAGACCAATCGCGCCAAAAAATCCGAACCCACCCCCGAAAAATCTTGATTCTTCTGTCAAATGTGAATATTGTTCAGGAACGTTGGGCCACGATACTGAGAAGTGTTGGCAATTAAAGAATGCCATTCAAGATCTTATCGATGAGAGGAGAATTGAAGTGCAGGCTCCCGAGGCCCCAAACATTACCCAGAATCCATTGCCGAATCACCACGAAACAAATATGATAGAACTGGTGCAGGGTGATGGCAATCAAAAACCATCTCAGGCCGTCATGATGATAAAGTCGAGTGACAAGTTAGAGAAAGAAATTGTGAAAGAGGAAGCAATTGTTGAGAAACCAAAGCCGGTAGTGATGGGAGGTTTAAAGGTGGTAGTTCCAGGTGCAAAGACGATCGTGACTGTGAAAGGAGCAAGTGCAGAGCCAGTAATCATAAAACCAGTAGTGCAAATGCCAATGGTGAATACAAAGACTGTGCCTTGGAACTATAACAAGGTAACAGTAGTTTACAAGGGAAAAGAGATTTCTGGTGAAATTAACGAAACGCATGGACTTACCCGATCTGGAAGGTGTTTTGCTCCAGAGGAACTGAGAAAGATGAAAACGGTGAAAGAAAGTCAACTGAAGAAGCCGGTGTCGGAGGAGGAAGCAGAGGAATTTCTTAAGAAAATGAAGTCGCAAGAGTACTCAGTGGTTGAGCAGTTAAGAAAGACCCCGGCCCAGATTTCTTTGTTATCTTTGTTGATACATTCAGAGGAGCACCGGAAGGCTCTTATGAAGATTTTAAATGAGGCTCATGTTCCGGAGAAGATTTCAGTGTGTCATTTGGAGAAGATTACCAGCAAAATTTTCGAGTCCAACAGGATTACCTTTTCTGATAGGGAGCTGCCGGTGGAAGGAACTGAACACAATAAAGCATTGTACCTCACGGTAAAGAGTGAAGAGTCAGTCGTAACCAGGGTATTGATTGACAATGGATCGAGTGCAAACATCTGCCCGTTGTCAACTCTAGGGAAGCTGAACATTAGCCCGGATAGAATCCGGAGAAACAGTATCAATGTGAGAGGGTTTGACGGCGGAGGTAAGAACACGCTGGGAGATATTATTTTGGAAGTGACCATCGGTCCCGTTGATTTTACGATGGAGTTCATGGTGCTTGATATTGCCGTATCGTATAACTTGCTGTTAGGCCGACCTTGGATTCATGCGGCCAAAGCGGTACCATCTTCTCTGCACCAGATGGTCAAGTTTGAATGGGAGCAGCAAGAGATTGTTGTACACGGAGAGGAAAATGCTTGTAATGTGGTAGCACCTTTTGATGGTACTGATGGGGATCGGGGTCCTTGGGTTTACCAAGTGACGGATGCTGTTAGAAGTGAACAAAGTTGCTGAAGGAGAAAAGTTACCAACCCCGATGATGGCACCGACTGCTATAATGGTGGCCAGAGAAATGCTGAAAAACGGATTTGCACCGGGGAGGGGATTAGGCAAAAACCTGCAGGGAGTCACTCAACCAGTTCAGCTTTCCGGAGAATAAAGGTACATTCGGCTTAGGGTTCAAACCCACCTTTGCCGATATCCAAAGAGCCTCTAAAGCCAAGAGAAACTGGACCTTGCCCGAACCCATACCCAAATTATCCGACATCTTTATCAGGCCTGGTACAAAATATCAACCATCTGCTGCAGCAAAGTGCATTGAGACCCAACTTGATGAAGAAATGCTTGTTTTTAAGAAAATGTTCTGGGAGGTGAATACGATTGAAGCAGGGGAAGGCACGAGCAACATGGACGTGCAATTTGTGGGGCCCAGAGTCACATTGAACAATTGGGAAGCTACTCCTTTCCTTATCCGGAAGGAGTCTTGGTAGTTAGCTCAAAATTTCATCATTTGCTTCCCCGAAAGTTGTTATTTTCCCCATTCCCCTCATGAAAAAAAAATCACCATGTATCCCGAACATTGTTCGTTTCTTTTATTAATGAAATGCAGTTTTTCCCTTTTCTTCACTTTTGCCTTATTTTTCTTCTTTATTTTTCCTTTTGTACAGTTTTGCATGTGTTGATTCCAATGCCATGTCATGCGTGAAGGATTCTAGACCCAGTTCTGACAATCATGTTACTATACAAGAAATCGAGGAAGAGAGTGAAATAGAATGTGAGGATGAGGAAGCCCTGGAGGAAATAAGTAAGGACATGAAACAATACGAAGAAAAACCCAAACCGAATCTGAGTGATACGGAATCTGTAAATTTGGGGAGCGAAGATGATGTCCGAGAAACAAAGATTAGTGTGCATTTGGAGGCACCCCTCAGGGATGAATTGATAAGGTTGTTACATGAATTTAAGGACATCTTTGCCTGGTCCTATGATGACATGCCCGGGCTTAGCACAGATTTGGTGGTACACAAGTTGCCTATCTACTCTGAATGCCGGCCGGTAAAACAAAAGCTGAGGAAATTCAAAACGGACATTAGCGTGAAGATAAAAGAAGAGGTGAATAAGCAGTTTGAGGCAAAGGTCATAAGAGTTACCAAATACCCCACCTGGTTGGCAAATGTTGTGCCGGTCCCAAAGAAAGATGGCAAAACCAGAGTGTGTGTAGACTATAGAGACCTCAACAAAGCCAGTCCGAAGGATGACTTCCCATTGCCAAACATCCACATATTGATCGACAATTGCGCCAAGCATGAAATCGGTTCGTTTGTGGACTGTTATGCAGGTTATCACCAGATCCTGATGGACGAAGAAGATGCTGAGAAAACTGCCTTCATTACACCTTGGGGAACGTACTGTTACAGAGTAATGCCGTTTGGATTGAAGAATGCGGGGCAACTTACATGAGGGCAATGACCACAATGTTCCACGATATGATGCATCGAGAAATTGAAGTATATGTGGACGATGTTATCATAAAGTCCAGAAAACAACCTGATCATGTGAGAGATTTGAGGAAGTTTTTCCAAAGACTACGAAGGTATAATTTAAAGCTCAATCCGGCGAAATGCGCCTTTGGAGTACCATCAGGGAAACTACTGGGGTTTATTGTGAGCCGGCGAGGTATTGAACTGGATCCATCAAAGATCAAAGCTATTCAAAGTCTACCTTCGCCGAAGAACAAGAAGGAGGTCATGAGCTTATTAGGAAGGTTGAATTACATTAGTCGGTTTATTGCTCAGTTGACATCAACATGCGAGCCGATTTTCAAGTTGTTGAAGAAAGATGCAGCAGTGAAGTGGACCGACGAGTGTCAGGAAGCCTTTGACAAGATCAAAGAATATTTGGCTAATCCTCCGGTGTTAGTACCTCCAGAACCAGGGCGTCCTCTAATTTTATATTTGACGGTGCTAGATAACTCTTTCGGTTGTGTACTGGGTCAACATGATGAGACAGGCAAGAAAGAACAAGCCATCTATTACCTCAGCAAAAAGTTTACATCCTACGAGGTGAAGTATACCCAACTGGAGAGAACTTGTTGTGCATTGATTTGGGTGGCTCAGAAGCTAAAGCATTATTTGTCAGCATACACTACGTACTTGATATCACGGCTGGATCCTTTGAAGTATATATTTCAGAAGCCCATGCCTACGGGAAGACTGGCCAAATGGCAGATTCTGCTCACAGAATTTGACATTGTCTACGTAACTCGTACGGCAATGAAGGCACAAGCTATTGCGGACCACTTAGCCGAGAATCCGGTGGATGATGAGTACGAGCCTTTGAAGACGCACTTTCCGGATGAAGAGGCAATGACTGTCGAAGAGATAGAGCAAGAGGAGAAACCAGGATGGAAAATGTACTTTGATGGAGCCGTCAACAGCAGGGGCGTTGGTATCGGGGCAGTACTTATTTCAGGTACGGGTCAACACTATCCCGTTACGGCTCAGCTTCGATTTTTCTGTACCAACAATATGGCCGAATATGAGGCGTGCATCTTGGGATTAAGGATGGCAATTGATATGGGTATTCAAGAGATTTTGGTCATGGGTGACTCGGATCTTTTGGTACACCAAATTCAAGGAGAATGGGAGACGCGAGATTTGAAATTGATACCTTATCGGTATTGCTTGCACGAGTTGTCTCAAAGATTCCAATCTATAGAGTTCAAGCACATCCCAAGAATGCACAATGAGATTGCAGATGCTTTGGCCACGTTGTCCTCTATGTTGCATCATCCGGACAAGACATATATAGATCCTCTCCAGATCCAAGTCCGAGATCAGAACGCTTATTGCTTCGCTGTGGAAGAAGAGTCGGATGGAGAGCCGTGGTATCATGATGTTAGAGAATACTTGAAAGCTGGCAAATACCCTGAGCAAGCCACAGGAGACCAGAAGAGAGCCATCAGGCGTCTAGCCAATGGATTTTTCCTCAGTGGAGGAGTGGTATACAAAAGAACACCAGATCTGGGTTTATTGCGGTGTGTGGACGCACAACAAGCAGATGAAATCATGATTGAAGTACATGCTGGAGTATGCGGACCCCACATGAGCGGATATGTTTTGGCAAAGAAGATTTTGAGAGCTGGGTACTACTGGCTCACTATGGAGCGTGATTGTATCAGGTATGTAAAGAAATGCCATCAATGCCAGGTACATGGGGATCTGATCCATTCTCCGCCTTATGAATTGCACACAATGTCAGCACCATGGCCCTTTGTTGCTTGGGGCATGGATGTCATTGGCCCAATAGATCCAGCCGCTTCTAATGGGCATAGGTTCATTCTAGTTGCAATTGATTATTTCACCAAGTGGGTCGAAGCTAAGACATTCAAGGCGGTGACGAAGAAAGCGGTGGTGGATTTTGTGCACGAGAATATCATATGCCGATTTGGAATCCCAAAAGTGATTATCACAGACAATGGAGCCAATTTAAACAGTCATCTCATGGCAGAAGTTTGTGAAAGGTTTAAGATCACGCACCGCAATTCCACACCCTACAGGCCAAAGGCAAATGGTGCAGTAGAGGCAGCAAATAAGAACATCAAGAAGATTCTCAGGAAAATGGTGGAGGGATCCAGGCAGTGGCATGAAAAGTTACCCTTTGCTCTCATGGGTTACCGCACGACGGTACGTACTTCTATCGGAACCACACCTTATACCCTGGTGTATGGAACAGAGGCTGTTATACCCGCAGAAATAGAAATACCGTCATTACGAATTATAGCCGAATCTGAGATAGATGACGATGAATGGGTAAAGGCCCGGTTAGAACAGTTGAATTTGATTGATGAGAAGAGATTGGCCGCAGTCTGCCATGGACAGTTGTATCAGCGGAGAATGGCCAAAGCATATAATAAGAAGGTACGACCTCGAAAGTTTGAAGTTGGACAACTGGTATTGAGGCGTATCTTACCACATTGGGCAGAGGCAAAAGGCAAGTTTGCGCCGAATTGGCAGGGACCGTTCGTGGTATCACGGGTGTTGTCCAATGGAGCATTATACTTAACTGATGTTGAAGGAAAGTGCGTAGAGACTGCTATCAATTCGGATGCGGTCAAAAGATACTATGTATGATTCCTTTTCAATTGTATGTTTTGTATTTTGTTGTGATTTTGGAATTGAAATGACGAAGGCATTTTATTCTCTATCCAAACACTTTATCCATTGTTAACCCATTTGAGCCTTAATGAATGAATTCTTTCATATCCCTTCTCTCGGAATCACTCTAATGCAATAAGTTCTCAATCGCCGGAATGATAAATGAAATGATGGAAAAATGAAAAGAAAAAAATTGATGAAAAGAAAAATGAAAAAATGAAAAAAATGAAAAAAAGAGAAAAAGACAAAAATCGGGAAAAAGTCAAAAAGAAATCCATCTAACTTATGAAGTTGGGTGAACTACGTCTGACTTGATCCCGAAAGGGTACGTAGGCAGCCTCTCTGAGGTTCAGTCACAATAAAGGAAAAATCCAAAAATTCCCCACATATTGAAACTGGGGCAGAAGTTATGTTTAATAATTCAGAGAGTTGTAAATATTTTTAACCCTCGTTGAAATTTTGAGCCTTTATATCTTTCTTTCTTAACCCACCCAAAAGCCACGTTACAGTCCAAAGAAAGACCTTCTGATCAATTTTGAAATGATAACAAATACAACGAAGGAAGAGCGAAGCATCGGACAATACCCGTGGTAAGAAAACAAAATACAAAAGGAAAAATGAAAAATAAAAAATAAAAATGAGAGAGTCTCATCGGTGAAAACCTTAACTGGCACTGTGAGGCGACTGTGAGCTTGAGGGAAATAAAATGAGAGAGTCTCATCAGTGAAAACCTTAATCGGCACTGTGAGATGATGGTGAGGTTGAGAGAATAAATGAGAGAGTCTTATTGGTGAAAACCTTTCGAGGCACCGTAAGGCGATCATCAGAAAAGAGAAAAGGCAACAACAAAGAGTATCGGTTTGTGGTCAAAGGAAATTCAGAGTCAGAATAATGATTGGAACGAACTGGGTCAGAGTTTAAATACATGGCATGGTCAGCGGAACCAGCCAGCAAATGCCCAGATAAGTTCTGTCATCTCTCCAAAATACCCTTACCTTCCTTTTATTTTTCTGCATTTTATTGTTTACCTTTTGAGAGCTAACTACCAGCTCCTGATAACGGAAGTTGAAACAACACTGGATCAGAAAGGAAAGAAGATTCGGGAAAGGAATAAAGAAGCTTGGCAGACATGGCCAAAGGAAAAGAAAACAAAACAAAAATGGAAAATGAGAAAATACAAAAAGAGTTTGCATGGGACAAGCAGTTAGAAGTCATGCGACATCAGAAAAGCAAAAACAAAGGAAGCGATAAGAAGCGGGGACGGCAGATGCCAGTTGCCAGCAGTTTATATCTAATAAATTTTGTTTCATGCGGGAACAAATTGTCACTAATCACTTTAAAGTGAATGTGACCAATGTGGAAAATTTAAAATACCAAAAGAGAAAGTATGCTGAATAAGTGGAGAAATTCACAGGCAAGAGATGAGTTGGTAAAAGAAAATACCAAAAAGAGGAGGTAACATCTTTTAAAATCCATTCCCCGATCATCAGGCTGAGGGAATACTTTTTCTGCATTCGCATTGCACGTTTCAATTCAGTTAGGCGCCCGCCTGCAAATTCGGGAATATTTTGCATTCGCATTGCACGTTTAAATTTACGTTAGGCGCCCGCCTGCAGATTCGGGAATATTTTACGCATTCGCATTGCATGTTTAAATTTAGTTCGCGCCCGCTTCAGATTCGGGAATATTTTACGCATTCGCATCGCACGTTTAAATTTATGTTAGGCGCCCGCTTCAAGTCGGGAATATTTTCGCATTCGCATTGCACGTTTAAATTCTGTTAGGCGCACCTTCTAATACGGGAATATTTTTGCATTCGCATTGCACGTTTAAATTTCCTGTTGGCGCCCACCTTCAAATTCGGGAATATTTTCTGCGTTCGCATCGCACGTTTAAATTTACGTTAGGCGCCCGCCTAAATTCGAATACTTTTCCGCGTCGCATTGCACGTTTAAATTTACGTTGGCGCCCGCCAAGTTCGGGAATATTTTCTGCATCCGCGTTGCACGTTTAAATTTATGTTAGGCGCCCGCGTCAGAGTCGGGAATATTTTGCATTCGCATTGCACGTTTAAATTTACGTTGGCGCCCGCTTCGAATACGGGAATATTTTACGCATTCGCATTGCACGTTTAAATTTACGTTGGCGCCCGCTTCAAGTTCGGGAATATTTTCGCATTCGCATCGCACGTTTAAATTTATGTTAGGCGCCCGCCTGAGTCGGGAATATTTTGCATTCGCATTGCACGTTTAAATTTACGTTGGCGCCCACGTCAGATCGGGAATATTTTCTGCGTTCGCATCGCACGTTTAAATTTATGTTAGGCGCCCGCCTTCAGATTCGGGAATATTTTCGCATTTGCATCGCACGTTTAAATTTACGTTGGCGCCCGCGCGAATTCGGGAATATTTTTGCGTTCGCATTGCACGTTTAAATTTACGTTGGCGCCCGCCAACGGGAATACTTTTTTGCGTTGCATTGCACGTTTAAATTTACGTTGGCGCCCGCTCGGGTCGGGAATATTTTCTGCGTTCGCATCGCACGTTTAAATTTATGTTAGGCGCCCACCTCAGACGGGAATACTTTTCCGCATTTGCATCGCACGTTTAAATTTACGGTGGCGCCCGCCTCAGAGTCGGGAATATTTTCGCATTCGCATCGCACGTTTAAATTTATGTTAGGCGCCCCGCTTCAAATTCGGGAATATTTTCGCGTTCGCATCGCACGTTTAAATTTATGTTAGGCGCCCCCCTCAAATTCGGGAATATTTTACATTCGCATCGCACCTTTAAATTTCGGTTGGCGCCCCACCTTAATACGGGAATATTTTACGCATTCGCATTGCACGTTTAAATTTACGGTTAGGCGCCCACCTTCAAATACGGGAATATTTTCCGCATCATCATGGTTTATATATTTAAAAGCCCACACTGGGGCAGAAAAAGAAAAAAAAAAGAAGAGAGGTAGTTTGTTGTTTTGTTTTGAGCAGGTTCAGCTCAGGGTCAAGAAAAACAAGAAAATCAACAAAAAGAGAGTCATCAAGAAAAACAAGAAAATCAACAAAAAAGGAAGATTCTGCATCACCGGAAAAGGGAAGAAGAGCAAAAGCTAGATTAGGAACAATTGTAATTGTAGGATCATAGCTTAGAATAGCTTCTTCATTTTACATTTTCCCCGGTGTAATAAGGAGTAAGTCAGCAGATCTCAACAGTGTCAATGCAACAGTGAGTCTGGTAGTTTTTAAAACTGCCAGACCTTCCCGAACTACACTGACCTGATTCCTGTTTAGCCCAGGATATGTAGGCAACCTCTAAAGCAGGGTGCGGTCAAAAGGTTTTCAAAAATGCTTTCACGGAATATGCCGATGTGCAAAAATCTCTCATTACTTGCTCACTTATCTTTGCACTGAAACTCTTCGTGTTCCCGAGCAAAGAGGGGCAGCTGTGAGCACATGATTTTTGCACTAAGCCTTTAAATTCCAAAATTAAAATAAATATATTTTTGAGTGTAATTACTTGCTTTGCTTGAAATTAGTTATAGTTTTGTGTGTTTGAATAGGTAAAAATTAGAAAAAATCAAAAAAAGAATAATAGTAGTAATTAGCTTGTTAGTTTAGTTAATTAGCAAATTAGCAAAATAGCTTAAATAGGAGAAAATAAAGGGAAAAATAGCAGAAAAATTGCAAAAAATATTAGGAAATTAGAGTAGGTAGTAAATTAGGATTTATATTTTTTCATAATAATAAAAGAAAATACAAAAAAAAAAAATTATTAGTATTGTGTTAGGTTGGGCTGATCTGAATTAAAAGAATTGGCCCAAAATCTTGGCCCAGTGAAATGGCCCGTTGGTCTGTGGAGATTCAATCTCATCCGTCCCTCAACACAGATCTGACGGTTGAGATAATTGTTGGAATTAATTAGTTAATTAATATGAGAGAAGCGATCTGGGCCGTCCGTTTTAGTCAATCTAACGGTTGATGGCTTTGACTTCATAAGCGACGATGCGGCGTCGTTTTAGTAACGCCTGTGAGAACCGTTGATCATCATCGAATGGACGGCCACGATTTCATGCGACATTTAGCCTATAAAAGGCTTATGTCTGAAACCCCCAGCCATTCTCTAAGATCCCTAACCCTAGCCGCCCCTTGACCCCCCTCTTCGTCTCTCATCTTCTTCGCCTGCAACCTTAAACGGCTATGGCGGCCACCACCTTCCACGGTGGTCGCCGGCCTCTCTTACCACTCCCATCTTCTTTTCCTTCTTCTTCTTGTCATAATACCCCAAAAATCCCAGAAAAATACCCCGTTCTTCAAAAGTCCGGTCACCGGAGTTACACCGGTGACCACCAAAGTATGAGAACCCACACAAAACCAATGCCATTCGACGCCTTTTCATGAGATCTACCCAACCATACTAGCCTCCACCCTCGAATGTCCCTTGAACGGTTCGAATATCCAAATTAAGGTCGTCGGAACCCTAACTCCGGCGACCCCAAGTTCGAACCCCAGCCAAGACCCCACCTTTACCATCTCCTAAAACACCCCCTGTAACTCAAACCGCAAAAGGCTTCGCCTTTAAGCCTTGAAAGAAGAAACAGAAAAGGAAAAAAATAAAAAAGAGATCTGGAATGAATAAAGAAGAAAAAGAAATAAGAAGAAAGGTCTGGAAAGGGCCTGAGATCAAAGAAAAGAAAAGAAAAAGGGAATAGGAAGCTCGGGGGACCGGCCCCGCAAGCTAAGTCCCTCACCTTTAGTTTTCTTTAGTTTTCTAGGATAGTTTATGATTTCTTACATGTTTTGGTCTTATTTTCTGTTGATTTTTGTGTTTGCGTGTTAATTTTCGTCTGCTCTTGTTGATATTTCTCTTCTTTTTATCTCATGTCCTGAATATCTTTGCCTCTAGCATGTTCATCTCCTTTTCTGATTAATGATTTGTCTGTAATGTGGCTCTGGTCGATTATGTTTCCATGTTTCTCTTTGGGCGAATCTCTGATATTTAGTCATAGGGCTGCTTAATCTGTTAGTGATAAGATTCTCCTTGATGTTAATTTCATGTTATGTTTCTGGTTAAGTCAAAAGAGTTGACCTGGTGTCATTCTAGTCCCTAATCCCTTTGATTGCTTTTTATGCTTCGATTTACATGCTTATGAGTGCCTTTTATTTCTGTTCATCATGTTAATTCTAAGAGCTTTGTTTGCATTACTTCTTTGATAGACATAGATTCTTGTTTTTAGCTTCTTCTTTGATTCATGCTCTCTTTGCTTGATTTCATATGTCTTAAATTGCTCTTTCAAGATCATGTTTAGTACTAGGGTTCTATTTCCATTCCATCCTCATATATGTGTTCTGTTTTTGTTGAGTACACTGATTCTTGATTGTTGGTCTGCAATATCATGACTATCTGTCTTCTTGTTTCTTTTGGCATAATTAGTTTAATTGTTTGGTTTGTCTCTCGAGTTCAAAATTAGATCTTGATATTCATGTCCTCTCTTCTATTCTGTTAGGGTTTTTATTTTGTTAGTTTTCAATAGCTCTTTTGTCAACTTACATGTTTGGATCCTGATACTATGTTCAATGGTTTGTCTTTAATTGTCACTTAGTCTTACATTAGATCACTTTTGTTGGCTTACAGTATCTCTACTGTTCCTCTTTCTGTATCTTCTTATGTTTGGTCTTGATAAAAGCTTGGCTATCTCTGTTCATCTTTTATATCAAGTCATCTGGGGTTCATTTCTTTGCTCACATTCTGATTCATGCAAGTCTAGTATTCTTGTCATATCATCTCTATTATGTTTTGCTTGGTGAATGGGTATGCCAATGTGGGGTCTGATTCTCTTCATGTTACCCTCATATGATAGATTTAGGTTTTTCTTTTCACTGATTCTCCATGTTTTCCTGCTTCACATGCTTCATCTTCTGCTGACTGGTTTCTGGAAGTCACTGTCTCTCCATGATTTTTCTACTCCTTATCTTCATATTATCTGTCTCATAGTCCATTGTATTTATGTCTAAAATGAATCATGTTTTATCTCTTGTTTTGTGGGATTTAGTTTCCATGTGTCTATGCCCATGAACCATAAATGTTTGAATTCCTCAGTGTCCCATTTGACATGAAATGATTGTGACTATGCCTGATTAATGTTAATTGATATGTAGCTACATGAGTTTAAGTTATGTAAATTGACTAGTTGAAGTTCAACACTATCAAACCCCTTTTCTGAGTTTTGATTAATCAATGAACATGGTTTGGCTTTATGTGGTTATGTGTGCAATTGTATGTTAAAATGGCTAAGTTTGCAATAGTTACATGTTAAGTGTGAACACTGCTAAGGCTTGTATGGATTGGTTATAGCTGTTAGTTCTAGGTTCTATAATTGGTTAGTTTTTAAATAGGCTAACACTGAAATTGATCATAATTAGGTTAGAAATTCAATAATTGGCCTAAGAATGGTTAACCTTGCAAAAAGTTGACCAATTCTGTGAGTCCTAACACACAGCTCATTGTTCAACAGTGGCTGGTTGTGCAAAGGGCTATGTCTGCAAATGCAGACTAGCCCAGGCTCTATATTGAGCCCTGAATAGCAAAGTGGCCAAACCTGTAAAGGTCTTGGGCCCAGCTGTCCAGTATATGGCTTTAATAGCCCAAGCTAAGTCTCAACTTGAGACTGGCTAACTTTTAAATAGGTTAATCATAATAGCAAAACAAGATATGCCTGCAATTAGCTTTAATTAGGAATAATTTGGTCTTAATTGACTGAAATTAGTTTAAAAGTGGTTAAAATTGAAATAGTTCTTAAGAATAAATCTGGCCAGCCCTTAAATATTAATGCCAGGGCTGGCTATTAGTTAAATAGGTTCAAATTGACTAAAATCTGCCTTAGGCATAGCTGGTAAATCAGCAGTGCCTTCAGGGGCATAATTGGGTATTAAAAAGGTAAATTAGTAACTAATAAGAACTTAGGAGGGTAACAGGGACATTCATACTCCTGATTTCTGCAATTTTGCAGAGATTTAGGGGGTATAATGGTCTCCTAAAAATAGGAAATCTGTAAAAATCTCAAACCCCTAAGGTTATACTAGTAAAAACCCCTTAAAAGGAATCTTTGGAACCTTCCAGCACATGCTGGAAGGATTTCTGGTAACAGAATTGGGGGGTTAAGTGCACATTTCACAAATTTTAGAGGGGAAAGTTGGGATTAATCCCATAACTTTCTCCCCAAGTTTCAGCCTTTAGTTAGCTATAAATATCTCAAAAGAGGGGCTGAAAAGGGGGATTCCAGGGAGTAATATTAGCAATATATCTGGGATTTCACTGAAGAGTAATCGGGAGAATACATTGAAAAATTGAAATTCATTAGATACAAAAGATTGAGAGAGAGAGAATTAGCAATAGAATAGTAAGATTTTCTGGGTCTTCTAGCGGATTTCACTGGGTTATTTGCTTAAGCCTTCTCTGTTTACTGTGGATTCGTTGGTTGCTGAGTGTTGTGCCTTTCTTCTCACTGTTGCATTGGTCATTTGAGTCCTTGCTGCTATTTGCTCATTACTCGCCTCCCCTTAGAACTCATTGGTTTTATTCTCCTTGATCCAGGTACATTTCTCAATCAATTGAAGATATAATTGCTGAGATGATGAAATGAAATCTTATTTTAACGTCCCTGTTATGATTTCATATTGTTTTTAGTTAGTTTCAGTATTTGTAGTTTGACTGATGTAATATGTAGCTGAAAAACAAGAATAGAAACAATGTAATAGTAGTAGTATAGTGGTAATGTAGTATAAATCACTTAGCTAATTAGGTAAAATTCCTAAAAAACAAGTCAAATGGCTATCACATGAGTTAGACAATCATGATCACATAGTTAGTTCATTTCACTAATCAGTCAACTTAAAATTAGTTAAGAAGGAGAAACCATCGAATAAGGTAGATAATTGGGATGCGACTGGCTTGATAGTATTAAATGAGTTCAATTAGTGTTAATGACAGTGTTTGATCGCATACATGAAGTAATATCTGAGATTAAATTCAAAAGTAATGTCTGGGTTAAGTCACATTAGAATCCGTAATTGTATATACATATGCATGAGTTTAATTCATAGGATTAATCAGTAGGCTATAGAAAAGAACGATTGGAGATAATATTAAGTATAGGATGCAATTGAAATTGGTACGGTAATTACCTGTGTCTGGATAATTAGTTAGTTCATTAGAATAATCATTTTTTCTAAGTTCTCTTAGGCAATCAAACAGATCTCTTAGAATTGGCATTAACCTTGAGCCAGTAATTAATAGTACGTTTTTAACTGTAAGAAATGATGTTGATGTATAGTTTCATATACAGAATATCACTGATCTATAATCGTTGCTTTATGTACATCTGATATTAATAAAATGCCTTCTTATTGATCAAAACGTGCCTCTTTGTTTATTTTCAGTGCAATTTCATTTCTGTCTGGGTTTGATTCTGGGCATAAGTCCAAGCTATAGCAAGTAGCCAATTGGCTAATGACCCCCCCCTTGAAATCAGTAAATACCTGGGCTTTCAAAGCCCGGATTGGGGCAATGTGAATGCAAAAATGAGAACCAGGCCCAATAAACAATGAAATTCGAACGGGCCGGGGAATTATAATAGTAATAGCACACGACTAAGGCAAAAACAGTGAATAGCAAATGTAGTTAAACGAAATAGGACCGAACTTAATAAATTAATCTGGGACGAGCCTCGCCCGAATAACACCGGGGCCCCTTTAGTAACAATACAATACAATTAGACTCGGGAAGACTATTAGTTAATTCCATAGCTTCTCCCAAAAGATTTAAAAGCCGATAGACGTTACTTTAGGGCACGATTTTAATATACCTTCCTATGAATGAGTGTGCACTTGGTGCGACTCAAATCCAAATCTCGGTAAAGCCGAAATACACCGAAAGTCATAGGCGTACTGGTTGCGGTATGACTCGAGGCGTGTTTTCGCGATACCGCAAATTCCTTAAAAATAATATTTAAGCGTAAAGCATATTGTGTTATTAAAATCTATAATTGAGTCAAATAAAAGTCAAAAACGACAGTGGAGCGACCGTGCTAAAACCACGGAATCCGGGAGTGCCTAACACCTTCTCCCGGGTTAACAGAGTTCCTTATCCGGACCTCTGCTTCGCAGACATTTCAAAGAGTCAAAATTCCTCGGATTCGGGATTAACCGGTGACTTGGGACACCATTGTCATTCCCAAGTGGCGACTCTGATTAATTTCTAATAAATCCCGAACCGATTGTCCTTCAATTGGAAAAACTCCTTCCCTTACGTTATTTTATCCGTCTCGGGTAATTGAGCGTCGGGGTATACCCTACAAGTGTATTTATACACCTTACGCATGTGCGGGGTAGTAAAATAGGGAGGTGTGACAGGTACGCCATTGCATCAAATGCTATTATCACATGTATTATCTCAGTCTTCCACAAGGATACCTCTGTCCTATTTGATCCTGATTCTACCTATTCCTATATATCTTCATATTTTTCTCATCACCTAGGTATGACCCATGGGTGTCTTGCTTTACCTGTGCACGTATCTACCCTGATGGGTGATACTATTATTGTATACCATGTGTATCGGTCTTGTTTGGTGACTATTGGGGGTCCAGAGACCCAAGTTGACTTATTGCTGTTGAGCGTGGTAGATTTTGATGTTATTCTAGAGATGGATTGGCTATCTTCGTGCCATGCTATTCTGGACTGTCATGCCAAGACAATCATGTTGGCTATACCACGTGTTCCAAGGATTGAGTGGTGTGGTATGACTGACAATGTTCCCAGCAGTGTGATTTCTTTTCTAAAGGCCCAACGGATGGTTGGGAAAGGGTGTCTATCGTACTTGGCTTTCGTGAGAGATATCGGAGCTGAGACTCCTAGGCTTGATTCTATTCCCGTTATGAGGGACTTCCCTGATGTGTTTCCAGCAAACCTGTCGGGCATGCCACCGGACAGGGATATTGATTTTGGTATTGATCTAGTGCCAGGCACTCAACCCATTTCTATTCCTCTGTATCGCATAGCACCAGCAGAGTTGAACGAATTAAAGGATCAACTTGAGGAGCTCCTAGATAAGGGGTTCATTCGTCTTGATTGTGTCACCATGGGGTGAACTGGTCTTGTTTGTAAAGAAGAAGGATGGCACAATGAGAATGTGCATTGACTATAGGAAGTTGAACATGGTGACAGTGAAGTACAAGTATCCCCTGCCCCGTATCGATGATCTGTTTGACCAACTCCAGAGGGCAAAGGTATTCTCCAAGATTGATCTCCATTCAGGCTATCACCAGCTGAAGGTTAGGGATTCAGATATTATGAAGACTGCTTTCAGGACGAGATATGGGCACTATGAGTTTCTGGTTATGTCCTTTGGGTTACTAATTCCCCAGCAGCATTCATGCACCTGATGAATAGTGTGTTTCAGCCGTATTTGGATTCCTTTGTGATTGTTTTTATTGATGACATCCTAGTGTACTCGCGTAGCTAGGAGGAGCACGCACAGCATTTGAGAGTGGTATTACAGAGATTGAGGGAGGAGAAGCTTTATGCAAAGTTCTCTAAGTATGAGTTTTGGCTTGGTCATGTGGATTTTCTGGGGCACGTGGTGTCCGACAATGGTATTCAGGTTGATCCAAAAAAGATAGAGGCGATTCAAGTTGGCCTAGACCGTCCTCAGCCACAGAGATTCGGAGTTTATTATCTCCAGTTCGTCCAGGGCTTTTCATCTATTGCTTCGCCCTTGACCAAGTTGACACAGAAGGGTGCACCATTTTTATGGTCGAACGAGTGCTAGGAGAGCTTTCAGAAGCTCAAGACAACTTTGAGCACAACTCTAGTGTTGGTTTTGCCATCAGCTTCAGGTTCTTACACTGTGTATTGTGACGCTTCGACAGTTGGGATCGGATGTGTGTTGATGTAGGAGGGTAGAGTTATTATATATGCTTCTCGTCAATTGAAGACTCATGAGAAGAACTACCACGTACATGATTTGGATTTGGAGTTATTGTACCTCATGCTTTAAAGATTTGGAGGCACTACTTGTATGGCGTATCTTGTGAGGTATATATTGATCATCGCAGCCTTCAACATTTGTTCAAACAGAAGGATTTAATTTGAGGCAGCAAAGGTGGCTTGAGTTACTCAAGGACTATGATACTACTATTTTGTATCATCCGGGGAAGGCCAATATAGTGGATGACGCTTTAAGTCGGAAGGCGGTTAGTATGGGCAATTTGGCGTACATTCCAGTTGGGGAGAGCCCCTTTGCAGTTGATGTCCAGGCTTTGGCCAATCGAATGGTGAGGCTAGATATTTCGGAGCCTAGTTAGGTGTTGGCTTGCGTGGTTTCTCGGTCTTCCATGTATGACCGCATTAGAGGGCGCCAGTATGATGATCTGCATTTGCTTGTCCATAAGGATAAAGTTCAGCATGGTGATGCCAGAGATGTGACTATTGATGATGATGGCATGTTGAGGATGCAGGGCCGAATTTGCGTGCCCAATGTGGATAGGCTTCGAGAGTTGATATTAGAGAAGGCCCACAGCTCGCCGTATTCTGTTCATAACTGGAGTTTAATAGATTAAAAAAATTAAAAAGTCAAAATATTCATAAATTAAAGATAATGTGAGGTCATTTATACTAAGAATTAGTTTAAAAATAAAATAAAGTAAATATATAATGATTCAAAATATTATTAATTTAAATAATTTAATAATTTGAAATTTTAATTTAATATAAAATAATTATTTATTAAATTTATATAATAATAGTAAAGGATATAAATAGATTAGGATATCAAATAAAGAAGCATGTTAATGATAGCCACAAAAGAAAATAAATATATTAGGTAAAATATTTACTATTAGAAATAGAAGGAAAATACGATTTGAACTTGAGATTCAGATTAAATTATGGTGAACACGCTCAAACTATATATATAATCACAAAATTAAAACTTTACTAGATAAAAAACCAAAAATTAGATAACAAATTAATACTAAGAAAATACAAAATAAATATCTCATGTGGGTAATTTTGTGAACGAAAATTAATGTCTAATTTGTATCTAATGTTAAAATAGAAAGAAAATTTAATTAGACATGATACAAAAAATAATTATAAGAAAATTTAATAGATTTAAAATATAATAAGAAAAAACTTATCTATTAATATTTTAAACTAATTCAAGGTTATAACTTAAAATAAAATTTGATATTATATATTTTATTTATTGGTAAAAATTAATGTAAAAATATAATTAAAAATTCATAGTATGGAAGAGGGTGTATAAAGAGGAAAATCGAGATAGTGTGAGAATATTTATACTTTAAATTAATTAAATATAAGTATATTAAATAATACTCAAAAATATTATTGAAAAATTCAAGTGAAAAACGAGTTTCAAGTAAGAGGATAAAAGTATAAAAATAAATTAATTTTAGGAATAAATTTTTTTATATTTACATATGTTTATCAAAGGGTAATAAGCAAGATATCAAGTCAATTGGTAAGCTAATAAAAGACATATAAATATAACATTGTCAAGTAACAGATAATGCAATAAGCAAAGATTGCGGAGAGAGTCATCTTGGGTGAAATGTAAAAGGATAAGACTTATTCGAATTTGCGATGAAACATAAAGTGGTTGTAAGAATTTTGTTAAATATATGCTCAAACAAGACGTGTTATGTTTAGTACTATTTAATATTGACCAAATACATGTACTAAATCAAGGAGTAGAATTGTTACAGATATAAAATAAAAATAAAAATAAATATGTTATCTGGGAGTTTTAAAGTTTCAGGTAATTCTAGTAACCAAAAATACAATTTGATATTTATGTCCGCACATCGCGCGGGTACTAATACTAGTATACACATAAAAAAAAGTTTTTGATCTTGAGAGTACAATTATTCAGAATGCTCAAAATGTAGAATCAATATGTTAGTATGTTTTTACACAAACTGATGCAACTTTGGATTTGTGTCAGTAATTCCTCTGTAGAAACTAGTATGTTTCCATGCGAAGAAAAAAGTCCCACATTTTTCTTTTGGGAAAATGCCAACAACATAACTATTTTCAGTAAATTGATTCCCAATTCCATTGTTGGAATGCCTTTCATTTGACATGCATATTCACCATACTTATTTTTTCTATTTCAGATTTGAAGCATTCCAATTTCTATTGTTTGAGGAGATATTAGCATATGCTGAACTCCATATTTGCAAATAATAAGATACTCATTTGGAGAGGTGAGAGCGGGCAAAAGTAAAAGGGGGTGAGTTTAAATTTTTGCCACGTGGAGGACACGTGACTAACACCAATGCTAATCAGCGTATTAAAGTTTAATTAGGATCATGTAATGTTGAAGTGTGACAATGGTGATTAATGGAGTTTATCTTTGCTATTGGTAAACAGTACTTCTATTAAATTAAAAATTGAATTTGAGAGCTCACTTCGCTAAATTGATAAAGTGTGGTCGGCCGTAGTGTTTCTGAATCTAATAAATCTAAGCTATGGTATTCATGCTATCCCACTCTAGTCCTATGTCGTAGGCTCGTACCAATAATGACTTCATATATAGGGGCGACGCCTCATGTGCTTGCTACTCGCAACTGTTAGGCAACGTGTATTATCAAAATTAATATTGTTAAGAAAAAACAAGAGGAAGAAGAAATAGAATATATAATTCCGAGTTCACAATTTACTTGTGTGTCCTTAAGATATTTTAACCCCCTCACAGTTGCCAAGGTAATGGATTAAATCCTCCCGGGATAAAACGGAATAACCTTCCTGCGACTGTGGCAATACAAGAAGCAGGATACCAACGAACTCAAAGAGCGGAGCGAATCACACTTACAATTTTCAAGGAACAAGAAAGCTCAAGAATTTTTGGATTAATGAACTTGCAGAGAGAGGGAAAGTAATTTGTTGGTTTCTGCATTTATGAATGTCTAGAATAGAAGCCATGCCTGAATTTATAGGCAATTGTTGGCTTTGTGAAAAGGTATGGTGCCTCTTCATGGTGTCTGTTCACTGTGAACAGACACCTGATAGGAAGATACGTTCTTTCAACGTTATTTATTAAACTGGGTCAACTAGTTTAACCAAATAAACCGGGCCAAATTTTGAAGCACAATCCAGTCAATTTAATTTTTCACCATTACCCAATTCACACTACTCATCTTTAAAGCCCAATGGCTTAAAAGTCCAATAATCCCCCACATGAATGGGGAATGGCTATATAAAACATATATGGAAATTGTGTGATTCGCAAGAAAAGATCGATCGCATCTGGATAAGTAGGTTTCCCTTTGAACTTTCCATAGTGAACATATATCGGATATACTCGGTCAATTGGTAGATTTGATATCTTTGAACCGTCGAACTTTGGTGTATACCTAGACAATCATATGTCACACAATCGACCCTTAACCATCTTTTGGTTCTCATTATTGTGTTCGTTTCAGCCATGAACACCGCCTGGTCTCATAAGTGCGTAGAGAATTGGCCTTACAGAATTCTCCTTGAAGCGGCTTACACTTCACACTTACATAGATGATTCCTAAACATGTATTCCTTTAGATTGACACTATTTGATAGATACCTCATCAAACTTAGGTAATCATTAAAGAACGTGTAAAGTTCTATCCTTGTTACTGAACATTATCTTCATCACGAGAATGGACCAAAGATTTTATTTTGATAATGTTGAGCCGGTCAATCACAACTTTGTTTGAGCTCCTTGAACCTAGATCTCGGAACATCCAAAATTCTAGGTAGAGTTACCGCCATATTGACTTGTCCTCGGCCATAGTCCCATTCCCTTAGATGATTTCTCAAATCCCTCTCTAGTTAAGCCTTTTGTAAGCGGATCCGCAATATTATCCTTTGATCTTACATAATCAATAGTGATAATTTCACTAGAAAGTAGTTGTCTAACGGTATTATGTCTTCGCCGTATATGACGAGACTTTCTGTTATACATAACGCTCCCTGCCCGTCCTATTGCATCCTCACTATCGCAATGTATGCAAATAGGAGCCAAAGGTTTTGGCCAGAACGGAATGTCTTCTAAAAAATTCCGAAGCCATTCAGCTTCTTCACCAGCTTTATCCAATGCTATAAACTCTAATTCCATTGTAGAGCGAGCAATACACGTCTGTTTAGAAGACTTCCAAGATACTGCTCCTCCACCAAAAGTAAACACATATCCACTTGTGGACTTTGTTTCTATTAAGCCGGTTATCCAATTTACATCACTATATCCTTCGCTAACTGCAGGATATTTATTGTAGTGCAAAGCGTAATCTTGAGTATACTCCAAGTATCCCAGAACTCATTTCATTGCCACCCAGTGATGTTTGTTGGGATTACTTGTGAATCGACTAAGTTTACTTATCGCACAAGCTATATCAGGTCGTGTACAGTTCATGATGTACATTAAGCTACCCAACACACGAGCATACTCCAATTGAGATGTACTTTCACCTTTATTCTTCATCTAAATCACCATTTAAGAAGGTTGTTTTCACATCCATTTGATGGATTTGAAGATCATACAAGGAGGCTAACGCGATTAGCATCCGAATGGATGTAATTCTTGTTACCGGTGAGTATGTGTCAAAATAGTCAAGGCCTTCGCGTTGGCTAAATCCTTTGACGACAAGTCTTGCCTTGTATTTGTCAATAGTACCATCGTCTTTCATTTTCTTCTTGAAAATCCATTTAGAACCCAACGTTTTGTTACCTGGAGGAAGATCAACCAATTCCCAAGTATGGTTGCTCAATATGGATTCTATTTCACTATTGACGGCTTCTTTCCAATATTGTGCCTCTGAGGAAGACATTGCTTCCTTGAAGGTACGAGGCTCATTTTCTAACAGAAAAGTCAAAAAATCTGGACCAAATGAAGTAGATGTCCTTTGACGTTTACTTCTTCTCGAATTTTCTTCATTAGGCATACCATCTGCTATTTCCTCCCGAGGTCGTTTTGACTTTTGGCAGGTCACTTCACTTTCCTTTTTATACGAATAAATAGTTTCAAAGAATTCAGCATTATCTGATTCTATTATTGTATTAATGTGAATCTCAGGATTTTCTAATTTATGAACCAGAAAACGATATGCCTTGCTATTGGTTACATATCCAATAAATACACAATCCACCGTTTTTGGACCTATCTTAACCCTTTTAGGTTTTGGAACTTGTACCTTAGCTAAACACCCCCACACTTTGAAGTATTTCAAGCTAGGCTTCCTTCCTTTCCACTTTTCATAAGGAATGTATTATGTTTTACTATGAGGTACACGGTTGATTATCCGGTTAGCTATAAGTATAGCTTCCCCCGACAAGTTCAGTAGTAAGCCAGAACTTATTAGCAATGCATTCATCATCTCCTTCAACGTTCGATTTTTCCTCTCCGCAATTCCATTAGATTGTGGAGAGTAAGGGGTAGTTGTTTGGTGAATAATGCCATTTTTCAAACATATTTCTTCAAAAGGAGATTCATATTTGCCACCCCTATCACTTCTTATCATTTTGATCTTTTTGTTTAGTTGCGTTTCAACTTCACTCTTGTATTGCTTGAAAGCATCAATTGCATCATCTTTACTATTAAGTAAATAAACATAGCAGTATCTCGTGCTATCGTCAATAAAATTAATAAAATACTTTTTTCCACCGCGAGATGGTGTTGACTTCATGTCGCAAATATTTGTGTGAATTAAGTCTAAACGACTTGAATTCCTTTCAATGGACTTATAATAAGGATGCTTAGCATACTTTGATTCCACACATATTTGACATTTAGAATTAATGCAATCAAATTTTGGCAATACTTCTAGATTTATGATCTTTCGCAATGTTTTGAAGTTTACGTGACCTAAACGCGCATGCCGTAAAGTGTTTGACTCAAGCAAGTAAGAAGAAGCATTCACTTTATTGATTGGAACTGCTATTACATTTAGCTTGAAAAGGCCCTCACTTAGGTAACCTTTTCCAACATACAAATCGTTCTTACTAATTACAACAATATTAGAAACAAAAATACATTTGAATCCATTCTTGACAAGAAATGAGGTAGACACAAGATTTTTGCGAATTTCTGGAACATGGAGGACTTGGTTTAGAGTCACTATTTTTCCAGACGTCATCTTCAATGCAATCTTGCCAACTCCTTCAATTTTGGCTGTAGATGAATTTCCCATGAAGATAGTCTCGTCGGGACCTGCAGGGACATAAGAAGAAAATAATTCCTTGTTAGCACAAACATGACGGGTGGCTCCAGAATCTATCCACCATTCTTTCGGACATGGCACACAAGTCTTCCATTTCATCTTCAACCATGTTGGCTTGATTCTTTTTCTTCTTATCATTCTTTGGCGCACGACAATCTGCCGCCTTATGCCCAATTTTTCCACAGTTGTGGCAATTACCCTTGAACTTCTTCTTGCTTGGGTAATTCTTTGGTCCAAAAGCTTTCTTCCTCTTCTTATTTTGTGGTGCCTCCTCAACAATGTTTTCCCCCACAATTGTCGAGTTTCCACGTGACTTCTTTTCAGCATTTTTGTTGTCCTCTTCTATCCTCAAACGAACAATCAAGTCTTCTAGAGTCATCTCCTTCCGTTTGTGTTTAAGATAATTCTTAAAATCCTTCCATAACGGAGGTAGCTTCTCGATGAAAGCAGCAACTTGAAAGGCCTCATTAATGACCATACCTTCAATAACAAATTCAGAGTTAATAATAAGATAAATCTTATTAATAGAATTATTGATTTGGCTCATACCTTCAGCAATGAGGTCATGTACAATGACTTGTAGTTCTTGGACTTGTGTTATGACCGACCTAGTGTCAATCATCTTGAAATCCAGGAACCTTGCAGCCACGAACTTCTTAAGTCCTGCATCCTCGGTCTTGTACTTTTTCTCAAGTGCATTCCATAACGCTTTTGAAGTTTCCATGACATTATAGATATTGTACAAACCATCTTCCAAACAACTCAAAATGTAATTTTTGCATAAGAAATCAGAATGTTTCCATGCTTCAGTTACAACAAGTCGTTCATTGTTCGGATTATCCTCAGCCATGACCGAAGGATCCTCCTTGATAAAATGTTGCAAACTCAACGTAGTAAGATAGAAGAGCATCTTCATTTGCCAACGTTTGAAGTCAATACCGGAAAGCTTTCTAGGTTTTTCTACCGGTGCCATAGCATGGGCCGGAGTAGAACGGCTTGACGATGCAGCCACACTCATCATAGTAGCACCCGTTCCCGCAACATTTCCATTAGTTTGGTTTTCATTCGTCATATTTTTGTAAAGTCAAAAACAATACAGAACTTTATTAAATCAGTGAAGTTTTTATATCTTCAAACTGAATACCAAACCAAACATACAACCCGTAATAATGGTGAAGTTTTTATATACTTCAAACCCGTACGTTTATTATTCCGGCAAAGTTTTTATGTACTTTAAACTGGAGAGAAAGAATTAATGGAGTAGAAAGCAACAAGGCTTTAGTCTCCAGATTAATGCAAAACAATGCCGGAAAAAAAAATTAACTTGCGGTAGAAATTAATACTGCAAAATTAAATTAAATTGCTACTGCTTTCAACACCAAACGTTGCTTCAACAATTTTAAAATTGTAACCAATCAGAAACAAAAACTACTAAAACCAAAGTAGTTACTCTTTTCTTTTATTTTTAAACAAATTACAAATGAAAGATGATATAAAGAGACAAGACAGTATGTTTCTTTGCGGCAGTAATATGTTTCCTTTACAAATGGCGTTATTCTTTTTGTGTCTCTTAAGAAGTTAGGCCAAGTTCTGCCAAACTTTTGTTTATTGATTTGTTCTCAATTTCTAGCAAATACGCGTTATAATAAACAGTAAAATTCCTTAAGATGTTAGGCAACGTGTATTATCAAAATCAATAATGTTAAGGAAAAACAAGAGGAAGAAGAAATAGAATATATAATTCCGAGTTCACAATTTGCTTGTATCTCCTTAAGGAATTTTAACCCCCTCACAGTTGCCAAGGTAATGGATTAAATCCTCCCAGGATAAAACGGAATAACCTTCCTGCGACTGTGGCAATACAAGAAGCAGGATACCAACGAACTCAAAGAGCGGAGCAAATCACACTTACAATTTTCAAGGAACAAGAAAACTTAAGAATTTTTGGATTAATGAACTTGCAGAGAGAGAAAGTAATTTATTGGTTTCTGAATTTCCGAATGTCTAGAATGGAAGCCATGCCTGAATTTATAGGCAATTGTTGGCTTTGTGAAAAGGTATGGTGCCTCTTCATGATGTCTGTTCATTGTGAACAGACACCTGATCGGAAGATACGTTCTTTCAACGTTATTTATTAAACTGGGTCAACTAGTTTAACCAAATAAATCGGGCCAAATTTTGATGCCCAATCCAGTCCATTTAATTTCTCACCATTACCCAATTCACACTACTCATCTTTAAAGCCCAATGGCTTAAATGTCCAACAGCAACGACCATGTGCTACTCTGAAAATTATTAATCAACCTATATATATTGAAAGTGTCATTATTGTTGTTTAACTTAAAAATTTATTTCATTGATTAAGCAATTAAATTTGTATGATGGCCACAAGCAATCAATTCGATTCAAAAAAATTCGGTAATACAATGCGATAGACAAATTAAAAATAAATTGAATGACAAATAATGTAGTAATAAAAATAAAGCAAGAAATAATTCTTATCAGATGATCCTTAATAGGATGTGATATTTATACTTCAATACCACACAAGAGAGGAGATGATTTGTGTGATGTCCAAATTTACGCGTGCATTGAATATAGAAGAACCTGGTTCTTCTACGTGTTCCTTACACTATAGTTGCGAAATAACAAATGCAAAAAGTAAAGAACACAAGTATTTTTACGTGAAAAACACCTAGCTTAAATTATGAAAAAACCACGACCTATTTCCGAGTAGGAATTTTTCCAACATTCCACTAAATCACTAAGCGAAAAACATCGTTTATAGAACTCTTGTAAACTAAAGGATTACCTATAACCCTTTGTGGTAACCAGTCACAAGCTGTTGCAACAGTTTTAAGTTAACTATAATTTGAACAATACATTCAGAGTACCTAGTACAAATACTTTTAGAGAAAGCTGAAAGGTACAACTTAAAAGCCCTAATACAATAAAATTAGAAAAAAGACAGACACTTGAAACTGGTTCTTCTATATAGTTCTTATATCTTCAAGTTCGTACACTTGAATCACATAAGAATTGTTTGCAAAGTGCGTTGCTATTTTGCTCGCAACTCTTATTTAACTTCAGCATTTGTGCGTACCTGTAAAAGAGAACATCTTGAAATATATATAGTTAGTAGAATAGGATTAACTAGAGTTCTAATGTTATATTCTTCCATGGTGGAAGAGTTCCAGTTATGTTCAACTTCTAACTCCTCTTTTATCTAGGATAGAGTTCTCTTTAGGTAAGGAGTCATGCTCCTTATCAGTTATGCAACCTTTTCATTTAGGGAATATTATATATAACCACGTATGCGTATATTCTTCATGTGAATGTCTTGTGCTTGAATTTGCCCGTCCCTTTTGTATATTGTATATGGACTTTGTTCATGCATGTGTTTCTTTGTCAAAAAAAAACAAGCTTACTCGGCCAATAAAATGCCACTTTTTTATGATGACGAACTCTGTGCTTTTCATAAGCATGAAACCTGTTTGAACTCAACTCAATATCAACGCAATGTTAGAATACTTTCCATTATAAAGTCATAAATCATCAAGGAAAAGGTTCACTAGATTATAAAAATCATAGTCCAGAGGAAAAAAGCCTAACTTATTTGTCTCATTTTGGCATCATCGAAAAGTCGCATAATTATGTTAGATAATCAAATTTTAGCAGATTTACTCATGGCCATTTAGGCTATTTCAAATACAATCATGGAGTCAAGTATCACTTACCAATCTAAGGATATTAGCCATCTAAGAAATATCAAAAAATAATTAGCAAAAACAGTGATTATCATTGGTAAAAGTCATCCGCAAAGCATAGAAGGAAATAAAAAGTAATGCACCATGAGCGAAAAGACAAAAAATAAATATCCCATTCGGGTCACTAGTTTTCTAACTGTGCTAGGAATGGTTTATGGGTGGGATGGACCATGTTCTTGGTTTCTGGCCTGAAGCAGTTTCAACATGTCATGAAGAATGGCTTCATTCTTCTCCTTTTCTCTTGCAAGCTCAGTCCTGAGAGCATCCTCTCAGTTTCTACTTCAGCCAGCCTCTTCTTCAGCCTCTCAATCTCAGCAAACTTTTCCCCACTCTCCTACTCCAAGGCTTTCATTTTGCTGTTCACAGGCACCCTCTCGCAAGAACCGGGTTCTTTGGGAGTAGAATGGACCTCATAGACACAAGCAATCAAGAGCAGGCTTCATCTTACTCTTGTATACAGCCTAGGTCGTAGCTCCAAGTCCATGTCAGTAAATTTCTTGATAATGGCAAGGGGGTAGGTAGGTTTTCTAGACTTGGCAATTTAAGCTTCTTGTAATCATTGTACCCTTTAGCAGGTATCCCTAGAATTTCTCCTAGTTCCCTGTCAGCAAAGCTCACAGTCACCCCTTTCATTATACTGGTTACCCTGGCATTCTTGATCTCACAGTTAACCAAGAACTTCACAATTTCTACTTGCTGGTTTTTCTTCCAGCTGAAGGACTGTGTCCTTCCATCCTTCAAATTCTAGCTTCTCTAGCAACATCACCATTCCTTTCTCCTCCAAATCTCTAAGGACCCTACCCTTCAGAATTGTTCTTTGATAAACTTCACCATTGCGTCTTGTTTTTCATCAGTCTCTTTTTCTTCCCTACTCTCCTCTTCCACTATTAGCACTTTTCTAGATGTCCTGGCAAACCTGGTCTCTTTGCCGAAGTAGAGGGTTTTATCAATAGATTTTGCAGGGGACTTCATTTTAGAAGTCTTTCTTTTCTTGGCCTTTGGAGTCACAACCTCCACCTTATCTTCCTCATCCTCATCATGAAGGACCAGGTCCATTTCCTCAATTTCAATTGCTTTAACTGGTTGACTCACTTTCTTCTTTCCCTTTTCAGTAGCTTTCCTTTTACTCTCAGCTAAGGCCTTATTAATATCATCCACACTCTTCTTTTTCTTATAGGAGGAGTCTCTACAAGGATAGAAGATGTAGCCTTTATCTTTTTGTGTTCCCTAGCAGTTCCAGGGACTTTAACTTTTGAACTATTATTCTTCTTTGGATTGTAGCTATCAGACACCTTTTTTTAGTAAATCTTCGAGGGGTTCCTTCATATATGGAACAGGTTCTTGGAACCTATTCCTCAACCTAACCAGCTTCTCAGCTGAACTTGCCTCTCCAGTTCAACTACCTCATTCTTCTCTCCAACTTTCTTCCTCATCAACAGCGTCTTCACTCCATATCACCATTTCCCATGTTTCCTCCATCAACCCAACATGAGTAGGTGAAGATTGAGTCATTCATAATTTTCCATTTTCCCTTACATCTCCTCGAACACCCTCAATCTTTTTTCTTTTTATTTTTTTTTAATTTTTACCATACTCTATAGTTTCTACCCTAGTAATAGTACCATCAAGAACAAACTCGTTCTCCAAATTTTTAGCCAACTCAAAAATGACATCAGATGTAATTTTTGTCTAGAGGTTTCCCGTTCTATTTCAGACAAAATAGGTTCTTCCCTCTCAGCTGCAGACTTGAAGGATTCTTCTTATTTTGGGGTTCCTCTTCTTGACTGACCTTTCATTTCTCATCTAGTTTCTTGGATAGTTCACTTCTAGCCACTGTCGTACAATCAAGCATCTTGAACTGTCCTTTCTTGGAGGTAAGGGGTGGTTGAAGGTGTGGGTGATGATTCCTTTGGTGGTGAAGAAGGGTTTTCACACAGGTTTGCCATTTGATGTGTGTATACGAAATGAGAGAAGATAGAGAGAATTTTTGGCATCTTGAAAGATTTGAAGTGAAGAAATATTTAAGGAATAATCAATTTAAAGAGGGAGAGTTGGCGTGGGTAATGGCTGATTTTTGAAGTTCAGAGGTCTAATCAATTTGGGAAATTCAGTTTGAATAGACGTTGGACTAGATTCTAGACAATTATGGCGCATGGAACTCTCTTTGGTGAAACTGGTTCGTTTGTAATGGATAGACTTGAAGGAGATTGGGATTAACTAGGGCTCTCTTTTTTATCATGGTTCAAATATAGCTATTTCAAAATATATAAAGTGTATAGTACACACCATCTAATCTTGATGAACCGGGTTCTTCCCTGAAAATATTCTTGTGTAAGTCCGAATTTTCCAAGAAAATAAAGATAATATTATTAATGAGAGATTTTAGTACATGGCACAAGAGTATACTAATAAAAGTCTGAGACCGAGCAAAATCTTATCTAATTATTTAAGAAATTCACAAATTATCTAACCAATTATTGAGTTAGAATTGGTTCCTTTTAGGTGACCTTAATCATCCCTAATTTTAATATTTTCCTTTCAAAGTGATCTCTACTTAGAGCTTTTGTGAAGATGTTAGCTATTTCCTTATCAGTAACACAAAAATCTACAGTGATCAAATCTTTCTCTTAGTTGTCCCTAAAAAGTGATGCCTAAAATCTATACGCTTAGTTCTTTTATGATGAACCAGGTCCTTAGTCATATTAATTGCAGGTGTTATCACAAAAAATAGGAATACAACCTGCATCAATTCTAAAGTCCATTAATTATTGTTTGATCAACAACAATTGAGCACAAGATAAGGCTACAACCATATAAATAACTTTAATAGTAGACAAGGCCATAAAATTTTATTTTTTTGTGGCCCAAGGCACAAGATGTGAGTCAAGAAAGTGTGTCATACCTAAAGTGCTCTTTCTATCCATAGGAAAACTCGCATAATCAGCATCAGATATCCCTCTAAGTTGAAATTACTACTTTATGGATACCATAGGCAGAGATCAGTGGTGCCTTTTAGGTATCTCAAGATCTTCTTGACAACAGTCAAGTGAGACTCCTTTGGATTTGCCTTAAATCTAGCACAAAGCCCTACACTAAAAATAATGTCAGGTCTATTAGAAGTGATATATAACAAAGATCCAATCAATCCCCTACATATTATGATTAACAGATGAACCAGGTTCATCTATATTTGATTTTTTGGTTGTTGCTATAGGATTGTCAATTTCTTTGGAATCTTCCATTTTTAAGCAACTCCTTTACATACTTCTGCTGATGGATCATAGTTCCATTTAATTTTTTTTTAATTTGTAAGACTAAAAAGAAATTAATCTCATCGATTATACTCATTTCAAATTCACTCCCTACTAGCTTAGCAAATTCTTTACTTAACATATAGGTAGTTACTCCAAAGATTATATCATAAACATATAACATAACTACCAAGAGATCTTTACCTTTTTCTTTCAAGAACAAAGTATTGTCAACTTTACCTCTCTTGTAGCCATGCTTAAGCAAGAATTTAGACAATCTTTCACACCATGCTCTTAGAGCCTCCTTGAGCCCATAAAGTGACTTGTCAATCTTGTACACATGATCAGGTCATTCCTTGCTTTTAAAAGAAGATCTTACATGCTTCCCCCTAGCACAAGCTTCACAAACTTTATCTTCCTTGAACTTAATGTTAGGCATCCCAATCACCAAGTCCTTGGAGACTAGTTTATTGAGTTAACTTAGACCGACATCACCAAATCCCTTGTGCTAAAGGGGGGATTATTATCCAACACACTTAAGCAAGTAAGTTTATTATCTTCCAGTGTGGACAGATCCACCACAAATATGGTATTCACCTTTTTTTCCTACAAAACTGTCTTGTCACTGGTAAGATTAATCACAAATCATTTTGTAGAGGTGAAGGCTACCATGTTACCTCTATCACACATTTGTGATATATTTATAGATTGTACTTTAGTCCAATTATCAAGTGTACATTCTCAATAGAGTGAGAATCAGTTTTACCAACATTTCCAACCCTAATGATCTCACATTTCTTTTAGTTTTCAAATGAGACATTACCTCATTTAAGGTCCTCAAGTGAAAGGAACTGGTTCTTGCTTCTTATCATGTGCTTTGAGCAGCCACAATCTATGTAGTATATTTGGCTGCTCCCCTTCACTTGTAACTGCAAAAGGAAATTAGGGGTTAGTCTTAGGAACCCAAGATACTTTGGTCCCTTTTTATAAGCAAAAGAATAAATCAAGTTTTTTAGCCTAACTTGGCAGTCTATTTTTTCTAGAACAATTTTTTTGTTCTTTTGATCTGCCTTTTCTTTTGCAATTCAACTACTCTTGTAATGACCAATGTTTCCACAGTGTCTGTAAATCTTTTTTAGAGAGTGTGAGGTACTTTCTTTTGGGATCTCACTTAGGTGAAGAGTTCCTAAAACCAAGTCCTTTTCTGTTGTTACTATGATGCTCTTGTAGCTATGAAAGTGCATCAAAGGACATGTTCGATTTACAATTTCTATCTACCTCATGCTTGACCTTGTTCAGATCCTCCTTTAAGACTCTTAACAGTTCATCCCTTTTATACAACGTATCTTTCATTTTACATATATTTTCTTATAAAGTGAGTTGTGTGTGACCAGCTACTTTTTTACTTGTTCTAGGACAGTTGTATCAAGTGCATGGACCTGGTTCTTCAACATTGTATTTTTATTTTCAGTTTCACAAGCCCTAAGTTCTAGGTTTTGCACTTAGCATTCATCTTTTGATAGTTGTTCCTTTTTATTATTCACATCCTCAGATTCATAAATCAGCTCCAGTAATAATTCGGTTAATCTTTCTTCAGACAAAACATTAATCTTGTCTTTGAGATGAAAGATACTTACCTCAATTTCTTCATAAGATTCTCCAATAGCTGTTATTGCTCATTCATCATCATCATCATCATCATCCGAGCTTTCTTCCTAAGCAGCAACCATAGCCTTGGTTGATCCTTTGTAGTTGTCTTTCTTGGGATGAATTTGTTCCTTCTTCATGTTCCTTTGTTCAGCTCTTGCCTTCTTCCATTCAATCTCCTACAAAGGATAGTTTTTTATCATGTGACCAGTCTTTCCACACTTGTAGCAGTCATCATTGGTTTGCTTTTCTTGGGCTCTTGCTTTGTTGTTGCTTCCACTTCTTGAGAACTGTGTCCTCTCCTTAGGAATTTCTTAAAGTCTTTGATGATCATTGTCATTTCATCATCCTCAAAATCAGAACCTTCAGTGATTTTGAGTGTCAAACTCCTTTCCTTCTTAGTTATATCTACTTTAATGGTTTGTCTCCTAAGTTCATTGGCAGTGAGATTCCCAATCAATTCATTCAGAGGGAGAGTGGCTATATTCTTTGATCCATGGATGGCAGTGATCTTGCTTTCCTAAGTAATTGGAAAGGCCCTAGTAAGTATATTCTCAACTCTTTCTTCTTCAAAGATAATCCGTCCAAGATATTTTAGTTTATCTTTCAATGTAGTGAACTTCGTTTTTATCTCCCGAATGGTTTCTCCATCCTTTATAGCAAAGTTTTTCATACTGAGTTATTCCTTAATAGGTCGCTTGCAGAGTGTCCCAAATTTGTTTAGCAGTGGATCAGCCTTGGATTTTGATGTACTCAGCTGGACCAAGTCCACACACAAGCCATGTATTGGCTTTGGCATTTTTTTCCCGCTTCTTCAGATTGTCAGCATTGCAATCAACTCTTGTCTTTGGCACATCTACTCCTTCAATATTTTTCTTCAAAGTAGCCAGTGGACCGTCAGTGACAATGTCCCTAGCTCATAGTCCTCTCATTGTATGTGATCTCTCATTCTTGACTTTATCCAAGAGTAAAACTGGCCATTAAAGAGTTGTGGCGTAGCAGTGGATTGTCCTTCCTAGTTTTCAGGTAGTACACCCATCTTTATCTTCTCCTAAGGTGTTAGCCTCTTCAAGGATAACTTGCTCTGATATTAATTAATATTTTATACTTCAATACCACACAGAGGGGAGATTTGTATGGCATTCAATTTCTCGCATGCATTGATTATAGAAGAACCCGGTTCTTCTACGTGTTTGTTACACTAATTTGCGGAATAGTAAATGAAAAAAGTAAAGAAAATAAAAATTTTACGTGAAAAATACCTGGCTCAATAGGTGAAAAAACAACAACCTACTTTTCAGTTGGATTTTTCCCAATACTCCACTAAATCACTAAGCCAAAAACAGTGTTTACAAAACTCTTGTAAACCTAAGAATTACCTCTAACTCTTTTTGGAAACCAGCCTTGGGCTGTTCCGATAATTTCAAGTTGACTCTAAGTTAAATAATACACTCAGAGTACCTAGTACAAATACTTCTTGAGAAAGCTGATTAGTACAACCCAAATGCCCTATTACAATGAAACTAGAATAAAAGACAAAAACTTAGAACTGGTTCTTCTATCTGGTTCATGTAGCTTTAGGTTTGCACACTTGAATCATTGAGGAATTGCTTGCAAAGTGCCTTGCTATTTTGCTTTCAGCTTTTGTGGGTACCTGTAAAAGAGAACATCCTGAAATATATATATATATATATATATACAAACTAGAGGTCTAATGCTATACTCTTCTGTGGTGGAAGAGTTTTAGTTATCTTCAACTTCTAACTCATCCCTTATCTAGGATATAGTTCTTTTTAGGTAAGGAGTTCTGCTTCTTATAAATTATGCAACATTTTCGTTCATGATTTTCAAGAATATATAATGTATATTATAATAATATCTTTATTTAAATAATTACTTTTTATACATGCATGAAATATATATGTTAAAATCTTTGTTTTCTTTCATTCTGAATTGTGTAAATAAATTTTTGACTTTTGTTGTTAATACTAAAATTATTATTACTAATTGGATTTTTTACTATGCTCATTATTTTGTTATTCTAGTATTATATATACTTAAATACTTTTATTTTTTTCAATTTATAAATATTATTTAATTGTTTTATACGTAAGTCCAAAGTGTAAATTAAAAAGGAAAAATTGATAATATTAAAAAGTTTTAAAAAAATAAAAGAAGATAAATATTTGTAATTTAGAAAGTAAAACATGTATCTGGGAATCTAAAAATTTGGAAAATCTAGTTGAGTAATATTTTGAGTGCAATAGACATAGTTCAGTGACTTTGTAGTTACAAATAAAAGAAATGTGACTTTATTGGATAATTTGGGATAGTTATGAAATTATTTGGGATAGTTATGAAACTCATCTCTCTTTAATTAGGAGTAAAAGACTTTTCAAGTTTAAATTTCACATTCTTGTTTTAGCAGTGCTCATTACTATAAAAGAAGCCCTCTTTATTTCCCAAAATGAACAACATGAAGCAAGCATCGAATCATCCAAGGGCAGGTTTCAAGTTTTATATACTCAAAATAAATGCTATTTCAAGTTTTAAATACTCAATATAAATGCTTTCTTTAATTTTATAGACGTTAACTACCAATATTATCAAATAATTGGCATAGATTTCTTATGTTTCAAATTTCAACCTCTATTTCAATATAGGTTCATAAAGATTGGAAGGTGGCTTGGGTCCTCAATTTATTCTCACAACAAAAGCTTACATAATTAACTTTTACTAAGTAAATTTGTTTTCTGTCGGCAAATGTGTAATTGAAGTGTATAATTGAGAAGAGACGTACAATTTTGCACATTGCACTGAACCAAAAATACTCTCATCTCCAAAAGGAGTTGCAGTACGAATTGTTTATAGGAATGGGTTAGTTTGTTCTTCTGAATATCGTCAATTTTAGTTTTTATGAAAGTGAATGTTAGATTGGTCAGATAGCCATCACGGGTCCTATAATGGGTATATTTAATACTACATTAAACACTTCCAATTTTTCCTTTTCTTTTTATTTCTCCCAAAGATAATAAGGTCTACTGGTTGACGTATGGTCAATTCATCCAATAATAATTAATTTTTCGGAAGCGTACTAGAGAATACTGAAATAAAATACAGACCAAAGTTTATATTTGTTCGACGGAAGTCAATACAAATCGATTGACTTCAAGTCAAATGAAAACAATTAATTACAAAACAAATAAAAATTCAAAAATTGTTTTGTTTTCAGGAACAATTAATCGTACTTAAATTATTACTTTTTCCGGTTAATATTGTTTTGTATATTATTAGCGGTAGGACTTATCTATTCTGAAGGGTTACTACATAGAGATATATCTTTTCATTTCCAAACAATCACTTTCATATGACAAATATATGCTTGTTATAGGAGTATTACTTATATGTTATCTCCAAAAGTAAGGCAACTCTGAGGAAAAATTTATATTATTGAATTGAGCGATCACTTAGTCTAACAGTTTATTCTATTATAAAAATAAATTATATTGTATTTATTTACCATTGCATATAGTAACGTCTTCTCATACGGGGATCTGATATTATCTTTTTGAGTTATGTTTAACCCTAAAATAATGATTTTCAAGGTCAAAGTAAGAAATATTATATGACGGGTCACAAACAACCGATTTAATCCTAAAGATAATTTTTTTGTTAATACAACGTGATAGAGAAATAAAAAAAATTAATGGCTAAATATCAATGAAGAAACAACTCTTATTGAATGATCCTTGATAGGATGATGAGTCGAACAGAGCTTGAAGAGCAGAAGTAGGGGTGTACATTGGTCGGGTTGGTTCGGATTTTTCAATTACCAAACCAAACTAATAATGTCGGATTTTTAAATCTATAAACCAAACCAAACCAACGAATCGGATTTTTCAATCTCGGATTTTTCAGGTTTTTTTGGTTTTTCGGGTTTTCTTTTTCGATAAGTCTTCATAGCACAAATATATAACTTGTGCTCCACATACTTCTCTAATACTACAAGGATACAACTATATAATGTTGTATTTTCAAGAAAATAATACAATAATATGAGGTGCATCATAACATTGTACTAAAATATTCAATAATAAAAATACTAGAATCCATAAAGAAAATATTACTAAGTAATAAACCATAATAAATATTAACATAATCTAAGAGTACTATATAAGTCATTGTTAAATAAGTACAACTATAAGTATATTAGTTACACACTAAGCACTAAAGAAAAAAATAAACTAAGTTATGCATTTTCAATATAAACAATGGAAAACTAAAAATTTGGTATCCACACTATTGTCATTTCTAGTGTTGAATTGAATTTTCTTAGTTAGCATTAGTATTGATGTGAAAATTATTTGAATTACTACCTTTATGAACTATAAAATTTATTTGGATCATTCAAGAATGTTAATTCCAAACTTGAAACAATATGTTTAAAGATAAAACTGTGAAAAATTTTAAGAAATATTTATGAATTGTATTAAAAATAAATATCTTTATGTATAAAATATTTGTAAAAATTGAATAAATGTAATATCGGGTTGGTTTGATTTAGATTTGATTTTTTTTAATTAAAACCATACCAAACCAATTATGGTCGGGTTATTTTTTCCAACATCAAACCAAGTCAAACCAACACCCCTAGGCAGAAGTATGGCTAACTTGGGAGCAAAATGTTATGAATTACAATGTATAGAATTGTACAGAAGAAAATTAGATAATTACAATAGTAGTGAAGTGTGTCTATTTATAGGACTAAATGTAAGTAACCATTCTCCTTGAATTATGCGTGTTATGAGCATTTACTCAGTCCATCCATTAATTTTGGAAGACTTGTAACTGCTGAGTAAATACTGGAATTCAATAACTGATGAGTTAATTTCGTAACTCATGAGTTAATTCTACGACTGATGAGTTAATTTCGTAACTAATTGGTCAATCACACGCCTGTTGAGTCAATCTCGTGCTTGTTAAGTCAACTTCGTAATTGATTGCCTTGTTTTCCCCGTTACAACCAATTATTTCATTTATTGTACGTTAAATATTGATTTGTAACTGACGATAAATCTCATATAATTCGGGATTAATTAATTCCTTCCTCATTTATAATTATGAATTATTCTCCGTACCTGATCCGGGGCTATTCTATAATGATCGATTCCGAGAATAACAAGTACGGTACAAGTATGTTCGATCCCGAGGATTTTCGCATATCACCTTTACGTGTTATTCTTTACATTTCTCATAACTTTGCTGACACGTGTCACCATTTAATATACCCATGTGGCGAGTCTATTTTCCACTAATACAGATAGTTTCCATTTTTGGTTACTCACTGTGATGTGATCGGAAAGTGAAAGATTTTATCTTTTTTTACCCTCATCTCTGCCGCACTAAAAATCTTTCCGGAAAAACCCAATGGAAAAAAAACCATGCGAAAGAAAAAAGGATGCAGAACTTAGGGATTTAGATGACAAATTCACCACTTATTTTCCTTTTGTTAGTGATTGGTTGGTACAAAATAAGTATTACTGCCACAAAAAGCTTGATCTCAGATTTTTAATGTGCATCCCGAAGTTTTAATTTTTGAGTTTTAATGTTTGTGTTCTTAATTATACCCAAAACCTCACAGCCTTAGAGACGGGGGTGTTAATGACCAGATTATTTGCACTTCTAGTTTTGATAAAGTCTAAGAATAAATGCATTTGGTTAGCTTTATGATCAGGACGTCCGACCATTAGCCATTTGACTGGTTGACTTTAGAAAAAGAGTACTATGGGTGCTGATTTGGAGAATGTCCTTGCACGTCTTCTAAATAAATATTTTACAAGAGAAGGAAAGAGCTTTCCGAGGATAGTCAGAGTAATTCCCGTACCAATTCCCGGCCTATTCAGTTTCATCTCCAAGCAAGATGATATTTCATTATCATGGTGGATGATATAGAGAATTCTTTGATTTAAGAACGATATAAGTACTACAAATATATTTACTGTAATAACGCTTGTCTAGATATTATTTGGTACTGTAGGAAATTTATCTGAGTACTAACTTTTCTTGAAACTTTATGAATTTATTTAAGTGTTCGTATTTAATTTTATAGATTTTGAAATATATGCATTTGGGTACATAGTTTAATGTGAGATTGTAAAATTTGCACCTTTGGGTGTCTGACTTTTAAATAAAAGAGAGGCCTTTTATATATTATAAATGCTAGAAAAGGACGTTTCCTTTTCACTTAGGCGTAAAATTGGATTGGTTGATCCGAGTAGACTTTTAGTCTGAGGGATTATTAATCCTGGCAGAATTTATGAGAGTGTTGACCCCGTTATGATTTACATGAATATTGATCCTCAATATATGTATATCTTAGTATATTTGTCTCGAGAGTCACTAAATCTAATTGGATGTTGAATTCAAATTGGAGTATATAAACATACTTCCAAGTATAGAGAGACACATGTCCGAAATAATATTTGAGATTTTCATTAACATATATTGGATAATTGATCTGAGTTATAATACAATCAATTGTTAAGAAAGGCTTATATATTTAACTTGAATGGTCGTTTGTTGGATCGAACATAATTCACGTGTTTGTTCAAAGTGAACTTTATTCTTGTGGCATATTTGCGTATATTTATCTTGTCATGGATATAAAACTCTCATCTTTTATTTAAAATTCTTTACTACATGGGAGTTCTCGATCATTTTTATGTACATGTAGTATATGTATTTTAGAAAAAATAATTCAACATTATTTGAAGTGTTTATGCTTGATATGAGCAAGACAAATAACTTAGTTGAGATGGTGGTAAATAATGTCGGAATACTCTTAGGAATTCTATCTCCCAATGCAATCGACTATTTTTATCACTTTTTTTATAGTATCAGGTCAAATTGACTAATCCTCAAGTATATGTAATCCCCCCAGTGTTTGAGTTTTGAGATATAAGAACTCAAATATTAGAATCATAATTCAAAATTCTCCAGTTTAATGGTCTCCGGTAATATAGCTAGTTTCGATGTTGATGGACTTTCAAAAGGTCTGGTTCTAACGTACGACGATACTATAGCATTTTTTATCAAATATTTTTTACCCTGACCGGGAACTATAGAGGTTCCCAAATAATATCGAGATCATGCCATTTTTTATCTGAGTTGGTCACACTGCTTTGATGAGTTCTTGATTTAAAACCTTATTAGTGGAGTAATTTTAAGAACTCCCGAAGGTGCCCCTCGTTGAACAATCGGGCTACTTCCTCCCTTAGCTGCCTACAATCTTCTATTCTATGGTCATAGGTGCCATGATACTTGCACATCTGATTGGAATTTCTCTGTGCTGGATCTGTCTACAGCGGTTAAGGGCATCTAGTATTTTTGATACGTCCGATGGCTGAAATGATAGCGGATTCATCAACGTTCAAGTTATATTCTAATAGTCACGGTGCTTCTTTGGACCCAGCATCTCAGTCGAATCCATTCATACTCATGAGCCCCCAAAGAGCTCTGACGTCGATCATTTCTTCTTTCACCTCGAATAGGGTTGCGCTCAAGGTGGTTTCTTCTCCGATCTCCATTATAGGCCGGTTGCTATCCCTAATTGAGTGTAGTTCCCAATTAATGTCCCTTTCGACCTATCGATGGACTGATAAGATAAACGGACCCGGAAGGGGTCCCCAACTGATCGTCTGCGACCCTAATTTTTGATTGGTATCGATTATGCACATCAGACCAAGTAATAATGAGGTATGAGATCAAGTTCTGCTTTAGCTGTTGTGAAGCCATCGAGCTTCGTATGTTTATTCATTGGGTGAAGGCCTGAATGACCCAATCATTAGCGTCCCTGGTATATCCATACGTTCCACTTGGAATCGAGGTACAAACTCTCTGAGCATCTCGTTATCTTTCTGCCATACCTTGAAGTGGTTCGATTTCCTAGTCTCGATCTTTATAGCCCATGTGTGTGCTTTGACGAAGGAGCCAGCAAGCATAGCAAAAGAATCAGTGGAGTTGGTGGCAAGTTATGGTACTATATCATCTCCCCCTTCGGAAAGGTCTCCCCGAACTTCTTCAATAATACAGACTCGATCTCATCGTCCTCCAGATCGTTTCCTTTAATTGCGCATGTGTAAGAAGTGACATGCTTGTTAGGGTCGGTCTTTCCATTACACTTCGAAATTTCTAGCACGCGAAAATGTTTTTGCACGAACGTTTTTGAATTCAAACCCTTCAAAATCGGTGGTGCCCGTAAAATTTGATAACCCTAGAATTACAGGTTTCCACCTTTCCGTCATTTGCTTCAATTTTCTCCCTCTCCCTCTCTCCCCCATTCAACTCGCTTTCTTAGTTCCTCGAGCATCTTCATGATTGCGAGATCGGTCCCTGATTCACCTCCATTCGATCTCTTTGTCACCGATTTGGCCCTACGAACAACCTCTTATGATGGCTCGGGCTCGATCCCGTCTAGTGCATGGTTCTGGTTTTGGAGTTGTGCTATGGCAGCTTTCTGAGTCTGCAACATTTCGAATATCACTCGAAGCTGATTTAGAGTTTTTCACCACCCTCTGCGTTCTGGTCGGCTGGTCGAATATCTCTGTGGATGCTGCTTTCAGGACCGACAGCCAAATTCGCATTAATGGCAATATGGAACTGACGTCGATTGGGTTTACGACCGGGACTCCATCGTGGTCGACTGGAGGCAATCCATTCCTAGGGGAGGCTATGTTGTCGTTATCGCTATGGAGACCAAGGCCATTGTCTGTGTGTGTGGGTGTTGCTTGATAGTTTGACATGCTAATCCTGGAATCAAAGATATTCACAAGAACTGGTATAAAATAGTGTGTGTTACGAAAGTTAGTACTAGGAAATCACTATTATCCTTAGCCCACAGTGGGTGCCAAACTGCTTACCCTAAAACTGGATAACAAATATAATTTATATGTGGCTTTAAGGACATGTGATTTTACTTGGCACAAACTGAGAAAATATGTAAATTGATATTGAAACTGACTGCAAATAGAAATAAAAGCAGACCAAAATAAAACATAACTCTGACCCTCTAGCTAGATCGCCCTCGCCAAACGAATATTCTAGTGAAAGGATGAACAACACAATAGAGTATTGAAAATTTAAGAGAAATGTGGTATATTATTTCGTATTGCGTGTTTTTATGATGTCTACAAATGACTAGACCACATTTATATTGTAGGAGAGTCCTATCCTTGATGTAATTTTAAATACAATAAAAGATTCCATGATTAGCTAATTAATCGGCCTCTTCTTGATATGTATCGATATTTCCGCCGTGATCCTCGCCCGATTGTCGATATTTTGGCTTTCAGTTATTTGGCTTAGTAAACTTCCCTCGATCTTGCTCGACTCTACCCTGCCTGGTTTCAATCTTGGCCGACCTCGATCTTGATCGGTCTTTGGGTTTCGAGCTCGGTAATCTAACTTTACGCTGCATTCCGATATAACATAGGGTCGAACCTTGGCCTGCCTCATTCCAGGACAAGCCCGTTTTTAACCATATACTCACTCAAAATATTTTTGTAAATGAGCGGTGGGAAAGACTAGAAAAGGGTAATTTTACTGTTCTGACCCCAAGTAAAAATTTGTGAACCCATCTACACGCATCATATTGTCATTTTTCTTATGCGATATTTTTTTTATTGTTTCTAGCAGGTCTGTTCCGCATTCGATCAGTCTAAAGTTTAAGATTTACGCACACAAAAGAATTATTACAGTATAGCAAAATTATGTATCATAGAGTAACGACCAATAATTGATACATAAAAAAATATTTTCTCGTATCACGTGAAAATGTACTTGGCAAGAGAAGAGGATAAGTTGCGAATCTCATACGGTCAAGAGCAATCCCAATAGATGATTACAAATGTACTAATCCATATACCTATGCATCCAATGCAATCTGTTTTTAGACCATAATTGGAAACCGTGTTTAACTTAAAATAGGTTATAATTAGTGGAGGAACATGGTACGGTTTTTTCAAGCTATCTGAACAAAGCAAAAGCTTCAGCGTTGAAAGCCAAATTACCTTGTCACTATCTTTTTCAAGTACACAAAATCATAATCACTAAAAAGAATAATAATGGAGCGATAAAACTCGTATTTAATTGGTTGTCTCTCCATCCCCTCTTCGAACCGGGGCCCCGCCTATATCTCTACCGGTACGGGTCACTTAATTTTATCACGCCTACAAAGGCTGACAACGGCGGAGGGTCACCGGCGGATATGCCGATGCGACGCTCCCTATTGGCTGCTTAAAGGCTGCAAATGGTACTGGCTTAGCAGGTCAGCTGTACATTGGTCTTAGTTTAGGGGTTGGGTTCTTTTTTCCTGTTGAAGGTTTTTTTTTTGGGGGGTAACGATACGTGTGCGGGGACTTATTTATGAATGTGTCCTGATTATTTTCATGCAAATGGCTGGGGCAAATCTCTGTAAAAGTGGATTCTTTTTTTCATATTTGGGTTGTTTCAAAAGTACTTCTAAAAGTTTGATTAAAGATTTTGTTTATTTCCAAAGAGGAATGAAATTTTTTGAAGAGGGTCGAATTTAAATGCTTCTGTTTTTTTAGCTTTTGACATACGTGAATTCAGCCTTACTGCTCACTGCTTTAATTACGACTACACAAATAAGTTTTGCATACATAAATGATGCAAGTGATTAGAGGAAAAAAAGAGTAAAACATCACCATTTCGTTGGAAAAAAAATGTTGAAACACATTGGCGAATTTTAATACTTTGCAATGACTTGTTTGGTGATGAAACACTGTAAATAGTAAAAGTCTTAATATTTAGGGTGTGTTTGGTATGAAGAAAATATTTTTCAATTTTTCCATGTTTGCTTGGCTTAAATGTTTTGGAAAATATTTTTCTTATCAATTCATTTTCTTCCAATCAGAAGAAAATATTTTCCTTATCAAAAGAAGGGAAGACATTTTCCAAAGCTTCTTCTCAATCTTCCCCTTCCTCACCAACCCACCCCACCCCTCTCCAAAAAATATTTTTTTTTCTAATTTCAGTTTTTCCGTTACCACCCACCCTATTACCCCTCCATCTCTCTCCCCCCCCCCCCCCCCCCCCCACCACCACCACCACAAAAAAAATTACTTTTTCTTGTAATTTAAATATCTATTTTTTTTTCATTTTATTGCCCCTCCCCGCCCCCCAACCTCACTCCCAAAAAAATTTAAATATATTTTTCAGTTTTAATTTTATTATTTATCAATTTAAAGGCTCAAAATTTTACAAGTTTCAAAATTATGAGTTCGGAGGTTTATATGTTTGAAAGTTTACGAGTTTAGAAATTATAAAGTTTACACGTTCGAAATTTCGTAGTTTTGAAAGTTTAACATTTCAAAAGTTTATGAAATTTGTAGGCCTGGAAGGTCATTGGTTTGAAAGTTTATAGCTTCATGTTTATTATATCTAAATTATTTATAAATACTCTTGAGAAGTCATTTTCCATAATTTGCGTATCAAACACCGGAAAATGAATAAGATTATTACTTGTTTTCCAAGAAAATATTTTCTTGAAAAGTATTTTCTATGGAAAACATTTTCCGTTATGCCAAACACACCCTTAAACTTCAAATGAAATATTGATTTGAATATGCATGAAATGAAATTCTCCACTATTTTTTGTACGGTCAGAATCTATCTTTAGAATATTCAAACCAAGATAGCACTAGGGGGAGAGTTCCCAAGTTGACATATGGCGAAATGGCTCAAGAAGCGGCAAAGTTGATATCGTCCAAATTCACATCACTAATTGGGATTATGAAGCAGTCGATGCAATTAAAATTACCTAACGTGAGTCAGGGTTGATTCCACATAGAGCTTATATTTTTTAGAGACTAAGTTAATTAGGCATGAATCAATATTTGCAATCATTAATTCTTAAATTCAAGAAAGAAATATGTTAAATATCACTCACCAAATCATAAACAAGTCCTAAATTAAACGCCCATTAAGTACTCCACACTATGGTTGGATCAACACCCTAGCTAAGAAATTAGCTACTCATAGAGAAAATTAAAGAAACTAAAGAAGAAAATAAGATTAAACTCATAATAGATGATAAAGAGAAGAAAACCCAATGTTAAAATGATAAACTATTACAAAATTACCCGAAAGCAGTAAAGGAAAAACGACTATCTAGTTTCTAGTGTTCAAATTTGACCTAATTTTGAAAAAAAAGAGACTATTTATACATAATTAAAATTATCGGACAAAAATACCCCATGTGGAGGTTCTACGGTCGCACAATTCTGTGTGCGGTCCGCACTTTGAAGCTGGCTTGACATGATGGACTTCTGTGGCCGCACAATTTTGAGTTGCGGTCGCGCTTTTTAAAATTCTGCTGACCACACATTTATGAGTGCGACCGCACTCTTGAACTTGAGCTTGACAAGAGAGACTTATGCGGACCGCACGTTTTTTAGTGCAACCGCACAATAATATTGTGGTCCGCACTTCTTCATGGTTCGAGAATCACACCTCTTGAACCTCATCTTCTGCAGCTGCACAACAATTGTGCGGTACTCACTTTGCAAAGAAAATATGTTAGGATTTCTTCATGGTCTGCGGCCGCACTCAATATGGTGTGATCCATTATTTTGCTCTTTTCGCTTTGTTTTAGTCCTTGTCCAAAATTACTCCTTCTTGAGTTGATTTTCATCTCGTGGACTCATATTCCAATACTCCTGCAAGTAAGCACATTTCATCAGTTTTTGGGAATACCTTTAAGCAATTTTGAGCGAAAACGAAAGTAAAAGAGTGCAAATAAGTTAAAATACCTACTTATTAGAAGTTTGTTGTCGAAGAGTCAATAAGGGACGGAATCGAGGAGTTAACAATGGTTGAGGCTGAGATCGAGTACATTTGACAAAGTTATAACAGCTAGTTTCAAGATAGAATATAAAAGAGAATATTCTAGTGGATATTCTCTACACTTTTACTATTTAGGTATCTTAGGAAGATGTTCCCTATAAATAGAAAATGACACAATGATTAGAGGACGTGTGATATTCATTTGGTAAAAAAAACTTTGACTTGAGAAAGGAAATCAACTCTCACTTGCTAAGGTACAAATAACACCTTTTCACTAAGATTCTTGTCTATACTTTTCCATTAAATCTAAGAATAACTCAAATATCTAAGGGATTGATGATCATTCATCCCAATCAGAAAGAACATCCACTTATTCCAATATTTCTTGGGTGTATCGTCTCTTTTATTTACTTAAATGTCATTTATTGCTATTCATTATCATTGAGTGCTACATTCTTGCTTATAATTCCTAGAATATTTATTGTATGACACTGCCATTGTCTGACTAGACTTACGTAGTATTTGCTGCCTCTTTAAGGATCCCATCTAAGGATATTATTGTTAGCTAAGATTAATCCTTTCTCGTATAAATTAAATTATTTTAACTAACATCCATATTTTTTGGTTAAACAGTTTTCTACTTGTAAAGCTTCAATTTCTTTTCCTTTTTTGAAACGAAATTTATTTATAAACACAAGTTTGAGCAGTTGATTTTCAACTTTGTTTACCCTGAAATTCGAGTAACAATTAAAGTTATATTGTGATTTTAAATATACGTGATTTAGTCCAATACCAATTGATAAACAAGGAATTAAATATTTAAATTAAAGAAATAAAGCAAGTCAAACCAGTATGCAAACCAAGTCTTGACCTTGAGTTATGGTCGCCTCGAGGTAGGTTAGTAAGAACAACAAAATTATAAGTCAACTCTGATGAATAGTAAACAAGAAAGTGAAGAACTTCTATTCCTTTTTCAATGAATCGTCCGTTACAAATGAATGGGAACCCATTTATATAATAGGGGGTCCTAAATAAGGTACACTTCTAATTATAGTAGAGAATCTTATTGGACAGTTGTCTAACTGCCTAATACAAATTCGTTCCAGAATTTGCATCGTGATATTGGGGTCGTTGTGGGAATCCTACTCTTTCTATTATTAGACCATAACGGTAATATCTCGAGGTTGATCATACTCGACCTTTATGTTCGCCGAGCACTTCAAGTCCCGTATTCTGCAATCGGTATCGAGTTGGGTCCATTTTGAACTTATTCTCGAAGTGACTCATTGGGCCTACGAATGTGCATACCTGATTTCGATTGTATACTTATAGTCCCCACTTTCTTAGAATAAGATGATAAGAAACGATCGATTTTTTGGAGTCCCTGATGATGACATCATTCATGTGATGTAAGCGCTTGACATGACCGAAACGTCCCATCGGTTCACTTCCCCAAAACATTAAATGCCTGTCAGTAGCGGTCGGCCACTAGCACCGCCGAACCGTCACCACGTTCTTATAAATATAGGGCTTCTATTTGAATCAAGGACTTTGCTTCCTTCTTCTGACTTCTTTGATCTCTCCCTTTCTTCATCACTCTCTTTCATTACTTGCTGCTCCATCCCTTTCAGTGCCAAAAATATATCATACTCCACCTCTTTCTGTTTCCTCTAACCTGAATAAATGGAAAAAACTTCCAAAACCGTTCCTTAAAAGGAGAAAGCTTCCCCCTCCTCTTCCTGGCCAGCTGGTGATAATGCATCGGTCCTTTACGAGATTATTCCCGTCCCCTGTGTCATAAAGAAAAACTTCAAATTTAAAAATCCCCTGCGATTCCTGGTCGATGTGAGCATGTATCAAGGTATATTTATTCGATAATGGAGAAGCACCTCGAGGCCATGAAGAGGGATTGTGGCTGGGGTGATGAGGTCGTAGTACAGATCCCCACCCCCAAGGAGAGTATCACCACTCATGTGGAAGGGTTCCTAAGTGTTTACATTTACCCCTTAACGTTGGGTCTCATCAACCTAATCGTGATCGGTTTATGCAAGAGGTATCAGGTCACCCTTCAAAAGATCCACCCTTTATTCTGGCACATAGTAATCATGCTCCGCTATTTCTCCAGCAAGGCCAAGGGGCTAGAGTTCACCATCAATCATCTAATCCGATTGTATCGGCCTTGGATTTTTCGAGGGTTGATCAAGCTCTAACGTCGATCGATCAAGGCCTTCTTTGCTAGCAATGATGAGGATAAGGATCGGGGTTGGATGAGCCGATTCATGCGACTGAGGACCTGCAACATCTTCCCAAAGGAGAAACTGTCTTTCCCAGAGAAGTGGAACCTCGATCGTAAGTGAAGTTTTTTCCTAGTAGCCTTTTGTATTCCATTTTTTCAATGCGTGATCTCTTCATCTTTTTTGCACCAGTCGCTTAGATTCCCCATACGGTCCCTAACCTCGAAGACTGGGCCCAAAAACCAGTCATAACCTTCTCATATGATGAGCGTCGTTGGTGTGATTTGGCGAGGGGCATATGGAAGTCAAACACCACGGTAGGTTCTTCTTGTAAGTTTTTTATGCTTTCCTATTTGTCAGGGATGTTTCTTTAGTCATACCTAATTTTGTTTCATGCAAGCATTGGAGATGTGTCTGAAATAAGGCCGACCTCGCTTGGGAAGAGACCGAGTCCCCGATTCCAAAATCAGGGAAAGATAATAAGAGAAAAAAGGTCTCAAAGCCCGAAGACCTCCAAGATAAAAGGGCCCACACTCGAAGACGTGGGAGGAATCTCATTCCAATAGATATAGACTTAGTCCACCAGCTGAATGATGAAGATGAAGATGAAGGTGAGGACTCGACGCTGGTGTCCCAAGCCAGGAAGCCAGTTGAAGCTGCCAAGCCCTCCGAATCAGAGACCCTACCTCGTGGTGAAGAGACTCCCAAGAAATATGTGGGCAAAACCCCCAAATCGCCCAAGGTCAAGATTGTTCCTCGGCTATCAACAACCATACCTAAAATCCCTAATACTAAACATAACGCCCCAAGTGATTTTCTCAGGTCCATGACAACAGGTCACTATCCCCCTCTACCGGCTTATTCTGACAAGGCCATAAAGGTGCTCGGGCTCTGTAAATGCCTGACATAAGCAAAGGCACCAATGAAGAAGATCTTTTCCGGGATTTATTTACTAGGGTCTATGATATAGCTGATCTCAACGACGCATCTACCCTCTTCGAAGAGGCTCAACGTCTTTTCTCTCAAGTAAGCATTAACTCTTATCATTGCAATTTTCTTTTTCTTTTTATCCCCTTACCCTAACTGATATCCTTTTTTTTTGTGTGGCCTTTGTCACACCTCCCTTTTTACTACCCCACATACGTAAAAGCGTATAAATACACTTGTAGGGTATAACCCGACGCTCAACTACCCAAGACGGATAAAATAACGTAAGGGAAGGAGTTTTTCCAATTAAAGGACAATCGGCTCGGGATTTTATTAGAGATTAATCAGAGTCGCCACTTGGGAATGACAATGGTGTCCCAAGTCACCGGTTAATCCCGAATCCGAGAAATTTTGACTCTTAAAATGTCTGCGAAGCAGAGGTCCGGATAAGGAACTCTGTTAACCCGGGAGAAGGTGTTAGGCACTCCGGATTCCGTGGTTTTAGCACGGTCGCTCCACTGTCGTTCTTGACTTTTGTTTGACTCAATTATAGGTTTTAACAGCATAATGTGCTTTTACATAAATATTACTTTTTAAGAATTTGCGACATTGCGGAAACACACCTCGAGTCATACCGCAACCAGTACGCCTATGACTTTCGGTATATTTCGGCTTTGCCGAGATTTGGATTTGAGTCGCACCAAGTGCACACTCGTGATTAGGAAGGTATTATTATTAACTAACGCACCTAAAGTAATTTCGCGTTTGTACTTTGCGAGGGCCATGAAATTTGCTAAATGGCACGCCCCGAAATCTAAGGATAAAACAAAATTAATTAAATGAGGGCCATGAAATTATTAGTTTTGTTTGGCATGGCGCACCTCAAACTATTCTAAAAGATTATACTCAACTAAAACCAAACACGAATGTTCATGTTAAAGACTAATTGTTTCCTAATACATGAGATGATTTGCCAATTATTATGGAAAGAATAGATAAGACAGAATATTCCACAAGTACACACAACTGTTTTTGAGCAACTGAGATGTGCCAAAACTTCTATCCTTATTAAAAAGTGATTTTACGTTGATCGGGCCGAGTATGCAGCGAAACCCAGCTTATTGATTTCATCAAATTAACTCTTGAATCTACTAAAACATTGTAGGCCTAATAGTACAAATCTCGTTTGGCAAAGGCCATAACAACCAAGGCCTAAGCAAAGTGATAAGCTTCAACCCAAACTTTCTAACTCTTGATTCTTAAATCTCAATAAACACTGCACAGAAACGGTTGCTGGAATATGTTATATTTAACTAATCACTTACTTTAAAGTAATTCATTATTTTAAAAGAAAATTAATGATTTGCACAATTTGTAGATCTTTCAACCTGGAATCTAAACTATTGCATTTATCACCTGTATATCAAATGGTATTTTAACCTTATTAGCCATTAAGGCTTCCTGTTTCTAACGAAAAATCTACTAACTAACTTGAATATATCAGTCTAATCCAGTCAAAAATGAGAATTAATTACAATTAAACTAATCCTAAATAAATACAAATGTCTCTAACTAGATTTGTGTATAGAATAGAAAACAAAGCAGAAAATAAAAGTCACGACAATGCACTGAACATTTCGATTCATTCACTTCATTTCTATGGCTTGAGGTTACAAATGTGTACCTGAAAAGTTGAATAAACCCATTAGATCTAATTGATAGCAGCAACAAGGTAGGATTCAGCAAGCACATTCCAGCAGTAAACAATCAACAACGGCATAACAGTCACAGCAGCAGTAGCAGTTTAATGACCAACAGCAGCAATTGAAATCGACATTTAAACCCAGAAGCTGATTTTCAGAATTTCAAGTTGATTCAAAACCAAATCTCATTCAAATAATAACTTCCACTGATTCTACTATTATTTTTGGGGTTTTTGAAGACAATTTGAAGAAAAAAGATAAGAAAAACAAATCTGAAATGTTAATTTCAGATCTGAAATTTAACTAATATTTTTTTGGGATTTTTCTAGGTTTATTTGGTTCCAAATTCTAAAAGAGCCCCTAAAAATCAGAAGGAACCCCCTTTCATTGAAGCTGAAATTACCTATTTATAGGCCTAAAAGAGAAAAAATCTGAATATTATTATTTCACTAAAACCCCTTCAATTCTTAGCTTGTTGCACAAGTTAGTGCAATCATTCTAGTGAAAACTACACTATAACCCCTTCTAGAATACTCTACCATGTTCTATTTCCTAGGTATTACCTATTGTGCCCTCATTCTCTTTTATTATTAACTAAAATACCTTTTGTTATGCCCAAATTGTCCTAAAAGCTCTATGTTTATCACAATTATACCAATTTCCTTTCCAATTGCACCCTTTTCCTATTAACCTTATTACAAGTTTACCAACTCCCTTTCCCCAATTTACCCCTACTTTTCAAGACTTATTACATTCCTAATTTCTGTATTTTACTCCTATTTTAACCCATTTTCAGATTTGTATTTAGCAAATAGCCACCATTAAGTGACTATTGCTCAACTAGCCAATTGGCACTTTCAACTACTTTAAATCCAACTTAATTCGCTAATTAAAAACACATTTCAACTATAGCCAACCTTAGGCAATCTTACAAATATGGCCACTTAGGACTAATTATCCAATTAACAAGACTCGGGAGAACAATTGATAGATGATGAGTCTTATTAATCGAGGCAACTAATCGCAATTGATTCTATTTAATAAAACCACCTTAGGTTGCTACGAATCAAGTGATTTCAACTATCGACCTAACTTGAATTTAAACTAATCTAAAGTCGAATTCACTAATTGAACCTAAATCACTAATCTAACAGCTATAACCAATCAAACCCTAAGTGCTAATCAATAATGCATTCACTAACATAGTTCCACTAATCACAATTAAATTACCAAAATGAATCCAAGAATCACCAACTAATTAACTTGAATTTTAACAAGATCGAAACAAGTTCGGATATTTCATATTATCAATGGGTCATGAAAGCCAACAAATTAACAAACAATTAGACAAAAGGCTATTTTCCCTAAATCTAAAATCTGAAAATTAATCAGAAACTAACAATTTTAACTAAATCTAAAAAAAACCGAAAAGAAAAACAACAATTGACAAAAACCTAACAAAAATCTAATATCAGAACAACTGCCAAAAAACAGAGATTTCAACATTATCATAATGGCCAAAAACAGAAATTAGCAAACAAACATAATTCCTAATTAATTTAATTGAAGAGGAGAGTCATTATTTTAACGGAAATCTTAAAAGAAAATCTGGAAATCTAATTACTAATCAGAAATTAAAAAAAAGTCTAATTACTAATCAGAAATTAACTAAGTCTAATTACTAATTAGAAATTAACAAAGTCTAATTACTAATCAGAAATTAACAAAGTCTAATTACTAATCAGAAATTAACTAAGTCTAATTACTAATCAGAAATTAACTAAGTCTAATTGCTAATCAGAAATTAACAAAGTCTAATTACTAATCAGAAATTAACTAAGTCTAATTACTACTCAGAATTTAACAAAATCTAATTACTAATCAGAAATTAACTAAAATCTTAATAACAATCTAAAAATCCTACAGTTCATGAAATCATTCACAAGAACATTGACAAACAGATTACCAAATTCAACAAGAAAAGGAAAACAATGGTGCGAGGAGACTTAGCTCTCATTGCCGTGTCTCCTTTTTTCCCGTTTTCTGTTTTTTTTCTTTTTTCTTTTCTGTTTTCTTCTTCTACTTTCTTTCAAATTCTTGCTCTCGGTAGTTTTTTCTTGAATCTCTTCACGTTTCGACAACCCGGCATCACTCTTGAAATTTCCGGCAACCCTCGAATTGTTCTTGAGTTTCCAGCATCATTTTGACTCAAAATTATTGTCACGGGCATGCGGGGGTTAAAAGAAGGGCGAGGTGAAGATTTGGGGTAGTTTGGGTGGCGGTGCCGCCATGGGAGGGGGTGGCGGCGCCATTAGGGTTCGTGGTTTGGAGGGGTTGTGGTGAGTTTTGAAGGAGATGGTTTAAAGAAATGGGATGAGGAGGAGATGGGGGTTCGTTAGGTGTTGTTTTTGCCGTGAAATATGGCCGGCCGCCGCCGCCCGCGGCGGAACCCTAGCGGCGACGGCGGTGGAGATGAAGAGGCAGAGAGGGTCGGCTGTGGAAGTAAGAGTGACAAAGGTTTGATATGTTTAAGGTTTGAGGGTTAATGTGTTATGTTAAGGAATGAGTTAGGTTTTTTTTTAAGGTTGTATGTATTAAATTGTAAGAATGATCTCTGGCCGTTGGATCAAAACTCACACACGGCTGAGATCAAAGGGAATGGGGGGGTGGACCGGGTAGGGTGTTGGGCTGGGGGATTATTGGCCGTTTGGGCCTGGGGCGATTGGGCTTGAGGCACTAGTTATTTCTTTGGCCCAATTTTGCCTTTGTTTTGCCACTCTCTCTTATTCTCTTATTATAACCTTGTATTTTTTGTATTTTAATTAATTTGTAATTATTTGGAACTTAATTAAAACTAACTAATTACCTCTTTTTTGACAATTTTCAATTTAAAAGCTAACTAATTTTTTTTAATTTTTCTTTAATTTGTTAGAAAATGAATTAACTTCCTAAAGATGCAATTTTTTTTGTATTTTCATTTATCACACACAAATAACATGCAAAACAACTAACACAAAATTCACACAAAATTTAAAAGTAATGAAAAATCATTTATTTTGAATTTTATAGGAATAACTCATGTGTAGGGTAAAAATCACGTGCTCACAGCTGCCCCTCTTTGCTCGGGGACACGAAGAGTTTCCGTGCAAAGATAAGTGAGCAACTATGAACGATTTTTACCCGTTCGAGTATTCCATTGTGAAGCATTTTGAAAAGTTTTGACCGCACCTTGCTTCAGAGGTTGCCTACATATCCTCGGCTAAACAGGAATCAGGTCAGTGTAGTTCGGGAAGGTCTGGTAGCTGGGACTACCAAGGACTGTGATCTCACTGCTGTTGTTGTTGTTACTGCTGTCATTGCTGACTGACTCCTTATTACACCAGGGTAAAGATAAAAGGAGCTAGCCTAAGCTACAACCTATGAATTACAAAAATCCTATCTATGTCTTCCAACTTGTCTTTTTGTATTTTCTTGATCTTGTGTCTTGTATTCCTTGCAACGGCATTCTTGTTATTGCCTTCAACTTGTATCTTTGCTCCAATGGCATTCTTGTTATCGCCTTGAACATGTTCAACTTTTCACCGGCATTCCTGTTATTGCCTTGACTTGTTCAATCTCTTCAATATGAAATATTTCGTCCATTCTCCAGGTGGACCCCTGCTTGTGACAAAATAAACAACCAAAGAAAGATTTTTCTGCCCCAGTATGGTGACTGGGCACATCATGTTATTGAATGTCCGAATTTTTCATCATTTTATTCCCGTATTTGAAGGTGGGCACCTAACTGAATTTAAACGTGCAATGCGATGCAGAAAAGTATTCCCGTATTTGAAGGTGGGCACCTAACGAAATTTAAACGTGCAATGCGATGCAGAAAGTATTCCCGTATTCGAAGGTGGGCACCTAACAGAAATTAAACGTGCAATGCAGAAATGTATTCCCGTATTAGAAGGTGGGCGCCTAACAGAAATTAAACGTGCAATGCGATGCAGAAAATATTCCCGTATTAGAAGGTGGGCACCTAACAGAAATTAAACGTGCAATGCAGAAATGTATTCCCGTATTAGAAGGTGGGTGCCTAACAGAAATTAAATGTGCAATGCGATGCAGAAAATATTCCCGTATTAGAAGGTGGGCACCTAACAGAATTTAAACGTGCAATGCAGAAATGTATTCCCGTATTAGAAGGTGGGCGGCTAACAGAAATTAAATTGCCACTCCATTCTTCAGGCGGGCACCTGACTCCAACAACAAACTTCGAAAATAAATCGCCATACCATTCTTAGGGCGGGCACCCCGACTTCAACAACAATTTCGAAAATAAATCGCCATTCCGTTTTCCAGGCGGGCACCCTGACTTCAACAAAAACTTACAAAATAAATTGCCATACCATTCTTCGGGCGGGCACCCCGCTTTAACAACAAACTTTAAAAATAAATTGCCATACCATTCTTCGGGCGGGCACCCCGACAATTTAAAACTTCAACTATGATTTAAAACATCAATTAGAACTTAAAGTAAAATGCCATTCCATTCTTCAGGCGGGCATCCCGACTTCAACAACAATTTAAAACTTCAACTAAAACTTAAAGTAAAGTGCCATTCCATTCTTCGGGCGGGCACCCCGACTTCAACAACAAACTTTGAAAATAAATTGCCATACCATTCTTCGGGCGGGCACCCCGATTTCGACAAAAACTTAAAATAAATTGTCATACCATTCTTCGGGCGGGCACCCCGACTTCAACAATTTAAAACTTCAACTAAAACTTAAAGTAAAGTGCCATTCCATTCTTCGGGCGGGCACCCCGACTTCAACAATAATTTAAAACTTCAACTAAAACTTAAAGTAAGATGCCATTCCATTCTCCAGGCGGGCACCCTGATTTCAACAACAAACTTTGAAAATAAATCGCCATACCATTCTTCGGGCGGGCCCCCCGACTTCAACAACAATTTAAAACTTCAACTAAAACTTAAAGTAAAATGCCATTCCATTCTTCGGGCGGGCACCCCGACTTCAACAACAATTTAAAACTTCAACTAAAACTTAAAGTAAAATGCCATTCCATTCTTCGGGCGGGCACCCCGATTTCAAAAACAATTTAAAACTTCAACTATGATTTAAAACATCAATTAGAACTTAAAGTAAAATGCCATTCCATTCTCCAGGCGGGCACCCTGATTTCAACAACAAACTTTGAAAATAAATTGCCATACCATTCTTCGGGCGGGCACCCCGACTTCAACAACAAACTTTGAAAATAAATTGCCATACCATTCTTCGGGCGGGCACCCCGATTTTAACAACAATTTAAAACTTCCTCTTTTTGGTATTTTCCTTTACCAATTGTCTCTCATCTGTGAATTTCTCCACTTATCGTCAAACTTTCCTCTTTTTTGGGTGTTTTCTATTTTTCCACATTGGTCACATTCGCTTTAAAGTGAATAGTGACACTTTGTTCCTGCATGAATCATGAAACAAAATTTATTAGATATAAACTGCTGGCAACTGGCATCTGCCGTCCCTGCCTCTTATTGCTTTCCTCTTTTTTGCTTTTTCCTGCTGTGTGGATTTTCAGCTGCCTATCTCTTGCGAACTCTCACTTTTTCCATTTTTGTTTGTTTTCTTTTCCTTTGGCCATGTTTGCCAAGCTTCCTTATTTCCTTCCCAACTCTTCCTTTCTGATCCAGTGTTGTTTCAACTTTCATTATCAGGAGCTGGTAGTTAGAACTTATCTGGGTATTTGCTGGCTGATTCCGCTGACCATGCCATATATTTAAACTCTGACCCAGTTCGCTCCAATCATTATTATGTCTCCAAATTGTTTTCAATCCAAACCGATACTATTTTTTGTTGCTTTTCTCTTTTCTGGTAGTCCTCACGATCGCCCTACGGTGCCTCGAAAGGTTTTCACCAATAAGACTCTCTCTTTTATTCTCTCAAACTCACAATCATCTCACAGTGCCGATTAAGGTTTTCACTGATGAGACTCTCTCATTTTATTTCTCTCAACCTCACATCGCCTCACAGTGCCGGCTAAGGTTTTCACTGATGAAACTCTCTCATTTTTTATTTTCTTTTTCATTTTTCCTTTTTGTATTTTGTTTTCTGTACCACGGGTATTATCCGATGCTTCGCTCCTCCTTCGTTGTTTTTGTTATCATTTCAAAATTGATCAGAAGGTCTTTCTTTGGACTGTAGCGTGGTTTTTGGACGGGATAAGAAAGAAAGATATAAAGGCTCAAAATTTCAACGAGGGTCAAAAATATTTACAACTCTCGGAATTATTAAACATTACTTCTGCCCCAGTTTCAATATGTGGGGAATTTTTTGGATTTTTTCTTTATTGTGACTGAACCTCAGAGAGGCTGCCTACGTACCTTTTCGGGATCAAGTCAGACGTAGTTCATCCAACTTCATAAGTTAGATGGATTTCTTTTGACTTTTTCCCGATTTTTGTCTTTTTCTTTTTTTTTCATCATTTTTTCATCATTTTTTCATTTTCATTTTTTCATTTTTTTTTTTCATTTTTCCATCATTTCATTTTCCATTCCGGCAATTTCGATCTTATTGCACTAAAGCAATTCCGAGAGAGGGATATGAAAGAATATATTCATTGAGGCTCAAAGGGGTTATCAATGGATAAAGTGTTTGGATAGAGAATAAAACGCCTTCGTCATTTCAATTCCAAAGTCACAACAAAATACAAAACACATAATTGAAAAGGAATCATACATAGTATCTTTTGACTGCATCTGAATTGATAGCAGTCTCTACGCACTTTCCTTCAACATCTGTTAAATATAATGCCCCATTGGACAACACCCGCGATACTACAAATGGTCCCTGCCAATTTGGCGCAAATTTGCCCTTTGTCTCGGCCCAATACGGTAAGATACGCATCGCAACCAAAATGAGCCTACGCCTATTGGAAGCTGTTGGCTCTATCGGACCAATAACATCTATGCCCCTGTTTCAAAGCAAAGAAAAATATGTTAGTTTAAATGCGGTGGTTGGTTGTGGCCTTGAACTTTGATGGCGACTGCTTTCCACTCGAGTGCCTTGCCTGTTCACCGACTATCCATTTTTACTTCTTCTTTGTTCAAAATCCACCTCTCTTTAGGTATGTATATTGTTCCTCTCTTGACGGATCCCGCAAGCTTCGATCTCGATTCCTTTGATGACTCTACTTGACAACCTTGGGTGTTTCTTGACTGACTCTTAGAAGATATACCCCCTCTCTGTTCGAACCCCGTACTTCCATTTGTTATATTTTCCCTGAGTTGGCACTTTGCCGACCCTTGTGTCTTGCATGATCCTCATTGCACATGTTGCTCTTGTGGGCTTAAATCGCTGGCCTTGTCATTCCCTGACCTGTGACAATCGTCGTGTTGGCTAAATCCCATCTTGTGCAATTGGAAAGCTTGGTGGCAAGTTTTGAAATCATTTCTATACTTGTTATGACCTGACTGACTCGATAAGAAGGAGGGTAAAACAAAGTGTGAAGAATAAAGAGAAAGGGAAATACAATTCCTAACAAGAAACCTACAGACGAATGACCTAACGGATTTTGAATACCGACTCTAGCGACCTTGACATGCACTTTTGGCCTTCTCCGTATAGCAAAGTTGATGTTCAACTCTTGTTGCAAAGTTCTGCTGTGAAACCGGTCTTCAATACTTTATTTCTTTGATCTGATCCTTATTCGACTTGCAGCGCCCGTAGGGTTTTCGCCAACAAGCCTCTCTCATTTGATCTTTCTTTCTCTCAACTTACCGTCGCCTTACGGTGCCCGTGCGGGTTTTCACCGATAAGACTCTCTCATTTTGACTTCCCTCATCTTGGAGTCTCGTGGTGGTTTGAGTTCTTCATTCTCCTTTGTTCGGACTGGAGTGTTGCCCCTGATGTGATTGACCTTTGTTTGCTTGACTCGGCATTTCTTGAAGACTGATCGGAAGGTCTTCCTTTGGACCGTAATTCAGGCTTTTGGATGGGGTTTAGAAAAAAGGATATAAAGGCTCAAAATTATTTCAATGTGGGTCAATGATTACAACTTTCGGAATCTTATTTCTTCAACAAACATAACTTCTGCCCCAGTTTCCTTCTCGGGGGATTTTTTTAGATTTTCGGATTTTTCATTTATTGTGACTGAACCTCAGTGAGGCTGCCTACGTACCCTTTCGGGATCAAGTCAAACGTAGTTCAGACTACGTCTGTATTCATTGTTGCATCTCGACTTCTCCCGATTTTTCTTTTCTTTTCTTTTTCTTTTCTTTCTTATTTTTCTTTTCTTTTTCTCCTCTTCTTTTTTCTTTTCTCTTTTTTTTTCTTTTCTTCTTTCTTTTTGTTTCTCCATTTGGATTTCTCCGCTCAAACCTCAATTTTTGTTGTTGATTCCGAAAGAGGGGTATGAAAGAAAATATAATATGGCTCAAAGGGGATAACAATGGACGAAGTGTTTGGGATAGCCGAATAAAACGCCTTCGTCATTCCAATCTTCAAAACCTACCGAGTACAAACTAACTTTCGACCAATTCACATATTTGCCTTTTGTTTTTGACGATTCCCAATGTCTTTGGGCAACAATCTCGATACCACGAATGGTTCCTTTAGCCTTGGGGTACTTTTGCCTTTGGCTTTAAACCGATGAAGCATGATGCATTTCCAAGGCATTTCTTTATGTTCTGTTTTCCCCCAGTATTCACTTGATTCCGGCTTCACAGTATTTCAATATTTCTTCCGAGTATCATTACATCTTCTACATTGTCCCATTGACTTTAAAAACCAGGCTTAGAATTATGTGCATGTCATGTTGCTAAAGTCAGTATGACAAGAAATGCAAAGTAATTAGAAATGGAATGACTAGAGATGACGGGAAATAAAGAGTTGTATTAAACCGATGGGTTGAAACAACAAGACGAACAACAAAACGAACAGACTAGACTAAAATTACAAACCTAGACAGCACTAAACAAAGCAAAGTAGTAAGATAGAAGGGTTTTGACTTTCAAGACAACGTCCGGATTACAACCCTGAAATAACCCGGGTAACAGAAATGACAACAAAATAAGCCACCAAAATTCTACTTTGGATAAACCCCAAATGAAGCATATTTCCAACTACCAAGCACAATATCTTTAGCCACTGCCTTCTGCATCAACCATACGGGTGTCGACTATATTTTGTACGGCAATGTAGCCTGCATTGATAAGCTCCTGAATTGCCTTTTTTAGCTTCCAACAATTTTCTGTGTCATGCCCCGGGGCGCCTGAGCAATATGCGCACATTTGAGAAAAATCACACCTCTTTGACCGATGATTTGGCATTTTTATCTGAATTGGTTTCAACATGTCCAGTTGCTTCAACTTATGGAACAAACTGGCATACGATTCTCCCAAAGGGGTAAGAGACTTTTCTCGTTTCAGTAGCCTCTCATTTCTAAAAGCCTGATTTGGCCTAAAACCTGACCCGTGGGGTTTCTGGTATGCTCGTGGGGAGAAGTAAGGGCCAGGAGAATTACAAGGATATCCATGGGTTCGATATAGAGGGCCTTTAGCAAAGACGACCACTGGACCTTGTCGTTGGGGAGGTTCAACCTGCGGGCTCTGTTTGGGGTCCTGATGAACAACCTCGGAGGGGTAATGTTGGGCAACATGAGCTTCGGGTGGGTGTTTATCGTCGGGAACAGTGGATGTGATTGGAGCGCATTCCTGGGAAAAAATAGGTGGATACCGAATGATGGAGCTATTGGGGTGGCTGGAAAGGCTGTGATAGGCGGGTATATTTGGCATCGGGTCCAGTGTAAGGACAGAGTCCATGAAACTAAGTGGTGGCGGAGGTAGTGATTTTCCATTCATCCACGCCCGATACATTTCATCCACGTGTTGTCTCAACATTTTGACTTCTTCAACTAACATGTGGTTCCGTTCAACCAACTGTTGTCGGGTGCCGGTACCAACCCACTCAGCCTTGAGATTCTCTGCCATTGTCCTCTGACTTTGTGTTACAGGGAAGAGTTATCTTAGAACCACAACCAACCACCTTCCTCGAAACGGACACAACAAAATAAAGCCACCATGTCAGCATTAAGGTATCCCGCTTATTGATCACCTTCTTTTTTTTTACTATTTTCTTTTCTCTTTTTTTTTTGTGGTTTTTTCATTTTTCATTTTTTTTTCTTTTTGTAGTTTTTCCATTTTTTTCTTTTTTGGTTATGGAAATGGTCGAATCCTATGTGGATTGCCTACGTATCATGACTCCGCATGAATCAGACCGAGCGTAGTTCTTGCAAATTAATGCAAGAAATAAAGAGATGTTTATTTTGATTTTTTTTTTTTTTTTTTGAAGGAAAATTATAGAAGCCAACTCAAACTACAAACAAGAATAAGAATATTTTTGGTGTCAATTATGACTATTTTCTACAAAATTGGCCATATAATGGCTTATTTGACAAAATGACTATTTTTGCAAAATTTTGTTTAAGAAAAATAAACTTGCAAATGCTTCTTTTTTTTATCCTGTGGCTCATGGGGCATCGTTCGGCATCACCATAAACCAACACAAGACTATTTTTCATAAATTGGCCATGTAATGGCTTATTTAGACAAAGTGGCTCTTTTTGCAAAATTTTATTTAAGAAGATGCAAATTCAAAAAAATTTTATCCTGGGACCTATGGGGCATCGTTCAGCACCGACACAGGCCAATACAAGACTAAGGAAGTTAAAAATGCAAAAATATGGCTATTTCAGCAAAAACCCGGCCACGTAATGGCTTATTTGATAAAGTGGTTATTTTATAAAGTTGAGTAATGACTCAAACTTGATTTTTGCGGATACAGCCTTTCGACATTTCCGCGAGGGAATATTTCAAGGTTGTGTCCAAAATTATTAAAAACGACTCAAAGTGGCTATTCTTGCAAAAACAGCCTTCCGACGTCCTTTTGAGGGACATTCGGCTTATTTTAAGCAAGAATTAGCATCACCCGACTTATTTATAACAAAATCAAAAATTTGACATTTTTTGGTTATTTTTTTGCAAAACGGGTGTGAACCCGGACTTGATTTTGAGGCTTTAGCCTTGCAACATTTCCACAATGAATATTTCAAGGCTGTGCCCGCAAATTATTTAAAATGACTCAAAGTGGCTATTCTTGCAAAAACGGCATTCCGGCGTCCTTTCGGAACATTCGGCTATTTTAAGCAAGAATAGCATCACCCGATTTATTTATAACAAAATCAAAAATTTGACATTTTTTGGTTATTTTTGCAAAACGGGTGTGAACCCGGACTTGATTTTGAGGCTTTGGCCTTGCAACATTTCCACAAGGAATATTTCAAGGCTGTGCCCGCAAATTATTTAAAATGACTCAAAGTGGCTATTCTTGCAAAAACGGCCTTCCGGCGTCCTTTCGGAACATTCGGCTATTTTAAGCAAGAATAGCATCACCCGATTTATTTATAACAAAATCAAAAATTTGACATTTTTTGGTTATTTTTGCAAAACGGGTGTGAACCCGGACTTGATTTTGAGGCTTTGGCCTTGCAACATTTCCACAAGGAATATTTCAAGGTTGTGCCCGCAAATTATTTAAAAAGATTCAAAGTGGCTATTTTTGCAAAAACAGCCTTCCGGCGTCCTTTCGGAACATTCGGCTATTTACAAAAACGACATCACTTTGATTTTATTGACAAAAATACACACATTTTTTTTTGATTTTTTAAAAGGGGTGGTTGGACCCGATGAGGGTTGCCTACGTATCCCACCTAATGGCGAGAATCAAACCTGCGTAGTTCGGTCAGATTATTTGACCAATTATTTCAAAAAATGTTCCACCTTTTTTTCAAATTTTCAAATTTTCCATGTACCTATTTTCTACAAATCATTATTTTCCTCGCTCTTTTTTTTCAACAATTTTTCCAATCTCGGGATTTCCGCCGGTCCGCATAACGGTCAAGGACAATAAAATGCAACACATAGCATGCTCGGTCTTTTCAATACCGGGTCACCTGTCCTAGACGGACCCAACCCCTGTGTTGAGTCCCCTAAGTCAAATATGATGCAAATAATCGTCCTAGACCTATGTCCAAAATCTTATGGTTTCATGGATTGCTAGACCGTGTACCCGAGCGGACAACTCGAATCGAGGAGGGGGCTACGTACCGGTGACCCGCGGAGTCAATCGGCTTTGTAACTTATCCGGCCTCTGTTTTCTTAATTTTGGTATTGACACTAACAGAAAGGGGAGTCTCAACCAGTAAGCACATCCCCGAGGGAGAAGAGAGAAGGGTTTTCGGCACAATTTTATATATACAGTCCATATAATATCAAAGCGATAAAACACATAGCATGTTGTTCAAATCATATAATGAAGTCAAACAAAAACGCAAACGGCAGTTCTAAGGAGCTCGAGTTCTTAAACCCTGAAATCGAAATTCAGGGTTGGGTCCCCAGCGGAGTCGCCAGAGCTGTCACACCTCCCTTTTTACTACCCCACATACGTAAAAGCGTATAAATACACTTGTAGGGTATAACCCGACGCTCAACTACCCAAGACGGATAAAATAACGTAAGGGAAGGAGTTTTTCCAATTAAAGGACAATCGGTTCGGGATTTTATTAGAGATTAATCAGAGTCGCCACTTGGGAATGACAATGGTGTCCCAAGTCACCGGTTAATCCCGAATCCGAGGAATTTTGACTCTTAAAATGTCCGCGAAGCAGAGGTCCGGATAAGGAACTCTGTTAACCCGGGAGAAGGTGTTAGGCACTCCCGGATTCCGTGGTTTTAGCACGGTCGCTCCACCGTCGTTCTTGACTTTTGTTTGACTCAATTATAGATTTTAACAACATAATGTGCTTTTTACATAAATATTACTTTTTAAGAATTTGCGACATTGCGGAAACACACCTCGAGTCATACCGCAACCAGTACGCCTATGACTTTCGGTATATTTCGGCTTTGCCGAGATTTGGATTTGAGTCGCACCAAGTGCACACTCGTGATTAGGAAGGTATTATTATTAACTAACGCACCTAAAGTAATTTCGCGTTTGTACTTTGCGAGGGCCATGAAATTTGCTAAATGGCACGCCCCGAAATCTAAGGATAAAACAAAATTAATTAAATGAGGGCCATGAAATTATTAGTTTTGTTTGGCATGGCGCACCTCAAACTATTCTAAAAGATTATACTCAACTAAAACCAAACACGAATGTTCATGTTAAAGACTAATTGTTTCCTAATACATGAGATGATTTGCCAATTATTATGGAAAGAATAGATAAGACAGAATATTCCACAAGTACACACAACTGTTTTTGAGCAACTGAGATGTGCCAAAACTTCTATCCTTATTAAAAAGTGATTTTACGTTGATCGGGCCGAGTATGCAGCGAAACCCAGCTTATTGATTTCATCAAATTAACTCTTGAATCTACTAAAACATTGTAGGCCTAATAGTACAAATCTCGTTTGGCAAAGGCCATAACAACCAAGGCCTAAGCAAAGTGATAAGCTTCAACCCAAACTTTCTAACTCTTGATTCTTAAATCTCAATAAACACTGCACAGAAACGGTTGCTGGAATATGTTATATTTAACTAATCACTTACTTTAAAGTAATTCATTATTTTAAAAGAAAATTAATGATTTGCACAATTTGTAGATCTTTCAACCTGGAATCTAAACTATTGCATTTATCACCTGTATATCAAATGGTATTTTAACCTTATTAGCCATTAAGGCTTCCTGTTTCTAACGAAAAATCTACTAACTAACTTGAATATATCAGTCTAATCCAGTCAAAAATGAGAATTAATTACAATTAAACTAATCCTAAATAAATACAAATGTCTCTAACTAGATTTGTGTATAGAATAGAAAACAAAGCAGAAAATAAAAGTCACGACAATGCACTGAACATTTCGATTCATTCACTTCATTTCTATGGCTTGAGGTTACAAATGTGTACCTGAAAAGTTGAATAAACCCATTAGATCTAATTCATAGCAGCAACAAGGTAGGATTCAGCAAGCACATTCCAGCAGTAAACAATCAACAACGGCATAACAGTCACAGCAGCAGTAGCAGTTTAATGACCAACAGCAGCAATTGAAATCGACATTTAAACCCAGAAGCTGATTTTCAGAATTTCAAGTTGATTCAAAACCAAATCTCATTCAAATAATAACTTCCACTGATTCTACTATTATTTTTGGGGTTTTTGAAGACAATTTGAAGAAAAAAGATAAGAAAAACAAATCTGAAATGTTAATTTCAGATCTGAAATTTAACTAATATTTTTTTGGGATTTTTCTAGGTTTATTTGGTTCCAAATTCTAAAAGAGCCCCTAAAAATCAGAAGGAACCCCCTTTCATTGAAGCTGAAATTACCTATTTATAGGCCTAAAAGAGAAAAAATCTGAATATTATTATTTCACTAAAACCCCTTCAATTCTTAGCTTGTTGCACAAGTTAGTGCAATCATTCTAGTGAAAACTACACTATAACCCCTTCTAGAATACTCTACCATGTTCTATTTCCTAGGTATTACCTATTGTGCCCTCATTCTCTTTTATTATTAACTAAAATACCTTTTGTTATGCCCAAATTGTCCTAAAAGCTCTATGTTTATCACAATTATACCAATTTCCTTTCCAATTGCACCCTTTTCCTATTAACCTTATTACAAGTTTACCAACTCCCTTTCCCCAATTTACCCCTACTTTTCAAGACTTATTACATTCCTAATTTCTGTATTTTACTCCTATTTTAACCCATTTTCAGATTTGTATTTAGCAAATAGCCACCATTAAGTGACTATTGCTCAACTAGCCAATTGGCACTTTCAACTACTTTAAATCCAACTTAATTCGCTAATTAAAAACACATTTCAACTATAGCCAACCTTAGGCAATCTTACAAATATGGCCACTTATGACTAATTATCCAATTAACAAGACTCGGGAGAACAATTGATAGATGATGAGTCTTATTAATCGAGGCAACTAACCGCAATTGATTCTATTTAATAAAACCACCTTAGGTTGCTATGAATCAAGTGATTTCAACTATCGACCTAACTTGAATTTAAACTAATCTAAAGTCGAATTCACTAATTGAACCTAAATCACTAATCTAACAGCTATAACCAATCAAACCATAAGTGCTAATCAATAATGCATTCACTAACATAGTTCCACTAATCACAATTAAATTACCAAAATGAATCCAAGAATCACCAACTAATTAACTTGAATTTTAACAAGATCGAAACAGGTTCGGATATTTCATATTATCAATGGGTCATGAAAGCCAACAAATTAACAAACAATTAGACAAAAGGCTATTTTCCCTAAATCTAAAATCTAAAAATTAATCAGAAACTAACAATTTTAACTAAATCTAAAAAAACCGAAAAGAAAAACAACAATTGACAAAAACCTAACAAAAATCTAATATCAGAACAACTGCCAAAAAACAGAGATTTCAACATTATCATAATGGCCAAAAACAGAAATTAGCAAACAAACATAATTCCTAATTAATTTAATTGAAGAGGAGAGTCATTATTTTAACGGAAATCTTAAAAGAAAATCTGGAAATCTAATTACTAATCAGAAATTAAAAAAAAGTCTAATTACTAATCAGAAATTAACTAAGTCTAATTACTAATTAGAAATTAACAAAGTCTAATTACTAATCAGAAATTAACTAAGTCTAATTACTAATCAGAAATTAACTAAGTCTAATTGCTAATCAGAAATTAACAAAGTCTAATTACTAATCAGAAATTAACTAAGTCTAATTACTACTCAGAATTTAACAAAATCTAATTACTAATCAGAAATTAACTAAAATCTTAATAACAATCTAAAAATCCTACAGTTCATGAAATCATTCACAAGAACATTGACAAACAGATTACCAAATTCAACAAGAAAAGGAAAACAATGGTGCGAGGAGACTTAGCTCTCATTGTCGTGTCTCCTTTTTTCCCGTTTTCTGTTTTTTCTTTTTTCTTTTCTATTTTCTTCTTCTACTTTCTTTCAAATTCTTGCTCTCGGTAGTTTTTTCTTGAATCTCTTCACGTTTCGACAACCCGGCATCACTCTTGAAATTTCCGGCAACCCTCGAATTGTTCTTGAGTTTCCAGCATCATTTTGACTCAAAATTATTGTCACGGGCATGCGGGGGTTAAAAGAAGGGCGAGGTGAAGATTTGGGGTAGTTTGGGTGGCGGCGCCGCCATGGGAGGGGGTGGCGGCGCCATTAGGGTTCGTGGTTTGGAGGGGTTGTGGTGAGTTTTGAAGGAGATGGTTTAAAGAAATGGGATGAGGAGGAGATGGGGGTTCGTTTGGTGTTGTTTTTGCCGTGAAATATGGCCGGCCGCCGCCGCCCGCGGCGGAACCCTAGCGGCGACGGCGGTGGAGATGAAGAGGCAGAGAGGGTCGGCTGTGGAAGTAAGAGAGACAAAGGTTTGATATGTTTAAGGTTTGAGGGTTAATGTGTTATGTTAAGGAATGAGTTAGGTTTTTTTTTAAGGTTGTATGTATTAAATTGTAAGAATGATCTCTGGCCGTTGGATCAAAACTCACACACGGCTGAGATCAAAGGGAATGGGGGGTTGGACTGGGTAGGGTGTTGGGCTAGGGGATTATTGGCCGTTTGGGCCTGGGGCGATTGGGCTTGAGGCACTAGTTATTTCTTTGGCCCAATTTTGCCTTTGTTTTGCCACTCTCTCTTATTCTCTTATTATAACCTTGTATTTTTTGTATTTTAATTAATTTGTAATTATTTGGAACTTAATTAAAACTAACTAATTACCTCTTTTTTGACAATTTTCAATTTAAAAGCTAACTAATTTTTTTTAATTTTTCTTTAATTTGTTAGAAAATGAATTAACTTCCTAAAGATGCAATTTTTTTTGTATTTTCATTTATCACACACAAATAACATGCAAAACAACTAACACAAAATTCACACAAAATTTAAAAGTAATGAAAAATCATTTATTTTGAATTTTATAGGAATAACTCATGTGTAGGGTAAAAATCACGTGCTCACAGCCTTCACCAAGTTTAAGGCCGACCTGAGCCAATGCGATGTTGAGCTCCAAAATACCCTGGATGAAGAGAAGGCCCTGAAGCACCTTTACAATCAAAAGAATGAGGAGCTCAAGAACCTTTGGGCATACTTGGCCAGGGCTCATAAAAATGAGGCCAAGCTAGACAAGCAGGTAACTTTCATTTTGAAAGAATATATTCGACCCAATTATGGAGGCGAATACTTCAGTGTCTCAGCTACAACAAAAACTAGAGAGGATCGAGCTGCTTCGAGGGGAGGTTGATCAGGTCAAGGCCGACTACAACCAGTCGAAGGAGAATATAGACCGCCTTATTATGGAGAAGGAGGTTGCTTTAGCCAAACTGGCATCGGCTGAGACCCAACTCCGGGGTGCTAAAGAGAAAAGTTCAGCCCAGGTCAAAAGGATCGACGAGCTCGAGGTCAAGCTTGGTAAGGCCAAGGCTAAGGCCGAGAAGACGAAGTTCACCACTGATAAAACCGTTGCCATATACTTAAGGGATTCTGAGGCTGCACAAACACAGCTAAAGGAAGCCTCTGACTGAGAGTGGTAGAGTAATGATCTGGCCAAGTGCCAATCCCAGAGGGAGACCCTCGAAGAAATCTACGCTCGAGGTTACGACCTCTCTAAAGAAATAGCTCAAGCAAAGGCGCACGAGGCTAATGCCAGATTTCTCATCTCTTCTGGTGACGATGATAATGAAGACAGCCAAAGTGGGCCTGACAATGGTGAGGGGGCCGAAGAGAAAGCTGCTCCCAATGGAGAAAAAAGCCTTGGGCATAGTTAGGGTTTTTCTCTTTATTTTTGTATTTTCTTTTTCTTTTTGTAAGACCTCTTGTCTGTCTATTGTACATATCTTTTTCAACTATATAAAAGAAAAAACTTCTTGAATGCATTCTCAAGTTTTATGAATATGTTTGTCAAATTGCAAAATTTTAGCATAGTTTCACGCTTTGGACAATATGATCGAGACTTTGTCTCGGATGGCTTCCTTGAAGTTGCCATGGTCGAGTTTGAATAAGGTTCGAACTTTGGGGCATAGACCCTTAAGGGCATGTTCCGGATAACAGTGAGTCTCCAAGCCATGATCAAATTATTGTTTTTTTGGGCTCAGGATAATGGAACCCTTGAGTTTAGATTGGGTGAGAACAATGTCTCGAACCCTAAGTGTATTGGCCGTTAGGCTATTTTATATCGGGCCATTATAGCCTCTAAAAGATGGTTATTATTTCCCCTTTTTCTACATAAAAGACTTAGTAAATTGTTTTTATGCCTTAACATGTATTTTTTACCCGTTGGGTTTCTTTAGGGTCCGATGCCGATTGAGATCTCTTTTGTGTTAAGGTAATTTAATACCTCTTAAGGTTTTTCAAGCGCTGATTTTATTGAAGCCCCATTTTAATTGGTTTGCTAGGGATAGCCTTTTAACTAGTTATTTCAAAGTATTTTAACACCTATTATTTATTGTGGGATTCAGACGTCTCCGAGTTGTGTTATTTCAGTCATAGCCTTCAATATGCCTGTAGCCTTCGGGTATGCCTATTGGACTTATTCCTCGAATGGATCCTATTTTGAGAAGTTTAGTTACCTCGTCCCTTATGAATGCATGCTTTATCTTGGACTAAGACTTTTTTTTTGTTTCACTAGTTTGTACCTGGGGTCGAGGCTTCGCCGACAAGTTGTTATCTCCGGTGGGATCCCTATCATGTCTAAATGGGACCAAGCAAAATAATTTATGTTATCGATAAGAAATCAAATAAGCTTTTTTCCGAGTTCGGGGGTTAACCTCGTTCCCAAGTATACCTTTCACTCGGGCAGGTGCTCGATTAATATAACATGTTCCATCTCATCGAGAGTTGATCAGGTAGCATCAGATTCTTCGAGAATAATAAAGGTTCAAGAAGTTAGAAAATCCACCTCCTCTTCTTCTTCTATCTCATGCTTTCCCGGTTCGGTCGAGGTTGGCGGTTGTGATTTCTATTTGGTTTCCTGTCTATCTTTGACACTTGACCTTTCCGAAGTTGATGATGTCGATATCAATATAACCTCATCAACTACAAACATTTCCTTTGCCGTATGTTGCTCCCCGAACATTGTTTTCGCTACGTCCGATGTCGAGAATTTCATCATTTGGTGGAGAGTTTAAGGAACCATCCTCATGTTGTGAATCTAGTGCCTTTCGATTAGGGAATTGTATCTCATGTTGCCCTCGATCATGTGGAATTCGATATCTTGAATGGTTCTAGCCACGTTCACTAGTAGAATAATCTCAGCTTTAGTTGTTTCACTAGCCATGTTGAATCCATTTAAGACCCGATATGCGGGCACAATTTGATCTTGTAGGTCAAGTTGCTCCATCCCTTGATCGGATGATATTCGCCGAACTACCTGGATCCACTAAAACATGCTTAACTTGAACTTTATTTAATAATATAGAAATTACCAGAGCGTCATTGTGTGGTTGAGTAATGCCTTCTGCTTCTTCGTCTTTGGAGGAGCCCTTGGGCACATAATCGAACAACGACGAGTTAATATTTCGACGAAATATCAAAATAACGCCTCTAAGGCCAAGAGCCTTCGCCAAAAAAGAAAAAGAGTTTGACCTCGATCGAACAACGACGAGTTAATATTTCGACGAAATGTCAAAATAACACCTTTATGGCCAAGAGCCTTCACCAAAAAATAAAAAGAGTTCGATCTCGATCGAACAACGAAGAGCTAATAATTCGATGAAAGGTCAAAATAACGCCTTTAAAGCCAAGAGCCTTCGCCAGAAAAGAAAAATTATTGTACCTAGATCGAACAACGACGAGCTACTATTTTGACGATAGGTCAAAATAACGCCTTTAAGGCCGAGAGCCTTCGCCAAAGAAGAAAAAGAATTCGACCTCGATCGAACATTGATGGGTCAAAGTTTCAACGGAAGTTAGAAATGATATTCCCAAGATAAAGACCATCGCCGAAGAAAATTGGGACTCACGATAGGATAATACTTCAATACAAACTTGAAAGTAAAATCCCTACAGCTAAGGTCGTTATTAAAAGAATTTGACACCATTCAGACTATGAGGGGATAACACCTCGACACAAGTCCGAAATCACCATCCCATCAACTGAAGTCATCGTCAAGGCTCTACTCAACCCATGTGACATCAAGTTCCCAGAGAGTAGGGAACTCAACATGCGGAAATATACTCCTTTGCACCGAAGTTACGAAGAGCCAAATAGGAAAGGAAGTACAAAAGACATAGAACAATGGAAAATTCCTCTTTATACAAAGCTACTACGCAAACAGCCGCAGACTACTCGCTGCTAAAACCGACATAGTCCAAATAAAAAAGAGCAACAAACAAAAAAAGAAATGAAGATAAAGACATCAATTCTTTCACTCGGCATCATCTCCAGGAAACCCTCCCTCATCGTTCGCGCCCTCATCAACTTCCGAAATCATAGAGTCATATCCACAGTTAACACAAGCCTCTCGTGCCTTCGCTCGTGCCCCTTCATATGCGGCCTCGGTAATGTTGCCCGCCTCCCACAAACTCTTACATATATCCCACTAAGCCTCAGCATGAACCCAAAGACCGCGCAAATGACGAGGAACAACGATGGAGGAAGAGCCAACTTGAGCCAATAGTAGCTCATTTTCAGCCTCAAGAGTAGCGAATCGGTCGCTTAAGGTCGACGTCTCCCGGTCGATCTCTCCAATGCGTTCCTAAAGCATAGGCTCCCTTAGCGTGGTTGTCACCCTTTTTGATTCCTGCTCGGAGTAGAGGATGAAGATAGTGTTCTCTAGAGCTACCGCCCTTGCCGAAGCCGACGACCTAGAACTATCGATGCTCTCCAACCCGACAACCTTTCTCTCCAACTTGGCTAATTTTCCCATCCACTCCGCGTGTATCGCCTCAACCATGATGAGATTCTGATCCATCTTAGACTGCATCGACCTTAGCTTCCCCTGAAGGTATTCATATTCAGCAGTGACCCTTTTGCCCAACTCAAGCTCCTCATCCTTCGCACGAAGTTTCTCCTCGAGCATACTACTCATGCGAATGGCCTCCATTAATTGCAGGTCCCTCTTCTCCAACTGCTTAGTGAGGGACCGAGCATTAGGGTTCGCCTTTAGCTTCTCATGCATCTCACGACACTTGTTGCGATAGTGCTGGTATTTCTCCAATATTTTCAAGAAAATCTTGGTCCAAATGTCAACCCTACGAGCCCTCTCAATTTCAAACATGTACGTTTGAAAAAAAAAAGATGGGTTAAGGCCCTATCGCCCAGTAAAACAAAAAAAATGGTAAGGGGAAGCGAAACATACCCTCAGACCCATAGCGACCACCTCGTGTACCAAATCAATATCAGGAATGCCCCAAAGTGCCTCATTCTCGACAGCAGAGCACAAGATGTCGAATTGTAGTACCAAATCTTCTGTATCCCCCAAGAGATTAATATTTGAGAAGCTCTCAAGAATACAAGACGGGCCTCCAGCATGAACCACCGAATTGGTGATACCCTCTTCAAACATCCTAACATCGTCGGGGTCAATGTGAGACTTAGATTCGTAGTCGTCGACCACGATGCCTTTCACCCTTTCTGCAGCAGAAAAAGAAGTACGGCCAGGAAACAAGGACGAAGGGCCATTCCAAGATAGTAACAATGGCGTCAGGAGTCTAACCCCCCGTCACGGCAGGTTGCTGATCAATCATAGATGTGGGGATCTCTGTTGATAGGGCAGACGCATTGGCTGGCTCTGTCTCTATGGGCGGAACGACATCAACTCTTACCTCTGATCCCGTCGACGGAAGGTCTTTCTCTATCATTATCACAGTCGAAGGAGTCGCTTTAGACTCTATCCGCCGCCTCTTTGATGGCCCCTATCCCTCTTATTTAGGGAGAACGGAGCCAAATGGACCATTAATCCCTTAGGTAGAAATAAATTAGATAATTCAATCATATATTTTATAAATTAATATAATATTGAAGAAAAACATCATTATAATTAACTTGAAAAGAATTAAAATCGGAAAAGTAAGTTGCAGATTCATGAAAATGAATTACTACTAAATACTCCTATATAGTTAACGTCCAATTTAGACTAGTTTGGTGGCAAGTAGTTAACCTTAGAAACACCGTTAATTTTAGCCGTTAGAGAGAGAGGGAAAGGGACTTTTTGGTAATAAAGTAATCAGTGATACATGGATATTTATAGTTGATACCATTATGTTTCAATTTAATGTCTTTCACTTATCAAGTTTCAATAACAGAAAAGGAACGGACAACAGCTTTATACAAGGAGTTCTGTTATTAAGTTAATTACTACTGCAAAAGTCTCCATCCATTATTGTAGCCAGCAGGGTTGCTGTCTCATTAGTAAAAATTAAAAAAACACCACTTATGCACTCTTTAACTACTTATTACTCCTATCAATGCTAGTACTAATATTTTGCTTTTTCCTTTTTCTTTTGGTGAAATTTGAATTAATGCATAGGTACAAATTCAAGTTTAGTAAACTACAATTCTTCCAATTTCTTGATTTGTACAAGTTATTCTTGTATAGGCCATTAATTTTCTCTTTATTGTTCCAATTTTATCGGATGTTCTTAAGGGTGGCAAAATGGTTAAAAAAAACAGTTATCCACCCATATTATCCATTAAAAAATGGGTTGGATAATAAACTATTTAAAAATGGATCAAATATGAATAAGAACCATATTATTCATTTAGAAAATTGATAATCAATGAGTAACCAATGGGTAATCAATGAGTCTAACATTTATATTTGTAAAACCTCAAATTGGAGATTCATGTTAGGGAGTGTAAGAATTCTCCAGAAAATGATCATATACAAGAAGTCGTGGATAATATGGGTAAGCTATATTTTCCCCTAGCTAATCCATTTTTTTATTCGTATTAAATATGGATGGGATCGGATTATAGATTCATCTTTTCATTACAACAACAACAACAACAACAACTACCCAGTATGTTCCCACAAAGTGGGGTCTGGGAGGGTAATACGTACACAGGCCTTACCCCTACCCGAAAGGGTAGAGAGGCTGTTTCCGGCCGACCCTCGGCTCAGAAAAAGAGAGAGAAAATCAACAAACAAAACACAACAAAACAAAACAATGTTAGTAAATCCGGGATAAATCAAATAAATAATTCTCTAAACATAAAACCAAATGTAGAATGACATGCAATAATAAATCGGTTACTACCATAAGAGACACAATACAATACATTAATTAACTCATGGATCGCCATCAGCTCCCACTTACACCCTAACAACGTAGAATTCAGTAGGCCTTCTACCCTGGCCTAATAGAACTTTCTCAGTGTCATGCCCGGCCATTCTAGCTATATCTCGCTAATCACTACTCAATACTTTAAAGCCTCCTCTCGCTGCTCCCACCGCTGCCGCCACTTTCACACTTGGCCGCACGTGGCTTCTTCCGCGATGTCCGACCACTGGAAATTGCCGCATCTTCTCATCCTCGACCTCCCCAATTTTCCCGCACGGCTTCATTTAATCTACTAACTGCACTATAACATCCTCATCTCCGCACCTTCATTCTCTTCCTCGATACGGAGCTCTTTGCATCGTAATACAGAGGAACGCACCACCGCTCGACCCTCGGTTGTCATGGAATCTTCGCCGCAGCACCCCCGACGCGGACCTCCACTTCGTTCCTCGCATACCTATGCGGCTGCAGGAGCCATCTCCCGCAATCTCTCCCGCCCCTGGCCACGTGATCCAGCATCTGGAACCGTCCATCTTTTCTCCTGCATACCAAGATCGCCCCGCGCTTCATAGCTCAGGCTTCCGCAATTTTCGTCTTGCATGCTTAGCTCGAAACGCATGATGGTTCGTCTCCGCATTTCAACCTCGCATTGACACTGTCTCTGCCTAGAAGACTATGTCGTCCGCAGCAGTATACATGCACATGCATTTTGGCTTGCAGCATCCATACCATGCGGATGCCGAGAGTGCTTAGCAGCATTTGACGTGAAGCCCAAACTGTCCGGTCTGCCGTTCCCTAGTCTTGGCTCCATCATACATGTTCTATCACTCACATAGGCCCTGAGCTCTTCGCTCCGAAGCATCTCCACAAAACTCTCAGACCTCACTCGCCTTTCTCCAAGTCGAGCAAAGCATATCCTCCTCTAATCCTCGGTCACCACTCCACAAGTGTGAATCTTCGTCGCATCGACAAGATATCTAAATCAAATCCTGGTTCACAGACATGACGACATCTCCGGTTTACCCTGCGCTTCGACGGGACCCTCTCCCGACCTTCACGGCGCGACTTATTAATTTGATACACTTTCATTACGCGTTTTCGATTCGTCGGCTCGGACTTGCCGTTTGCCACTCCTAAATGTTCGGAATGGACATCACAAATTCAAGTTGCAATAGATAGATTTCTTACAAAGGAATCATTGAACAACACACCCAGAAAAGTTGGAAGGAAGCTTGCAAGATTGATTCTCATTCCAAGCTGCAATCACTAGATCGTAACACCAATAACTCATCAAAGATAATTATGCAACATGTCTTTATTATTGTAGTTATCATTCAATTATTGCAGCAAAAGTAGTCATAGAAGAGGTCAAACATTACATTATCACACACATATCTTCACATGCTCGATACGCATGATCTTTTCAGTCTGAAGGCAAAGTAAAAGAAGAGGGAAAACTGTGTAGTCAAAATGACAGGGTGAAAAATGCTAATTTACCAATTCCATGTAAAAACACAACACTCAAAATGTAAATTCAGTGAGTTTCTATACAAACTGGTGTAATTTTGGATTTGATTCCATTCATTTATATTTCCTTGCTAAGAAAGCAAGCGATTGCCAATTTTCTCTTTCCTTGAGAAAACAAAATCATGATGATCTTTTTCTTGAAAATAGTTTCTCTAATGTTATTCATTGGAATGTCTCTCATATCCACTTCTCTTGTTTTATTCCAATGCGATCCTACTTCTTTTGGAAATTATAATTTTTTAACTTTTACTCTCTATTTCCCAAACCAATCACTTTCTGTCCCCTGCCTTATCAAATTCAGATTTTAAGCACTCCCTTTTTTATTACCCAATTCCCCGCATGTTTATCCAAGATTCTTTTTAGCCAAAAATATTTTTCTGTTTAATGTATTTTTAGCCAAAAATTAAAGTATTTGATCAAGCTTTTGAAAGAAGAAAAAAAATACTTTTGAGGAAAAGCAGTACTTTTTTTAGAAGCATTTTTGAGACAAATATACTTATAGCCTGTTTGGCCAAGCTGTAAAAATCAGTTTATTTTGATAAGTATTTTTTTCAAAAATATTTTTGGTGAGAAGCAGTTTGTGTTTGGCTAATTAGTTTGAAAAGTACTTGTGAGCAGTAATTAGTGTTTGATCAAGCTTTAAAAACTGCTTTTAAGTGTATTTTTTCTCAAAAGTGCTTCTCAAAAAAATACTTTTGGAGAGAAGCTACTTTTTTTGTTTCTCCAAAATTGCTTTTGCCTCTCCTCAAAAGATTTTTTTTTCTTCCAAAAGCTTGGCCAAACATCTCAATTTTTGGCCAAAAGTGCTTTTTGACCCTAAAAAAACGCTTAGAAGTAATTTTTTAAAGCTTAGCCAAACACTTATTGCTGCTCAGAAGTACTTTTTAAATTAATTAGTCAAATACAGCCTGTTTGGCCAAGCTGTAAAAATCAGTTTATTTTGATAAGTATTTTTTTCAAAATTATTTTTGGTGAGAAGCAGTTTGTGTTTGGCTAATTAGTTTGAAAAGTACTTGTGAGCAGTAATTAGTGTTTGACCAAGCTTTAAAAACTGATTTTAAGTATATTTTTTCTCAAAAGTACTTCTCAAAAATATACTTTTGGAGAGAAACTACTTTTTCTGTTTCTCCAAAATTGCTTTTGCCTCTCCTCAAAAGCTTTTTTTTTCTTCTAAAAGCTTGGCCAAACATCTCAATTTTTGGCCAAAAGTGCTTTTTGACCCTAAAAAAACGCTTAGAAGTAATTTTTAAAGCTTAGCCAAACACTTATTGCTGCTCAAAAGTACTTTTTAAATTAATTAATCAAATACAAACTATTTCTCTCCAAAAATACTTTTTTTAAAAGTACTTTTGGACAAAAAAAACTTATGATTTTTACAGGTTTGTCAAATGGGCTACTACTAAAACACGCGGTGTAATGGAACCGAGAGATATTCTCACGCGCTACTAAAGAGCGCGAATGGGAGAGGAAATATCCCGAACTTTAGCTGTCAAAATAATAAGTAACCACTTTGGGAAATGGTAGTACGGGTGACGGCCGCTGCGACTGCTTTTTTATTTTCTACAGTAATTAACTAACGTCGTTTCACCGCCGTTTACTATACTCGTAGTACTATAGCTTTTCTTTCTCTCTCTCTTTATACGAGACTGGTTTCTGATACTGCAACCACCATAGCGACTTTCTCTGTCTTCATAAAAAAAACACACACATACACTCTCTACTGGGTGTGGGTTTGGGCGAGTGACTGCTGACATTAAAAACACAGACACACACTTTGCATTTCAATATTCACTCTCTCACTTCACGCCAAATGCCTGCTTCTGCTACTCTTCTGCATTTCCTCTGCTTTTCTCTTCTCTCTCTTTCACATAACACACATTCTTATTACTCTAGCAAGCTAGCTCATCTTCTTCTCCGGTCATATTTGCTTTGAACTTCTTTGTACTGAAGATGAAATTCCGGTCGCGGTCAGTATTGTGGTGTATATTGCTTCTTTTACCGATCGTTTCATCTCTGAACGAAGAAGGTAACTCTCACTCCTCCTTTTTCACACATTGAGAATACGGCAGTGTTGCCTCGGGGTCAATGTGTAATACTGTTTCTATCGCGTTGGATTCTCAAACTTACTACTGTTTCCTTTTGTATTTTCTTCGTTTTTTTCCTTTTCAACATCTGGAGTTTTGTTTTCTAGCTCCTCTGCTTCGTACTGTTGTAGTGTTAGGTAATACGAAGGTTATCATCGAAATTTTATTTCTATTTTACGTTTCTTATGTAACATTCTTTGTTGTTTAACTCTGATAAAAAAAAAAGTTCCGAGTTATTTGACTTTACAGACGCTAGCTTTTAGTATCTACCTACTAATTTGATAAATGCTAAATATACTTTCTCTAACTATTTTGGTAGGCAAAGCTCTGATGTCGATCAAGGAATCGTTTAGTAACGTAGCAAACGTGTTGCTAGATTGGGATGATGTTCATAATGAGGATTTTTGCTCGTGGCGAGGCGTGTTATGTGGCAATTTCTCCATGTCCGTTGTTGCTCTGTATGTTCTCCATCCTTGTCTCCCAACCGTAGCAACAGTAGCTGCATTCTGATAAGCTCCTAGCTGTAGTATTACCACTTTATTATTGTAGTAGTTTGAAAATATATGATTCTTCGCTGAATTTGCTTTCTTTGTTGGCTGAAGGAATCTGTCAAATCTTAACTTAGGCGGGGAAATTTCACCAGCCATTGGAGATTTGAAAAATCTGCAATCTATGTATGGTTCTTTTCTCTTTTAGTAGTAAATTGTTCTTTGTCCATTGCTGGATATTCATCGTCCATGCTGATGTGTAATATTTCAATGATATTGACAGAGACCTCCAGGGAAACAAATTAACTGGTCAAATTCCTGATGAGATTGGCAACTGCATTTCTCTCATCTTTCTGTAAACAATTTTCACCCTGTTGCTTTTGATTTTTTTTATCAGTATGTTTTGTAATGCTCATACTGGGTTTTCATGAAATGGTTGCTATGTTCTGCAGTGATTTGTCTGATAACTTGCTCTTTGGAGATATACCTTTCTCAATTTCTAAGCTCAAACAGCTAGAGTTATTGTGAGTTGTATAACCACATTATCTTGATGTTCTGATCGCTAGTTAAAATTTTGTTATGATGAATAAATTAAATTCACACCTGATGAACTCTCTGTTGTGTGCAGGAACTTGAAAAACAACCAGTTGACTGGTCCAATCCCATCCACACTAACCCAAATCCCTAACCTAAAGACACTGTGAGATCACTTGATATAGTTTTGTCTCTTTTGAAATAGTTTGACAATAGCAATGATTAACAGATGGTTTTTTAATTGATAAAGTGATCTAGCTCGAAACCAGCTCATTGGTGAGATACCAAGGTTGATCTATTGGAATGAAGTTCTGCAATATCTGTGAGTACATTCTTTTGGTATTTGAAGATCCTTTTTAAGTTGTGAAATTCACAATGTTTCTGTTCCATCTGTTTTGCAGTGGATTAAGAGGCAACTTGTTGACAGGAACACTGTCCCCTGATATGTGCCAGTTGACCGGCTTGTGGTACTTGTATGTGCTCTGCTATATTTTCTACCTAATGTTTTGTCGTCCGCCTGGTGTTATATCTCTATTATAATTCTGAATTCACAAGCTTCATATTGTTTCAGTGATGTGCGGGGCAATAACCTCAGCGGAACAATTCCAGATAATATTGGAAATTGTACAAGCTTTGAGATACTGTCAGTCTCCTTCCCTTGCCCTTATTATGTGATACTATAAATATTCTGCTACTGCTGCTCAGTGCTAACAAAATTGTTTTTTCTCAATTTCAGGGATATCTCTTACAATCAAATTTCTGGAGAGATTCCCTACAATATTGGGTTTTTACAAGTGGCCACCTTGTTAGTGAACTTTGCTTTAAGTGACTTTTAGCTGTTGTTTCTACCTTGTCTATTCTGTTTTCGGGTTCATTTCTGTGAATATATAAGATTGTCCTTTCAACAGGTCTTTGCAAGGAAATAGGCTGACTGGTAAGATTCCGGAAGTAATTGGTCTAATGCAAGCCCTTGCTGTTTTGTGAGTATTCATACTACTATATAAATTTTTTTTATCAACTCCAATCTCAGCAGTTACCGCCTATAAGTCAAAATCTTGCATGACATCAACTTTTTTCTAGGGATTTGAGTGAAAATGAGTTAGTAGGACCGATTCCCCCAATCTTTGGCAATTTATCCTACACTGGGAAGCTGTAAGTTCACCTCCATTTGAATGCATATATTTTTGCGTTTGACTAGATTTGTTTGATTCACTTTTACATTCAACAGGTACTTGCATGGGAACAAACTTACTGGGCCGATACCAGCAGAGCTGGGAAATATGTCTAAACTTAGTTACTTGTAAGTGGTTTTGTTAGCATACATTGTGCAGAGATGCTATATGTTGCTTCATGCATTAATCTATCTTATTTACAGGCAATTAAATGACAATCAGCTAGTTGGTCAAATTCCTCCTGAACTTGGCAAACTGGATCAGTTATTTGAATTGTGAGCCTTTTATACTAGTTGCAGTATAATTCATATTCTGCTTTTCTTTGAATAGCAGATTCTTAGCTTTCTTTTACCAGGAATCTTGCAAATAACAAGTTGGAGGGACCAATTCCTGAAAATATCAGCTCTTGCACAGCACTGAATCAATTGTAAGGCTTTGCTTATATTTTTGAATGTTTTCTCCTTCGCCATTCTCTTCATACTGATTCTAATAATAATAATTCTTTTTCAGTAATGTTCATGGTAACAATTTAAACGGGTCCATTCCTTCCGGGTTCAAGAATCTAGAGAGCCTGACATACCTGTATGTTGTAGTTATGTTTCAGCCTTTTGGTTGGTAGTCATGATAATGGTTTGAATTTTGTTGATATTAACACACACGTCGATGTAACTTGCAGAAATCTCTCATTAAATAAATTTAAAGGTCACATACCTTCTACACTTGGGCGAATCATCAACCTTGATACATTGTGAGTTCTTGACTGTCAGTGTCTTAATTTCGTAATTTAAGTGATACTAACACTTGTATGTCTTTAGGGATCTGTCTAACAATGAGTTCTCTGGGTCTGTCCCTGGTTCTATTGGAGATTTGGAGCATCTTCTAACATTGTGAGATATTAGCCATTTAGATGTTGCAGAAGCTTATATTATCTTGTGACTTGAATATAATCAATGTCATTGCATCTTGTAGGAATCTTAGCAGCAATCATCTTAACGGACAGATTCCTGTAGAATTTGGCAATCTGAAAAGTATACAGACCCTGTGAGTTTCTGCAGAGAGCTTTGTTTACAGTGCCTACAATACATGGATCTTTTTAGTATACTAAAAGTTCTTGCGCTGAGACTGGTTTTTATACTTGCAGTGATTTGTCATGCAACAAGATCTCTGGTGGCATCCCAAAAGAACTAGGGCAGTTGCAGACCTTGATCACTCTGTAAGTACATCTAGTTTTTCTCAAGTGCATTGATGTAGGGTTTAATTAGCTTGTCTTCAATATCAAGACCAGTTCTTACGCACTTATTGTTTCGGTTGCATTTTCTAGTACATTGACAGCTAACGATCTTAGTGGTGTAATCCCCGACCAAATGACCAATTGTTTCAGCCTAACTAGTCTGTGAGTTCATCTCTTTACGCCTTTCCTTCATAAGCATTCTGAATCTTGTTGGAGTTACTTATCCATGCCTTTCTCCATCAGGAATATTTCCTACAACAATTTCAGTGGTGTTGTTCCTCTTTCACGAAATTTCTCGCGGTTCACGCCTGACAGGTATTCTTTTGTACAGAAATTAGCTTGTTTCATTTTACACTCATTTGACTTGAACTAGTGAACGACCACCTTATTGCAACCATCAGCTTTGTGGGGAACCCATTACTTTGTGGCGACTGGAGAGGTTCAATTTGTTACCCCTATGCACCAAAGTCCAAAGGTATTCTTCATTTTTGTGTGTTAGAGTCCAAATCTTTTGGTATTGTACTATCATGTGCTTCGAAATGACTTGTGATCTTTTCATTGCAGCCTTGTTCTCCAGAACAGCTGTTGTTTGCACAGCGTTGGGTTTAATAGCGCTTTTATCCATGGTTATAGTTGCTGTGTACAAGTCCAATCAACCACATCAGTTTCTGAAGGGGTCTAAAAGTAATCAAGGTTGAAATTATTTGATGGCTTTTCTATTCTTTTGTGCTTCAAAATTTTCAAGTTTTAATGTTACCCTTTTCCCTTTTCCTTCTAATAACTTAGGTTCTCCCAAACTTGTGGTTCTCCACATGGATATGGCAATCCATACATATGATGACATTATGCGGATTACAGAGAACTTGAGTGAGAAATTCATAATAGGATATGGTGCTTCCAGCACTGTATATAAATGTGTTTTGAAAAATTCCCGACCAATTGCTGTCAAGCGACTGTACACTCATCCGCACAGCTTGCGTGAGTTTGAGACTGAACTAGAGACAATTGGAAGCATCAGGCACAGAAACCTTGTTAGCTTGCATGGTTACTCACTTTCTCCTCATGGGAATCTCCTTTTTTATGACTACATGGAGAATGGTTCACTCTGGGATCTTCTGCATGGTTAGCCTCTTTTTCTTATCTTTTATGAAACATATTCATGTTATACTGATGATTAATTTGTTAATGTTTATTACTGTTGTTTTTTCCCTGTCGGAGAATTATGCTCTAGATCTATATTAGATTTGGAAATGGCTAATCATTAACTGAATCAATGTCATAGGGCCATCCAAAAAGGTGAAGCTTGATTGGGAAACACGTTTGAAAATTGCGGTTGGAGCTGCTCAAGGTCTTGCGTATCTTCACCATGATTGCAACCAAAGAATCATCCACAGAGATGTGAAATCTTCAAACATTCTACTGGATGAAAATTTCGAGGCTCATCTCTCTGATTTTGGGATTGCAAAATGCATCCCTACTGCAAAAACTCATGCATCAACTTTTGTCTTGGGCACCATAGGCTACATTGACCCCGAGTATGCCAGAACATCCAGGTTAACTGAAAAGTCAGATGTCTACAGCTTTGGCATTGTTCTCCTAGAGCTTTTGACAGGAAAAAAACCTGTTCATAATGACTTAAACTTGCATCAGCTGGTATTATTCTCCACTAATTGCTCTACCTTTTTACTTGTATAGGATTTCACTCCTATTACATTAGCCTTGGCTAATTTAATTTGTGTTGCAGATATTGTCAAAGGCAGATAATAACACCGTGATGGAGGCTGTAGATCCTGAAGTATCTGTTACATGCATGGATTTAACGCATGTGAGGAAGACTTTTCAGCTTGCATTGCTGTGCACAAAGAGATTCCCGTGTGAGAGGCCAACGATGCATGAGGTTGCTAGGGTACTTGTTTCCTTGCTTCCTCCCCCACCTACCAAACCTTGTTTAGACCCTCCCAAATCCATTGATTATACAAAGTTTGTGATCGGGAAAGGGCTACCGCAAGCCCAGCAAAAGGACAATTCCTCCGATGCACAGTGGCTCGTTAGGTTTCGAGAAGCTATATCCAAAAACACCTTTTGACATGGGTTGACTGATATAACTTAATATCCATCAAAGATGATGAATCTAGAAAAGATGCTGGTGGAAGTTCTTTTGATGCTAGAGGTTTCACATGTTAGATGTTTAGGCACACGGTATGGTTAAAGTTATTTCACATTTGTAGATTGAATGTTTTATTGTGGGTGAGATACAGGATAGGTCAGATCTACTCAGCAAAGTTGTTAATTCTGTACAATCTATGTTAAGATCTATTTCCATCTGGCACTTTTGTTTTTGTCCATGTAGAGGAGTGCCAAGAGTGCTAGTTAATCATATTAATTTTAGCAGTCTAGTTTTGCATCTGAGTCATATTTTAGTTTCTGCCTCTTTACATCTTTTTGCTTTCATGAATGGTAAACCGAAAAAAGTTGGTAGTAAAGTATGTTCTATTAATGAGCCAAAGATAAGTAGAAAACATTTAAGTGGTATTATTTGTTAGATCTGCCTATTTAAAAAGAAGACAAATAGAACTTTTTTCCTTCGGAGTGGAGGTATTTTTAACGATAAGTCAAACAATTATTCAATGAAAGATAAACTGTTATATCATGAACAGGTACTGGTCAGGCCTTTTTGCTTCCTCACTTCTGCCATTACAGTTCAACCTTGAGCAGTGCAGTTATTAGTTCTTAAATTCTAAAGAAAAGTAGTTGCTCTTTGTGTTAAGGAGTGGAATAAACAGGTCAATACAATGGATTAGAAGCGTAAGTGCATCAAGCAATTACTACTGCGGAGGAAGGTAACAGGCAAAACAGACCACTGCCTTGACATACCTAGCCACTTTTCGCTGTCATTCCAACACTATATCATTCCTTTACAACTTGAACCTTCAGCTGCACAAAGCCAAGAGTTTGTGAAGCCAACTCATGGTGCACAATCTCATATGTGTGCTGTCTGTTATGTGTAGCCCCTTCAAAGACACGATGAAGTCCAATTGGACTTTGCATATCTGGAAGGGCTTTGTGGAATGAAACTTGGATGCACTCCCTGTAATTAACAAATAGACGGAGAAAAGGATATTGACACCACAAATTGTTCCTGGGTAATGGAAGCTGCAGAGTGAAGGAGGATTTGGATAACGGACAGAAGCAGTCTTTCCCTCTGTGTAACTTCATTTGAGCTGTTGAGTTGTATACATTTATATATTGGGTAGTTAAAAGACTGCAATCCCGATCCTAGCACATTTACCTTGTAGATGTACATTACAGACCAAAAGGAATACACTATATTTGACTTGCTGTACAGTGCTAGCCACAAAATTTTGGTGTTGCAAGTGTGGAGGACAGTCTTTTATTTCCTATAACTAAAGACAAATATTTCCAAATAACTCCCGGAATTAGGAGGATCTACCTTCCATGAAACAGAGACTCTGCTGGGGGAACCATCTTAGATCCAAGCAATAGCTTGCAGTAATTCAACAGCTGCAAATGTTAACCGCTAGATTCTCATCGGATTCCCAAGCTCCTGAGAGATCAATGTGCAAGTTAGACGCGAAGATTAACACAAAAAATAAGACAAACACTAAGGCAGCAAGTTAGCAATAATAATCTCTAGGTTGTCTTTTTCTATTTTTCTTTTGTGATATGAGACCTTTTTCTTTCTGGTTCAGGCCTCAGAATCCTTTATCAGCAAAAGGCTAAAAACTGAAACAACAAAGTATGTCTCCATGGAAGGGACAAGGCATGTGTAGATGCAATTGCCAGATTAACGTCAACCTTGTTTTCAAACAAATGGCAAGCTGGGATGAGTTTTAAATTTTAAAGGACGGCAAAGTCAATATTATAGAATATGACTTGATAAAACAAGAGATAAAAATAGTACTGACTAACACTTCAAGGGTTTCATGAATTTTAACCAAAGGGAATTAAACGGTGTAAAGCAATAGTTTCTAATTCCAAGTCCATAACTTTAAGACTATGGTGGCACAAGGCCTCAAAGAATCCAGCGATATGTTTACGCATTCTTTTATTAACTCTAAAAGTAAACAAAAGAAGCTCTAATTCTATCTTGATAAGAAGTGCTTCTGTGGACTTTCTGTTTTCCTATTTATGAAACTCAAGCAATAGGATACCTGTTCATGCTGGACTGGTACCCAATCCTGGGAGTTCCCCTCTCTGCTGCACACTGATTTGGCTTTCCAACACATCTCTGTATAGTTGAAATGTCAATTAGAAGAAGTTGCAGTCAACAGTTAAAATAATCTAGCATCTTTCTACTCTTCATACCCGAGTTTTGAGCTGCAAACAATTTGGAGCGTTCTCTTTTAACTCCTACATAAGAAAAGTGGGTATTAGAAGTAATTCATCTGCATAATAACAAAAAGTCCTCCCTAAGAAACTTTAGCCTCACCTTTGCTGAGGGATTCTTTTTCGGGTGGGACACTTCACTTGTTTTCTTCTCAGATCTAAGGGATAACTAGGATTAAAAATGAAACAAGATTAGAGTCTTTTGGCTGAGACATGAGTAAGTTGCGAAAATATATAAAAGTCTGATACATTCAGTCTACTGTGTTATTGGTAGTACACACCCTCAGAGGAATTCAATATGGCCTGCATAATCATTTGAAACTAGTACCTTATTAAACAGTTCAATTGGTGGATGCACTGAAAGTTTCTCATCAAATATGGTTCTAGAGTCCTGTCATATAAGGATACATTAACCTTTAATAAGAGGAAACAAAGAAAGAATCAAAAGAGGACAAGACACATTTAATGGAAAGCCTAGCAAAAGCATATGACATGTGTTACCATTGAGTATGTACTTTCTTGTCCAATGTCTTCACCTATGTCATTATCTTCCTTACTTGGAAAGATCTGTATAAAGACATGATCTTTAAGCATATACCATGTAGTCAAACGTCGAAAAGACTAGAAGAGGATAATATAAGTCAGGTAATATGCTACCTTGTTACATTTATGAGATCTTGATTTCAGTGATGTCACAGATTTCCTCTGCTTAACAGCAATTTGAGTTTTTGGTCTGAGAATCAACCCAAACAGTATAAGCACAAGCTGGACTTGCCATACACGGAATGATACTTTGTGATGCTTTTAGATTGAATTCTATATGGTGAATCACAAAGGTGATGTTAACTATATTCATGAAAAGATTCTACATGCTTCCAAGACGAAAATATGCATTTTGTCTCATGAGATCTCTGAAAATAGTTAAGAGCAGTTCAATGCAAAACTAAGAACATCACAGTTTTAATTTTGTTCTTACACGCATAGTTACTGGACTGGTGAGGTCAAGAAGCCCATCTCACCTTTTAAAGTCCACTAAAGCATTCTGTGTGGCAGAATCACCAGTTAGAGTGCTTGATAACTGCAGTGGCCCATAAAACAAAAGAAAGAGTTAGCTGACTTAGCTCCCATAGATTGAAAGCATAGAAACTAAAGTTGCAGAATACATGCAAATGTTGCAATGATGATTTAATCATAAGCTGCACCAGTTAAGTACAAGAAAACTTAGAGCATAAACAAATTAGTCAGGACACTTAAAAAGAGAACTGGACTCAATTTACTTTTTTCTAAAGAACTTAGTTTACTCCCCAAAGCCAAAAGATCACTATGGTCAACAGACAATCTAAAGACTCCTATAAATAATGTGTATTGTGCCAAATCATTCCCCCTCACCAATTAGAGCGTTTAGACACAAACACCAATAGTAT
>JASVEL010005678.1:0-59370 GCA_032618575.1 Nicotiana noctiflora
ATCGCTAAGAGAATGGAAGAAAGAACACAAGAGAATTTTTAAAGGAAGCTTTGTATTAGAGAGAACTTGAATTGTTTTCTTGGCTGATGAATTACAAATGAATGCCCCCTATTTATACTAATCACCTAGGGGCTAGTATATAAATAATAATTGTTCTACAAGTCCTTTCATATTTACAAATAAGTCCATTCTCTAGAATTCTCTACAAGCCTAGAAGATTCCAAGGACTTTCCTAATAAATTCATAAAGATCTAGGTTCTTCCTAAGGAAATATCCATACTTATCTAGAATCTTCTCATAAATACTAGCCTTCTTCTTATGTAAGCTTCCACATGGTATTAATATATGCCAAATGGAGCCTATGTGGCATGATGATGTGGCGGATCATCACACTCTCCCCCACCTAATATTGCGACGACCGCGGCGCAATGTTGCTGCATAAACTCTCGGATCTTATCTTTGAATTGCCACAAATCCTCATATCGTTCCCACGTGGCCTCCTCCGGTGATTGACCTTTCCAATGGACGAGAAACATAGCGGTCGCTTTTTGCCCTTGTTTTCGTTTGGCTTGGTAATCTATGATATCCTCAATCTCCCGATCACGCGAGGCGGTGATAGTCATTGGCGCTCGACTTGATTGGCCCCTACTCGAATCATCCTTATCTTCATGATATGGCTTAAGCATGCTAGCATGGAAGACAGGGTAGATCTTAAGATATGATGGCATGTCAAGCTTGTATGAGATCTTGCCTACTTTGGCGACAATTTTAAATGGCCCTTCATACTTGCGAATCAAATTCGGATGCATGCCCCGTAGTGCCTTGAACTGTCTTGGGTTAAACTTCACCATGACCATGTCTCCAACTCTATAGTCTGTGGGATGCTATTTACGGTCCGCAAACTTCTTCATCTTCTTAGCTGCCTTATCCAAGTAGGACTTAGCAGTGTCGAGCTGCTCCTCCCATCCTTTGGCCATATGATAAGCCCCCAAACTCTTTCCCTCGAAGGCGGCTGGTAATGAATGTGGAGTTTGTGGTTGTTGGCCTGTGGCTAGCTCAAATGGTGTCCGCCCCGTGGACTCACTACGCTGTAAGTTATAAGAGAATTGGGCGATGTCTAGGAGCCTTGCCCAATCTATCTGATGCGCACTTACATAATGCCTCAAGTAGCATTCTAGTAGGGCATTGACCCGTTCCATTTGTCCATCCGTCTGTGGGTGGAAACTAGTAGAAAAGTGCAGTTCCGTGCCTAGTATGTCGAACAACTCTCTCCAAAAGTTCCCAGTGAAGCGGGGGTCTCGATCACTGATGATATGCCTTGGTAAGCCCCAATACTTCACCACATTCTTAAAGAATAGCTTGGCGGCTTCCTTAGTTGTGCAACCCGGTGAGGCAGTCATGAAGGTAGCATATTTGGAAAATTTATCCACGACCACCATAATAGTACCATAACCGTCGGACTTCGGTAGGCAAGTGATAAAGTCCATAGTCACGCTCTCCCATGGACGATTTGCAACTGGTAATGGCTCCAAAAGTCCTCCGGGTTGTTTTTGTTCAACCTTGTCCTGTTGACAGACAAGACAAGTTTGCACAAAGCACTCTATGTCATCTCGCATGCGTGGCCAATAGTAGACTGACTCAACCAAGGCCCTAGTCCTACGTTGGCCTGGACGACCAGCCCATATTGTATCATGACTCTCCCTTATGATCCGCTGTCTGATGTCTCCAAACTTAGGCACGTAGACCCACCGACCCGTGGTAAGTAATAGGCCTTCTTCAACCCAAAAACGTCTTGTCTTGCCCTGGTTGGATAACTCGATAAGTTGTTTGGCTGCTAGATCATGTTGCATGCCTTATTTTATAGCCTCACGAATGTCCCAAGTTGCCGAAGTGATGGCAGCAAGCTCGGATTTCCAGCTCAAGGCATCAGCTACAACATTACCTTTGCCCGGCTTGTACTCTAGCACATAATCAAACTCGGCCAAGAAGTCTTGCCGCCTAGATTGTTTTGGTGTGAGCTTCTTTTACGTCTGAAAGTAGCTAGTAGCCACATTATCGGTCTTGACCAGGAACCTCGACCCAAGCAGATAATGTCTCCATGTACGAAGGCAATGAACGATTGCAGTCATTTCCTTCTCTTGCAACGTGTAACGCCGCTCCGTCTCATTTAACTTGCGACTCTCAAATGCTATGGGATGCTTATCCTGCATCAGGACACCCCCAATGGCAAAGTCCGAGGCATCTGTGTGCACCTCAAATATCTTAGCAAAGTCAGGTAATGCCAAGACTGGCTCCTCTGTTACAGCTGCCTTAAGGCCTTCAAACGCCTTTTGACAATGCTCCATCCAATCCCACATATTGTTGTTCTTTAGCAACTCCCATCAATGGTGCAGCCTTTGCTGAGTAGCCACTGATGAACCGACAATAGTAGTTAACAAGGCCAAGGAAGGATCTCAACTCGGTTACCTTTGTAGTTGCCTCCCACTCCTGGATAGCACGTACCTTAGCCTCGTCCATACGTAGCTCGCCATTGCTAATGACATGGCCCAAGAAGTGCACATTTGATTGTGCAAACTCGCACTTCTCCCTCTTGATGTATAGCCCGTTCTCCCGCAAGACTTGGAAAACTTTCCTTAAGTGCTCCATGTGTTCCTCCAAGGTGTTGATGTAGATGACTATGTCATCTAGGTAGACTACCACGAATTGATCAAGGTAGGGATGAAAAATCTTGTTCATAAGGGTGAAAAATGTGGCCAGTGCATTGGTTAAGCCGAAGGGCAACACCAACCACTCAAAGGCTCTATATCTTGTCACACATGTTGTCTTTGGCTCATCCCCTTCAAGCAATGCGAACCAGGTAGTAGCCCTTTCGAAGATCCACCTTGGTAAAGTATTTGGCTTGCCCAAGTCTATCGAACAAGTCATCAATGAGTGGGATCGGGTACTTATTATTCACCGTAACCTTATTAAGTGCTCGGTAGTCTATGCACAAGCACAACGATCCATCCTTCTTCTTCTGGAACAATACTGGTGCGCCGAAAGGTGCCTTTGATGGGCGAATGTGACCAGCATCCAGCAACTCTTTCAATTGTTTCTTGAGCTCCTCTAGCTCAGGGCGGTGCCATACGATATGGGGAAAATGCAGGTGGTTTAGCCCCTGGTTTCAACTCAATCTTGTGATCCACCTCTCGCCTAGGCGGAAAGTGCTTAGGCAACTCCTCGGGCATGACATCTTTGTTTTCCTCAAGCAGCTTCTCTATGCAAGGCAGCAATGTCTCTTGAAAACTCTTGTCTTCCTCTATACTTGCAATAGTTGCCACAAACGTTGGCTCCCCCTTCTTGATCCCCTTTACAATCTGCATAGCTGAGATTTGTGCTTGGAATTGTTCGTGTGGCATAGTTATTGTAGGTATCATGCAAGCTCCTTCTCACTCCATAACGAAAAGATGTTGGAGGTAGGGGTCGATCAAAGTATGACAATGTCTAAAGAACTCTTGCCCCAGTATGATGTCAAATATATCAATAGCGGTTACGGTAAAGTTTGCCGTACCTTTCCAAGCTCCCAATTTGACACCTACACCATTAGCTACCCCGCGAGCATTTTGTACGTCGGCATTCACGGTCTTGACGCGAGAGTTGGTTGGGGAAAGCTTCAATTCTAGTCTCTTTGCGGCAGCCTTAGTCACAAAGTTGTGAGTTGCTCCGGTATCCACCATTGCACGAGCGTGCTTGTTGTTGATGGTGAGATCCACGTACTGATTGCCACTCTCGGTAGGTTGGATAGCTTGCTTTGTGACGGCACCACATAATCCGATCATACCCAACTGTGCAGTTCCAGAACTCTCTCCTTGTGGCTTCTCCTTTTGTTCACAGACTATAGCGCTAAGGCTCTTTAGGTCGGGACAATTCCTAAAGCCATGTGTCCCTCCGCATATGTAGCATCCCTTCTTCTCGGCCTGTGCCTTCTTCTCGGCATAGCCTTGACGACCACTCGACTTTTTTGGAATCTTGAGTCTTGGAGTATTGTTGATGTATCTCCTTACCTTTGCCACGATCTCCCCCACCTTTGACATTGTTAACTTTTGACTCCTTGCCATTGCCTTTGTCGTGCTTGTCATGCCTGAAATCCATCAATGATTCGGCCTCTACTATGGCTTGGTCTATATCGGTGACTTGCCGGCGTTGTAACTCTTGCTTAGCCCAATTTTGCAACCCGTCCATGAAGTGGAACAACAAGTCATCATTGGTTAGGTTGGGGATTTGAAGCATAAGGGTAGTGAACTCCTTGACATAGTTACGTATGCTCCCTGTTTGCTTCAATTCCCTAAGCTTGCGCCTTGCCTCGTACAAGACATTGTTTGGAAAGAATTGTCGCTTGAACTCGGCTTTGAATTGATCCCATGTGCTAATAGTACATAGACCTTTATCCACGTCCGACATCTTCCTTCTCCACCAAAGCATGGCAGTCTCTGAGAGGTACAATACCGCAATGTTGATCTTTGCCTCGTCGTCCCTCACTTTGACGTGCTTGAAGTAGTTCTCTAAGTTCCAAAGGAAATTTTCCACTTCTTGTGCATCACGAACACCTTTGAACACCGGTGGTTTGGGAGTATCGATCTTGGTCTCTCTCGTTACCACAACATTGCTGGCTACCTCGGTCATGCCAGCATTGACATGCTCCTCGAGTGAATCTATCTTTGCCTTCATAGCATCGATAGTACTTAAAGCCTCCATAAGTCTGCACTCTAAGGCAGTGATGGTTTGCCTTAATTCCATCTCAGTTTGTGTACGTCCCTCAAAGTCATTTCGGATACTCTCAATCTCTTCAAGAGCGTGCCCCTCAAGAACGCTAAGGGTGCCTTCCACCTTCCCCAAGCGTTGGCCGAAGATCTCCACGGCGTCCATCTCAGCGTTCATCCTCATCACCCACTCTTTACCGAGCGAGACGTCCTCGGGCAGGACCTCTACTTCATCCTCGCTCGCCTTAGTGGAAGGTAATTCTTGGGATGTAAGCTCTTTGTTTGACACAACCTCGGGCGGTACCTCCTGGCTTTTGTTGGTGGCATTCCTCTTTTTCCCACGGCCGTTCTTTCCAGCAGCATCCTGGATGACGTTGGCTTGGGTGTTGGTAGCGTTAATTTCTCCATCGTTTGCCATTCCCTTCGTTGAAACCTTCGCTCTGATACCACGTTGTCACGTCCTTAGTTGTTAACTAAGTACACGTGCGGCACTTGACAACCCACTCACGATCTTGCACAACTTGCTCACGTTCTTGCTAGGCCAAGTCGGCCTTACTATACTCAAGATCGCTAAGAGAATGGAAGAAAGAACACAAGAGAATTTTTAAAGGAAGCTTTGTATTAGAGAGAACTTGAATTGTTTTCTTGGTTGATGAATCACAAATGAATGCCCCCTATTTATACTAATCACCTAGGGGCTAGTATGTAAATAATAATTGTTCTACAAGTCCTTTCATATTTACAAATAAGTCCATTCTCTAGAATTCTCTACAAGCCTAGAAGATTCCAAGGACTTTCCTAATAAATTCATAAAGATCTAGGTTCTTCCTAAGGAAATATCCATACTTATCTAGAATCTTCTCATAAATACTAGCCTTCTTCTTATGTAAGCTTCCACATGGCATTAATATATGCCAAATAGAGCCTATGTGGCATGATGATGTGGCAGATCATCACATTTATCTATGGAGCAAACATATAGATATTACGAGTCGCAGTTATTCTTTTGACCGTTTAAATGTAAATCCATAAACATGGAGTACGCCTCATCCTTATGAAATTAACCAAGCATGCAAATATATTCTAAAGAACCATAACCAACAAATAATAGCTTGGCTACATACAACCCAAAAATCCATAACCAACAAAAAGCATAAAGTCCCCAAATGATACATACTAAAATACTCTCAAATCAACGAAATAAATTGAAGTTTAATGGCATGTTCATCAAATGAATAGTCATTTGCTCCAAGCACATTAAGAAAATAAAGACAACTCAATAAGTGGCTCACAGACTTTTGGACAATATACCACTAATGCAAGGAGGAGCAAATGTTGTATAAGAACATGTAAATCATGATTCCTTATGCCAGAAATCTTGTAATCTTTCAAGTTAGCACATTCAGAAATATTACATGAAAATTCATCTAAGACCTTTAAATTCTTAAAAAGTCTGAATGATTCATGGATGTTTTTGGTTTCTAAAGAAATATCTTGAAACCAATTACTCTTCCATACCAGAGGAAAGTAAGTGTTGTTTTAGACAAATAGAAGCTGGGAAGATCACGTGCAAACATACACCTAGGACTCCATTTAGGTGTGTCACCTTGCAAGAAACCGTGATTCAATAACATTGGTGACAAAGTTCTTATGCATAGTCTGATTAGATGATTAAGTAACGTTTTCCCCATATTAAAGAAAGGAGGAGAGGCGTTGACCATTAATGGGAGAGGGTATTCAAACAGTGAAAACAAGGCAAAAATGAGTACTTGCTTTAAGTAAAGCTTCCATGTTCCAAAATTGAAATTGTCAAATTCCTACTTGAACAGAAGAACAAAGAAGCAGAGAGGATCAGCATAAGTGAACGAAAGACTACGAAAACCAGAAATTATGAACACAAAACAAAAACAAAAAACAAAAACATCAAACAAATAATTCCACCAAAAAGCCTCAACCAACAATTAACCTGGTGGGAATAAACCCCCATAGAAATAATATTCACGGTAATAAAAGCGGAATAATAATGTAGCACCGAGATACGGTAATTAACAAGAATAAAAGAGTAACAATGACACTAAGATTTTTACGTGAAAAACCCTTCTGAAATAAGGGGAAAAACTACGGCCCCGATAGGAGCAACATATATTACTGTAGTAAGGAATTTTTCACTTTGTAGGTCTGACTAAAATACTCTGAAGACCACTCAACACTCAAAAGAAATAACTCTCTTTCGAAATTCCCACCTCACTACAATATCGCTCACTTTCTATTTTTCTCACACACAATTTTAGTATACCTTGTCTGTGAAGCCTCACTCTTTCTTTCTCTCTTTTGTTGGTGTTAAAAATGAGAGACGAAGCTCTCATTTTATAGGCAAAATATGCCTACCAACCTTGACCTTTCAACTTCTGCAGCCTGTTATTTTTGATAGAAAAATTAGAAACACGGGCTGCCTACTTTGAAAATGAAGAAGAAAGGAAGAAAGAAACTTCCTTAATTTATGGCATGGAACCCACAAATATCCCCCTCCGGTCCCATTCACCCAAAGGGGATAATACCGTAGTTTCTAGTTTGAGTGTATGTTGACAAGTTCTTTGCATAGCTCAAACTTGTCTCTAGGTACCACTTTGGTCAGCATATCGGAAGGATTCTCACTTGTATGAATCTTTTTGACCTGTAAAGATTCGTTCTCCACCTGCTCACGAATCCAATGATATCTCACATCTATGTTTGGTCCTTGTATGGTACATGTAGTTCTTGCTAAGGTCTATTGCACTTTGACCGTCACAATAGACGACATACTCCTTCTGCAATCCAAGCTCTTGAAGGAACCATTTCAACCATAACATCTCCTTGCCATCTTTAGTAGAGGCAATGTACTCTGCTTCAGTTGTTGAAAGTACAACACACTTCTGCAATATAGACTACCATGATATAGCTCCCCCTGAAAATGTAAACAAATATCCAGTAGTGGATTTTTTGTTGTCAATGTCACCTGCCATATCAGCATCTGTATAGCCCTTCAAGATTGGATCAGATTCTCCAAAGCACAAACAATCTCCCTTGGTACCTCTCAGGTACCTGAGTATCCACTTGACTACTTCCCAATGTTTCTTTCTAGGATTTTCGAGAAACCTACTGACAACACCAAGTGCGTGAGCAATATCAGGTCTAGTTCATACCATTGCATACACCAAGCTTCCGACTGCTAAAGAATAAGGAACTCTAGCCATGTTCCCTTTCTCCTCCTCTGTTGTAGGATACATCTTTTTGCTTAACTTTAGATGACTAGCAAGAGGTGTGCTGACCGGCTTAGCATTCTTCATGTTGAAACGTTCTAGTACACGTTCAATGTACTTCTCCTGAGATAGCCACAACTTTTTACTTATTCTCTCTCGAACTATCTTCATCCCTAGAATTTGTTATGCTGGTCCCAAGTCCTTTAATCAAATGACTTTGACAGATCTCCCTTACACTTTGCTATCAGCCTCTTGTCTTTTCCTATAATTAACATGTCATCCACATACAACAATAATATAATAAAATTATTCTCGGAATATCTTTTGAAGTATACACATGGATCAGAATAGGTCTTTAGGTATGTTTGACATTTCATGAATGAGTCAAACTTCATGTACCACTGCCTTGGTGCCTGCTTTAATCCATAAAGACTCTTATTCAATTTGCACACCATGTGTTTCTTTTCAGCTACTTCAAATCCTTCTGGCTGCTCCATATAAATCTCCTCTTCTAAATCTCCATGAAGAAATGCAGTTTCACATCCAACTGCTCTACTTCAAGATCTAGGCTAGCTGCTAAGCTCAAAATAGTTCGAATAGAAGTCATTTTGACAACAAGTGAGAAAATTTTATCAAAATCAATACATTTCTTCTGTTTGAAGCCTTTAACGACCAATCGAGCTTTGTATCTGACCAGCTTTCCATTTCCATCTTTCTTGAGTTTAAATACCCATATACATTTGAGTGGTCTTTTACCCTTTGGAAGTTTAACAGTTTGTACGTGCCATTTTTCTGTAGAGATTTCATCTCTTCTTGTATGGATTTCATCCACTGGTTCTTTTCTGGATGGGACATCACCTCCTTAAGACTTTCTGGCTCCCCCTCATCACTGATGAGGACATACTCTGTAGAAGGGTACCTATATGATTCTACCCTTGGTCTCTTTGATCTCCTCAGAGGTTGAGGTTGTTCTTCTCCGTGAGTAGGGTGCTCCATTTCCTCGACACCTTCATCAAGTTGCTCCCTCTGCTCAATAACCTCACCAGGTTGTTCCCCCTGCTCGAAAACCTCGTCGGTCGTACTTTCTGCACTTGTAGGATTGTTAGAAGTAGAAGAAATAGTAACAAGGATAGGAATTATACCATTCTTCGCCTTTTCTGACATATCAGCAACAGTTCCAACTTCACTTTCTCGGAAGACTATATCTCTGTTTCTGATGACCTTCTTCTTTACAGGATCCCATAATGTGTACCCGAACTCTTCATCTATATATTCGATAAATATGCAGGGAACAGATTTATTATCCAGCTTTGTTCTCCGCTCTTTTGGTACATGTGCAAAAGCTCTGCAACCTAACACCTTCAAATGCGAGTAGGACACCTCCTTGTTGGTCCAAACTTTCTGTGGGATGTCAAACTCCAATGGAACTAATGGACTCCTATTGATCAGGTAACAAGTTGTCTGAACTGCTTCACCCCAGAATGACTTAGGCAGTTTAGCCATTCTGAGCATGCTCCCACCTTCTCTACAATGGTGCGGTTCATCCTCTCGGCTATGCCATTGTGCTGTGGGGTTTCAGGAACTGTCTTTTAATGTATGATCCCATGACTTGAACAATACTCTTCAAATTCCCTTGAAGTGTACTCACCTCCATTGTCACTTTGGAAATTCTTTAGCTTTTGACCAGTCTCCCTTTCTACTAGAGCATGAAACTTCTGGAAAATTTAAAACATCTGATCTTTGGTTTTCAAAATATAAACCCATAATTTTCGTGAAACATCATCAATAAAAGTAACAAAATATTTGTTACCGCCCATTGATTCAATTTCCATTGGGCCACAAACATCAGAATGTACTAAATCAAGTATATTCAATTTTCTTTTAGACGATGTCTGAAATGAGACTCTATGTTGCTTACCAAATAAACAGTAGTCACAAGGTTTTACCATTGTAACTTTGGCATAAGAAATGGGTGATTTCTTGGCAAGAATCTACAATCCCTTCTCGCTCATATACCCCATTCTTTTGTGCCATAAATCTACAGAAATCCCATCTTGTGCCGCATTCAATTCACCTTGGCATATTTCTGTATTTGTCATGTACAATGTGCCACGAGCAACTCCCTTTGCAATCACCAGTGATCCCTTAGTGAATCTTCACTTTTGATTTGCAAAATAGTTCTCATATCCATCTCGGTCTAAAGCAATTCTCGAGATCAAGATCATCCGTAAATCAGGTACATGTTGCACATCCTTTAGAACCAATGTATATCCGACATTTGTCTTGATACAAATGTCACCAATCCCCGCAATCTTTGAGTAACTTGTGTTACCCATTCTCATAGTGCTGAAATCACCTGCTACATATCTGCAAAAAAGATCTCTTACCGGTGTGGCGTGGTAAGATGCCGCTGTGTCAACCACCCATTCCGACTCTGGACTTGACAGGTGCATGCATTCCTCTTCCTTAGTTATAAAGAGGACAACATTATCATTGTTTTGCACTATGTCGAATGTGTTGTCATCATTCTTCTGGCCACTGATTTCACCTTTGCCCTTCCTTGGATTTGGTCAATCCCTTTTGAAGTGACCTGGTTGATCATAGTTGTAGGATTTTCTGGCTATTGATTTGGATCGGTTCTTTGACTTCCCACGAGCTCCGGATCTACCATAGTTGCTTGAAATCCTTTGATAACTCCCGCCTTTACCTTCTGTGATGAGATCCTATCCTTGATTTTCAGGCTTCTTTCTCATCTTCTCATTGAGTAGAAGAGCCGATGTGACATCTTTCAACTCAAAAGTAGTCTTACCGTGCAGGATAGTTGTTGCCAAATTATCGTACGAAGATGGCAACGAGTTTAATAGCAATATGGCTTTATCTTCTTCCTCGATTTTCACTTCGAGGTTGGCAAGCTGTGTGATTAGTCCATTAAATACATTTAAATGTGATAAAAAATTTATACCTTCACCCATATGTAGGGCGTATAACTGCTTCTTCAGGTACAATTTATTTGTCAGCGTTTTGGACATGTATAGGTTTTCCAACCTTGTCCAAATTCCACGTGCAGTGACTTCATCAACGATGTTATTTACCACATTATCCGATAAGTGCAACATGATTGCACTAGCAGCTCTTTCATCCAAGCTAGCCCAATCCTCAACTTTCATTGTATCGGGATTTTTGGCATCAACATCTAGTACCTTATGTAATCCTTGTTGGATGAGAAGATCCCTCATCCTTCTTTGCCATGTCGAGAAACTGTTATCTCCATTGAATTTATCTACCTCGTACTTTACTCCCGACATTTTTATTATTCACCGAGTATAGTACTACCGACAATGAATAGTATTTTAGTGAACGAGTAGAACCTATGCTCTGATACCAGTTGTTGGGAAAAAACCGCCACATAAATAATATTCACGGTAATAAAAGTGGAATAATAATGTAGCACCGAGATATAGTAATTAACAAGAATAAAAAAGTAACAATGACACCAAGAATTGTATGTGGAAAACCCTTCTGAATGAGGAAAAAAACCACGGCCTCGAGATGAGCAACATATATTAATATAGTAAGGAATTTTATACTTTGTAAGTCTGAGTAAAATACTCCAAAGACCACTACAACACTCAAAATAAATAGCCCTCTTTTGATATTCCCAACTCACTACAATATCACTCACTCTCTATTTTTCTCACAAACTATTTTATTATACCCTGTCTGTGAAACCTTACTCTTTCTTTCTCTCTTTTGTTGGTGTTAAAAATGAGAGACGAAACTCTTATTTTATAGGCAAAATATGCCTACCAACTTTGACATTTCAACTTCTGTAGCCTGTCATTTTTGACAGAAAAATTTAAAACGTGGGCTGCCTACTTTTGCCAACTTTGAAAATGAAGAAGAAAGGAAGAAAACAACTTCCTTAATTTATGGGCTGGACCCCACATAACCAACTCAAAGTACAACAACATCTCACCGAGCAATCGACCAACCAGGGCATGGACCAGCAATACAAAACCAAGGTGTCAACAAAATTAGAAAACAATCAGTCAATCTGTTGTGAGTTCATGATAACTATTTGTGCTCTCCAATACTTTAACAGTTTGAAATCAATTTTTTAGATAAAACTGCACAACTACTGCAACTTTAGAGAATTAACAGTCGACAGAAAGTATACAGAAACTGAGCAACATATCAAGGGAGCAGTGCGTGTAGTTTTTCATGAATGATGGCAGAACTAGCTTTATATGCAATAGTCAGGTTAATATGATAAGCTTAGGCTCTAAACTAAAGGAATTCTGTGTAACATTTTCAGTCAAGGTTCAAAAATTATATCTCACGGTGATAGTGAAATTATATTTTGTAAGACAAGGCTCTATTAAAGCTCCACTATGCTTCATATCTCATCTAGCAGCAAAATGATCATAAATTGTAAACTACATCTATGTTGCTCGGACTCTAAAATATCGACGGATGCATGTTGGATCCTCCAAATATAGTGTATTTTTGGAGGATCCGACACGGGTGGGGCAATTATTTTGGAGAGTCCGGACAGCATAAAACTACATGCAGCCATTTCATGATTTGTTTTGTATAATGGTAGTGTTCGAGCCAGCTAATGCGCACCTCGACTAATTTCACTGGGTATCACTACCTCCCACCGGTGCAGGGTAACTCTGTCCACTAAGGCTTGGACAAATAGGAAGAAATCATCTATCACTTTTGCCTCCACGTGACATTAGAAATGATGAAGGGTCATTTTTACAAAAGTTAAATATCAATCACTATTTATAAAGAGACTATGCTCGCTTATGAATTCATTGGTAGAGAAGACAATCAGACACAATTTCATTTTATTTTCCCCCTCACTGATAAACTTGAAATATTCATTAGAATCTACAAGAGAAGAGTTTGGGGAATCACCTCTTACCTCCATTCTGAATTCTTCGTGTTAGAATAAAATGTCCGACCCTATTTTTGCTAATGGTATGTATTGACAAGAACCTGTTACAACTAGTGAAGAACAAAAAAAGAAAAATAAACCAACAAAGAGTTGAAGAACATACCAAACAGTTTGACGATAAAAATCAGTGATTAGAAACATAACTCCAAATATAATAGAGTAAATCATCATTTAAGCGACAAACACCAGAGAGAAATAAAGAAGAAATTGTCACTTTATCCCGAGAAAATAACAAATGGAGGAAGATAAGGAATGGCTGCAGAGACCATTTACAATGGAGGAAGTGGAAGATATATAATCAAATCTTTTAGAGGTGACAAAGCCCCAGGTTTTAACGCTATGTTTTTTCAGAAATGTTGGCGTACAATAAAGGATGATGTGTGGAGAACTGTTGAAAGGGGCCATTATCAAGAGCCTAAATTCTACTTTTGTTGCTTTGATTCCCAAGAAAAAGGGCGCAATAGAGGTGAAAGATCCCATTAGTCCATTGGGGAGTGTGTACAAGATTCTAGCATAGCTGCTAGCAGAAAGACTAAAATTGTTTATTGACAAACTAGTTTCTAAGAGTCAGGATACTTTCATTAAGAGCAGACAAATAATAGATGCATCAACGATGGCTAATAAAAGTATCAAATATCTGTTGAAAAGGAAGAAGAGAGGCGTTGTTTGCAAACTTCACATAGAAAATGCATATGATCATGTTAATTGGTCTTGTTTGTTAAGCATAATAAAGCAGATGAATTTTGGTGACAAGTGAATTGAATGGATCAGTTATTGTATCTCCACTATCAGGTTCTCTATGTTTATAAATGGAAACCCCAAGGTATTTTAGATCTCAAAGAGTATTGAGGCAAGGGAATCCTTTATCCCCTTATTTATTTACTCTGGTAATGGAGCTTTCAGTAAGATGTTAATGAAGGCAGAAGAATTAGGATGTATTAAAGGTATGAGCTTTGGAACTACTGAAAAGACAGGGTTTAAATATCTCACATTTTATATGGTGATGATACTCTACTGTTTTGTGAACCAGAGAAAGAACAGATGCTTTACCTCAAAGGAGTTCTTTTAACTTTTGAAGCAGTCACTGATTTGAGGACTAATTTGGCAAGAGGTGTATTCAGTATAAATGCTGACGATATTATTGATGAACCGGTTGACATTTTGGATTGTAAAGTGGAGAATTTTCCAACAATTTACTTAGGGCTTCTTTTGGGGCCAAAGAAAAATGATCATAATTTATGTAAAGGAATTCTGGACAGGTGTGCAAGCAAGCTAATTCCTTGGAAGAAACAGTACCTATCCTTTGGAGGTCGACTCACTCTAACTAATAGTGTTTTGAATGGTATGCCAACATATTTGATGTCTTTATTCTCAATGCCTGTTGCAGTTGGAAAAAAAGAGATGAATTCTTTGAGAAACCAATTTTTATGGGAAGGGAATGCTACTAAAATAAATTGCATTTAATTAAATGGCAGGTGGTATTGAATGATAAAAAAGGAGGTGGTCTGGGAGTAAGAAATTTGATATTGCATAACAAGAGCCTACTTTTCAAATGGCTTTGGAGATACAATCTGGAAGATAATAAAGTTTGGAAGAATTTGATTAATGTCATTTATGGTAATAAGAAAGGCTGGAGACCTCCTTCTTTGCACATGAAGGCAAGAGGTGGTTAATGGAAGTGCATTAGCGGACTATGGGAAGAATTTTGGATTATACTAAACTTGAAGTTGGAAATGGACAAAAAATCAAGTTTTGGGAAGATTTCTGGATAGGGGATGAATATCTGAAATCTAAATTCCCTAATTTGTTCAATTATTCTGTTAACAAGGGTGGTACTATCTCTGATTTCTACTCAGATAAAAGTTGGTTGATACTTAATAATAAGGTGGACTCTTTGAATGTGGATAAAAGGCTAATCAAGAAGAACCCGAGCAAAAATACGCAAGAAAGAGGCAAAGAGGACTGGGCTTGATGCCACCACAACCGCTGCTGGACCACGGTAGGCCAAGAAAGCGAGGAAGAATGTTTGTCTTTCACCACAGTTGCGCCGTGTTCTGCCGCGGTCGTAGTGGACTGTGTAACTGCCAGAAATTTTAGGATTTAAACTGAAAAACTTATCCCAACCCTTTATAAACTCAACAAACTCGCCCAAACGAAGGGGAAGATTGTTTTAGACTACATTGGAGGCAAGGACAAGTGTGAGAAGAGCAATCAACCATAAGATTCAATCTTCTCTTTGTTATTCTATTTTGCACATTATGAATATTTTAGTGATTTCATCTTACTTTATTATGAGTAGCTAAATACTTTGTCTAGGGTTTTGATGGAACTTATTGAATGATGAACTTCATGTTATGTTAATATAGTTGTCCGGTATATTTTGTATTTGTTCAACTACGTTCTTGTTGTAGTCAATTGATAAGATCCTCAATTAAGTGTGCATATTTAGTATGTATTACGTGGGAGAGAGCGCATATTTAGGTGATTATTGAACAACACCACTCCCAAAGTATATGAGGGATTAATAACTGAGGGTTTAAAGGTGGGATTAGGGATAATGAGCCTTAGGTGCAATTTGAAGTGAGTTGTAATAAAAACTAGCTAGCGTAACCTGGGAGAGTGTCGTGATTACTCAAGAGAGATTTACGGTAATAAGAGTGCTCATGATTGATAGAGACGATTAGGAAAATATATATGAAACATAACATGAAAGGAGTCTATCAATAAGGAAAATCATAACTTTAGATCATTCTCTTAATTGTTTATAACTTAATCGTAGTTAGTCATTATTTACTTAATTGCAGTCAGTTGTAATTAGTAAGAATATCCACAAGTGTTATTCAAAATGTTTGGGAAGTTGATTACGTAAAATTTAGTGAGTCTAACAAGAGTAATTGATAGGTTAATTCCTTGTGGGTTCGACTCTGGGCTAAATACTCAGATTATATTTGCAACGACTGCTTAGTCCTTATTATAAAACATAGTTGGGCATGATCATTAGACTTGTATGGACGTTTGGTGTGGAGCCCCGAGGGCTCGGGTGAGTTTAGGACGTGTTCGGATGGATGAGAAGGGCTTCAGTTTTTTGGTTTTTCTTTGTTGGTGTCTCAGGTATCGCGAATGCAAGAATTTGTTCGAATTTGTGAACCTCTCATTTGTGAGAAATGCTTCGCAATTGCGAAGAAACATGATCTAGGCAGGACTCGCATTTGCAATATTTTCAGTCGCATTTGCGACCGGCATGCCTTCGCATTTGCGAATTTTTGGTCGCATTTGCGACCTTGACAATGGGGAGCTCAACTTTGCTTTTGCGAAGATCTTGTTACATTTGCGACCTTTACATTTATGAACTAGGTCGCAAATGCGACACATCCGCGACCTGTGCAACAACTTTTAATGCGAGACTTAGCTTTATTTCCCTCATTTTCCACTTGGTTTTGGATGATTTTGAGAGCATTTTTGAGAGGGTTTCCAACAACATTAAGAGGTAAGTGATCCCTATCGATCCTTTAGCTAAATACACGAATCATAAGTAGATTTAACATGGAAAAATATGAGATTTATAGGATGTTTGAGTAAAACCTAGGGTTTTGATAAAAATGGGATTTAACCACAAAAATATTTATGGAATGGGGTGACAATCATATATTTGAGTTCATGAGGTTATGGGTAACAACTTTCTTCGAAAATTTTTAGAATCCGGGCATGTGGGCGCGGAGGTAAATTTTAGGAATTCTTCAATTGAGTTTGGGTAATCACTTTAATAGTTAGTATATAAACTTTTGAACGTGTATTGGCTATTATATAACATTTGGCTAGTTTCGAGTCATTTGGCACCGAATTGTGGGTTTACGATTATGGACTGGAATGTAAGCGTGAGATGAGGTAAGTATCTTTTCTAACCTCGTAAGAGGGATTTATCCCATAGGTGAGTTAATTTAATATGTGCTTCTATTTGTGGGGGGCTACGTACGCACGAGGTGATGAGAGTCCGCACATAGCTACTAATTATGGTTATGCGGGCAGTCTTAGGTTTACACTATGCCTTGTTGACACCGTTATTTGATTATGCTTATCATTTGTCTTCAATAGAGTTGAGAATGAGGATTTCAAGATTTAGAAGTTTGAAGTTTGAATTTATTATTATTTGAAAGAACTAGAAATATATGATAACTTTGAGAAGTCTATGTTCAGTTGCGTCGCTAGTACATTCTGGGAGCAGGTAAATTTCACTACTTTCATGGGAGTGGGCGGTTCACCTCAACATGTTAATAAATGCATATATGGCTCATGCTGTTCAACCCTCGACAGTGCATACAGTTTATGTATATGAATTTTGGATTGGGTCGCACGTCCTCAGCATAATTCGTGCGGGAAAAAAATAATTGGAGCCCACTTGTAATTGATATTTTTTGTTGGCTCGAGAGATTAAATGATTAAATGGATAAATGATGGGAATTTATTTGTAACCTACTATCGGTGAAAGGATTATTCATTTATTTCTTGTTATTGAGTTCTATTATCATATGCATACCTCATGCTTATTTAGAATTTTAGTATTTTATTATTAGCCCATAATAAATGTCGAAGTTGACACCTCGTCACTACTTCTTCGAGGTTAGACTAGACATTTACTGGGTACATGTTGTTTTATGTACTCACGCTACACTTCTGCACTAATCGTGCAGGATCTGAGGTAGGTGCATATGGACATCAGTCCGGCTCGCACCATTGATTACTACGAGACTTAGTGGTGAGCTGCCTTTCGAGCCCGTTCTGCAGGAGCCAAAGTTTTTCTTTTGCTTTTATTTTCTGTCTATTTCACTTCAGATAGTAGTGTAGTATTCTTTTGTATATTCTACTAGTAGCTCATACACTTGTGACATTAGGTATTGGTAATTAAGCTAGTAGACACATGATAATTTTTTGTTATCTATTTATCTTATTTGCTCTTAAAAAATTATTTATCTCTCATTTTGTTAAATTTTCACTTCTTACTTAGGCACTAATTAAAAACCATCTATTTTCTAAATTGTTATAAGAATAATCATGTGGGTAGTTCACTATTGGCTTGCCTAGCGGTAACGTTAGACGCTATCACGGTCTATAGGATAAATTGGGTCGTGACATAATATTTCTTGGCTCCGTGAATACTTACTTTGGTGTGAGACTCAGAATGAGACCGTCCTTGGTGTATCATATGCCATGCATGGTGAGATTGTATAGTCCATGCTTTTATATTTTTGTGACCACTAAACTTGTTATTAACGTTAAAAATAAGAAGTTTAAGCTAAATTCTTTTGAAAATTTTTTTTCCTAAGCCAACTAAAAAGGGAACTAATTCATACATATATGAATTTGGTTATATTTTATTTTTAGAAAAAGTTGAAAGTTTTACTAATAATTTTTTTATTTTACTTATAATACTATTTTAATTATTTTTTCAAATTTAAAATCCTCTATTAAGTTAGAGCCCGTTTGGCCGTGAAATCTTTTTTGCTTTTTTCTTTTTCCGAAAAGTTTTCACTTTTTTTTAGATCATAGTTTGGGCATAAATTTTTAATTTTCACTTGAAGTGGAATTTTGAATTTTTTTTAAAATTTTAAAACTCCAAAAAGTATTGTTTCAAAATTACAATACAGGGTAAATTATAGTATAAAAAGTAGGGTAAATGATAAAATAAAATAATTTAATAATGATGAAGGGTGAGATGAGAGAAACAGATAAGGTAACGATGCGACCATACCACCTCGGTTGTTACATACGGTGGCACAATTTGTCATTACGTGATGACAAATTTAACGATATGATACAATAAAATTTAAGTAACAATCAAATCAAATATCATATTTAAAGTAACAATACGATACAATACAATATATAACAACTATCTAAACAAGGTTAGATCACTCATAAAAATTTAAAAACAATCTAAAATTATATTAATATCAAAACACAACTCTAATTTTTAAATACAATTTTCTTTTGAATTTTTATTTTATTTTATTTTTGTTTAGAATTTTACATTCTTATGTCCAAACGAACACTTAATATTAGAAAAAGGACTAAACTGTAAAATAAATATTCAATTGTAAATAGTATTTCAAATTAAAGTTTAAAAATGAAATAAAATCCATTGTCAAACGGGGAAGAAAATATTCTCGGTGAACGGAAAACTTCGAGAAGCGAAATGGAGGATAACTTCGTCGACGGCGATCGGGCGACGGTGATGGTGACGAACGACGACGGAATCGACGCGCCGGGATTAAGAGCTCTAGTTAATGTACTTGTTTCTACCAATCGCTTTCACGTCCTTGTTTGTGCTCCTGACTCGTATGATCACTCACCCAAGCACTCTCCTTACAAAATTCATTGTGAATTTGTACGTTTTTTGTTAATATTTACAACTATTTTAGTTAAATTTCTGTAACTATTTAAATGTAGCGACTTCTTAGGTTTACTTAGTTCGGTTGCTTGTATATATTACAATGATTTGTTGAATAATGCTTGAGTTTAAATTTCCTTATTTTGGGCAATGGGTGGTTAAGCTAGGTAAATGGAAAAAGTATATTTTGTTCTTAAATGAGTTAGAGAAAAAAATGACTCTTTAATTTTTATTGAAAATTCAAACTTTTACTGGCGTGTAGGGAGTTCTACCACTCCAATAATCCGAAATTTAGTGCTTTCAACGCTGGAGTGGATTAGGTCGTATTTTGCAGGTTCAAGAACCTGCTTTCAGCTCGAATTATGCATACATATGCAACAAATTATGATGTATACATGTAGTATAATAAGATCATACATATTTTGAACACAGTAACTCTAAATCCTAGATTCGTCTCTAAACATGCCATGGCATAATTGATTAATGGTTTTAGAAGTAGGCATGTAAATATTGATCTAATGATAAATGGCGGTGGTACTTGCTTTTTTATGGTTAAGTAGTGAAGAATGCAAAGAAAGTATATCTATAGTCGAGAAATCCCCCACGGCCAGTGGTGCATTGTTTGGAACTCGATGAATAATGTCCCCGTCCGTCTACCCTTCTCCATTTAATTACCAGGCTTTTTTTTTGCTGTAGGGTTAATCCTTGGCATGCGCCTAACCCATGCATCATGTACTACACTCTTACCATTGGATCAAAGCCCTGGGGCGCGATTGCAGAGCATGTATTAGTTTTTAAGTCTAAAATTGGGGTCTATGTGAAATTATGCTACTTAATGATTAAAGTGAACATTGTTTTGCAACATCCCTGAGTGAAAAAGAGTTTTTATGAGACATGCAGGTAACAAATTTGTATGATCGATGATCTCTCTAGGTTATTTGAGTTGGAATCGTTTGACTGCTCTCGTTTACTACTTTAGTCATGTCTTTCTTCAGGAAATCAGTTTTTACTCAATGCTTTGGCTTTTTGTAGAGCTTGAAAAAATTGTCATGTTGCTGTTACTTTTTATTCGAATATGTTGCATGATATTAACACTTTATATAGCTGAGACTGATATGATGTACATCTTACATATCTGAGTCTAGCATAATGTGAATCTTTTATGATTTTGCAAAGGAAGGTTGGAGTTGAACAAGTATTGTTTCACTTCAGCAGTATTGGTGAACTTAAATTTGCTAATTAGCTAATAAATATTATTTATGGCAATTAAATGTTTGGAATAAGATCTGCTTGTTGTTCTTTACATGGTTGGCTCATTCCGTGAACCTATTTGTCTCCTTATGGATTATTTATGAACATCTTCTTCCTTTTTTTCCTTTTTAAAACGGTAAGTCAATTGTTCATAATCACTACGTTAGCTATAAATTTTTCATCTTCTTTGCTTCTTCCTGTGCTTTACAACAGCAACATATCCAGTAAAATCCCACTAGTGGAGTCTGGGCTGTGCTTTACAAGCGATAAGGGATATTTTCTTGTCTTTCTCACTCTATTTTGATGATCTCCTCCAATTTTGAATTAAAAAATGGGGGTGGGAGTGGGGGGAAAAAGTATCCCTTTACTACATTGGCATACTGCAGGTGACCCAAGTCTACCGAATGACTTGCTATGCACTACACCATTAATCAGAGAATGAAACTTTGAGCGATTTTTTTGACTGTTTATGTTTTGGACATTGATAACATGTTTAGCTTTTGATTTTCACCGTCCATTTCTGCGAAAGGCAGTCTCTCTATCATTGCTCAATGATGCAATCTTGAACCTAAGATATTTGTTTTCCCTATGTATGCCATTTTTCTAGTTGTCCCAATATTTGGATTGCATTGTTTATTGTTTAAGTTATTATATTGTTAAGTTCAGAGACGAGGCTTGCAAAAATTCTTAGCTAGTGTTTGGCCATAGATTCCCAAATTTGTTTTGAAAAATTTGATTTGGTGAAGTTTGGTTTGAAGATGAAAATGTGTTTGGACATCAATATTCAAAATATATTTCACTTTTTTTTTTTTTTGAAAAAACATGAAACATGACTTGTACCCACAAGTTCTAAAAATTATCACAAATACCCCGCAATACCTTCATCAATAACATTCATTATCATTATCACAACATAGTCCTGAACATATGGGGCTCCATCAAGGATCTGCGCTTAGCCCCCTCTTGTTTGCCTTGGTAATGGATGCTTTGACGCGACATATTCAAGGGGATGTACCTTGGTGTATGCTATTTGCCGATGACATAGTCCTGGTAGACGAGACGAGGGTCGGTGTTAACGAGAGGCTAGAGGTATGGAGACAGACTCTCGAGTCTAAGGGGTTCAAACTAAGAAGGTCTAGGACATAATATCTGGAGTGCAAGTTTAGCGCCGAGTCGAGCGAAGTGGGAGGGAGCGTGATGATTGGATCTCAGGTCATAGCCAAGAAGGATAGTTTCAGATACCTTGGATCGGTGATCCAGGGGGACGGAGAGATAGACGGGGATGTCACTCACCGTATAGCGGCGGGGTGGTCGAAGTGGAGGCTTGCATCAGGAGTCTTGTGTGATAAGAAAGTGCCGCAGAAACTCAAGGGGAAGTTTTATAGAGATGTGGTTAGACCTGCCATCCTGTATGGGACGGAGTGTTGGCCGGTGAAGAAATCTCATGTTCGGAGGATGATGGTTGCGGAGATGAGGATGCTTAGGTGGATGTGCGGACTCACCAGGTTAGATAAGATTAGGAACGAAGTTATTCGGGAGAAGGTGGGGGTGGCCCCAGTGGATGAGAAGATGCGAGAGGCGAGGCTTCGGTGGTTCGGACATGTGCGGAGGAGAAGCCCCGATGCCCCGGTGAGGAGTTGTGAGCGGCTACCGGTGGTCGGTGTGAGGCGAGGCAGAGGGAGGCCTAAGAGATACTGGGGAGAGGTAATTAGACAGGACATGGCCAGGATGCGGATTTCCGAGGACATGACCCTTGATAGGAAAGTCTGGAGGTCTAGTATCAGGGTTGTAGGATAGAGGCTTCTAGATTTTTCGTACTCCTTTCCCGGGGCGGGTGAGGCGTGGTAGGGCCGCCCTTAGATAATTAGTTTGTGTTCTCTTGTGGTAGTCGTTTCTGGTAGTTTCTGTTTTAATATCATTGCATACCTGCTTATTTGTGGTATTTATGTCTTTTATGTTTAGATAATTTTTATGCGATGTATGCTGGAGTAACTAATGCGGTTTTTGTTTTTGTTTTTATTTTTATTTTTGTTTGCCTTTCTTTTCCTTGCGCCGAGGGTCGATTGGAAACAACCTCTCTGCCCTCTCGAGTAGAGGTAAGGCCTGTCTACATATTACCCTCCCCAGACCCCATCTTGTGAGAATATACTGGGTTGTTGTTGTAGTCCTGAACATATGCAAATTTGGTACAAAATTACATTTTTATAATGAACTATATAATACACTATCAGATGACCGAGAAGACGAAGCAATATTGTTTCAAATAATAAATGGTGGGTGCTTTTAAGATATATAACGTTTGGGGAAAGTTTTAAAAAATGTAATAGTAATATTTTGGTCCAAAACCAACTCTTGAGCTGGTTTTGGGATTTGAGTTTTGGGAATTTGCCAAAATATGGATAAAATTATGAAACATGTATGTGCCAAAATTTTGGAAAAAAATTGGTAAAATCTTTGGCCAAATGGGTCCTTGATGTCCAGCTTTACTGTTCAATAATCTTAAAGTTAGGAATTAACTAGAGTTTTGGTTGATTACTTATGCTCTTATATACTGCAATTTTTTCCACATCTATCACTTGCAAAGTTACATAATCGATTAAGACATTTATTATTGGTGATGTGCTTATTACTACTTTCAGAGAAAAGTCAGCTGTTAGTCATAGCATTACATGGCGTCATGCCCTTTCTGTTAAGCAAGTGGACATTAGCGGAGCAACAGCCTTTTCAGTTTCAGGTCTGTTGCGATCTTCAACAAATAAATAATTTAGATATCTGGACCGAACTTTGTTACTTGACTTTAAGTTTATTGGATTACTATCTCTAATATCAATGCCTCACAGCCCTTTGTTATATTAATAGTGCGAGATCATATTCTTGACACATAGTTGAATAGACAAGTAATCTACTCCACCTCAATACCAAACTATTCTGGAAATTGAACGGACAAATAAAGGAGGAAGTCTCTCCTTTCTTGAGAACCTGAGTTTTGTGAGATTGTGCCACATAATTCAGCATTCTAATGATTTTCTATTTGAATAGATGAATACAGATGAACATAAGCTTTTAACTTAAAACTAAGAGCAATCTAGTTAAACGTTAGTTGTAGTTTAGAACTGTGGATCTTTTCTAGGAAAGTTCTTTTCAAATTTTACTAGCAGCTAGCTTATGTCATGGGGGATACTGGTCCAGAAATCAATCAATTACAACCAACAACATGATATATTGATATTATCCAAGCTTTCATGCTTCAAGTTCTCGGATTTGAAGTAATAGAAGAAGATGAGAATGATGACTTTGCTTTGCTTTTTCTATTTCTTCTTTCTAACAGGAACTCCAGCAGATTGTACTTCCTTGGGAATCTCGAAAGCTCTTTTCCCTTCAGTACCTGATCTGGTAGTACAACTTTCCTAAACCAAGATAGTATTTCGTTATTCACACTTCTGTTTGGAAAAGAAAAGAATATAAAAGAAAAAGAAAAAGAAAACATCATTAATATGCATGACACGCACACAAAAGCTCTCTCTTTCCCCTCGTTTATATGTTTAAGTTGCCTTTCCAAATTATTGCTCCTCTCTTCCTCATCATGTCATCTTAGAATTTTGTATTGGCACTATGCAGTTTGATTTTCCATATTGCAAATACTTAGTTTTCTGTCTCCTTTATCACTTGATTACTAATTTATCCCATGCCAGACTTTAGGCATCAATGCCTTGGGACTTTGCATAATTAAAAACTCGTTGGCTAGAACACTCTTGCAATAATCTTAATCTATTCTTTCAGGTGATCAGTGGTGTTAATATGGGTGACAACTGTGGCTATCATATGTTAGTAGATTTTCTTCACTAGCATTCAGTTTCTTTGTGGTGATGGTGAAGTATCTTGCTGCTATACCATTGTTTTCAATTCCGTTGTCTGGTTACATTGGCCTATTTATGTTATAATTCGTCGTTGCAACACTGACCCATTTATACCTCTTTCTACTAATTTCAACTATCTAATGAAAATGTAAAGAACATTCACTCAGCATTGTGTAAAGTGTAGGGATAGGTGTCACGCAATTTAAGAAATTACAATCCAAATCCAAACCAGATAACCATAGTTTGGGTCAATCTTTTAGAGTTTGGTTTCCAATTGATCGGTTGGTTATTTCGGTTTTTGATACAGAGAATGAAGAAGAAGAAGAACACAGCTTGCGCTGCTTGTACGCTGAACTGTTAGAATAGGACATAACGAATTAGTCGTTATGAAAGTTAAGTTTCAAAGATATCCAATTTAGTCCCATAGTTTTTAAATGACAAGTTTCCTTAGTTACATATTAGTCCCTTCATTTTCTAGTTTTATACCATACACATCATGCTGAGTTGGACACTGTAATTACGGATAGTGGAAGAATTACTCTTACAGAGAATATCCTATACATAGTGCTGTAATCATCTTCTACAAGAATCATCAATGAAATCTCTGTTTTTGTCTCAAATTCCTTTATTTTCTTTTAATTTCTTTTCTCTCTTCTTCTTCTCTTCTTTTTCTTTTCCTGTCGAACACTGTTCCATTGGATTACTGTATCAGTGGTATCAGAGCAAGCTCTTGGCTCTGTGGACAAAAATGGCGGACAACAGCAGCGTTATGGAGGTGCTCAAGAAGATTTCACACGACATGTCTAGCTTCACTGCTAGACAAGATCTGCTTGAAGCTCACCAAGAACAAAGCAGCAAAAACCAAGAGGAGGCACTCAGTGAGCTGAGGGAAGTGCTCAATGAAGTCATTCATGGAGGGAAAAGACCAGAAAGAGATATGTCGGCAACTTACAGTGGAGGTGAGCTCTATTCTCCCTATGATAGACCCTTCGATTTGGGTGATTTGGTTTCTCCTAGCTCCACTGGAGCTAACACCTCCACCATGCATTCGAACCCCCCTACTTTTAGCTCAGTTGTTCCTAATGTGCAGACTGCTGCTCCGATTATCACCTCTTCGACCTCAATTCCTCCAGCCCCCATGAACCCTAGTTCTTCTCTTTACCCCCAAGGTCCAAGAACATCCCAATTCCAACCTTCCCCTTTTCAGTCGATGGGGTCACGGCCATTCCAAAATCCTCTTCCCAGAACAACAATGCCCCCAACTCCCTACTTCCCTAATGTACAGGGAAGATATTATCAAACTTCACCACCACAAGGCTCACCATCAGTACCATTACCTCTCTACCATCACTCATATACTCAACCTAGCCAATTCCCTTCTGCTTACCAACACACAACACACATATACCTCCTAACCTATACCATCAGGCTCCTTTTGTATCCACCCCTTATCAGTACCCTAACACTTCTACTACTAACCCACCACACAACTTGAAGACACACCATGTGACACTGCCAAACATGCCATTCACCAAATACCACAAAGTGGAGTTTCCCAAGTTTAATGGTGAGGACCTTAGAACATGGTTATACAAGGTCGAGCAATTTTTTTCTGATGAGGATCTCACTATCCAGCAGAAAATAAAACTGGTTTCTATGCATTTTGAGGGAGATGCCTTGCAATGGCATTTAGGTTATATGAGAAGTAGAGGTCAAATGCCACTTCCTACTTGGGATGTGTATTTGTGGGCTTTATGTGATAGCTTTGGGGCTGAATACTCAGATCCTATGACTGAGATTATGAACACAAAGCATACTGGAAGTGTGAAGTATTATCAGAAGGCTTTTAATAGTGTTATGACTCGAATGAACCTACATGCCATTAGTATATTTCTGAATAATCTTAAACCTGAAATCAGCAATGCTGTGAGAATTGGAAATCCCACCAGCTTACCACAAGCTTACTACTTGGCTAGACTGCATAAGGCTAGTTTCCTTGCACAAAGCAAGGCCATCAAGGCAGCCACTCTACTGCACCAGCATTCTGCTGTAAGAACTCACCAAGGACCAGGCTCTACTGGGGTTGCAAGGCCAATGGCACCTGCCTATAAACTTCCTGTTACTGCTAACATGGATGCATTCAGGAAGAGAAGACTCACCCCTGCTGAAATGGATGAGAAGAGGGCTCAAGGAGTGTTTTTTCTGTGATGAGAAATTCACACCAGGGCATAAATGCAAGGCCAAGAGGCACCTTTATTCCTTGGAGCTGCTTGCTGAAGAGTTGAACCAGGAGGAAAATCAAGAGTTGGAAGTGGAAGTGACCGAGGAGCCTTCAGATAGTGTGGATCTTGTTGAAAGCTGTGAAATATCCCTGCAGGCTCTAAATGGCATTAAGGGTTTCAGGACACTTAGGATTCAAGGCTTTTCTGAACACAACCCTATCAATGTTCTCATCGATTGTGGTTCCACCCACAACTTTATCAATGAGAAGGCTGCTAAGAGGATAAGATGCCCAATTAACCAGATACAACCTCAGGATGTGTCTGTGGCTGATGGGAGGGTAATTCAATCCTTAACAGGAAGCAAAAACTTTAAGTGGCTGATGCAGTGCTTCCAATTGGCAGTTGTGATGTTGTCCTAGGCATCCAGTGGTTGTGCAAGTTGGGAGATATCAAAGTCAACTTTGAGAAGCTGTTTATGCAATTTTTTTACCAGGGAAAAACTATTAACCTGCAGGGCACCTATCCTTCCTTCAAAACAGTAGATAGTAAGGCACTGCATAATATTACTATTGATACTGCTCAGATCTTTATGATAAAGGTCTCTTCAACCAACACACCTTCAGCAGTAACCTCTGGAGATCCCATCCCCCATCCAATCACTTCTCACTGAATACAGCTCAGTCTTACAAGAACCCAACCAGTTGCCTCTATCAAGGGGGGTGTTTGACCATCACGTTCCCTTGACGGAAGGAAGTGTCCCTGTTAATTCTAGACCATACAGGTATTCTTCCATTCAAAAGGATGTGATTGAAGACATAGTGAGAGAAATGATGGCCCAAGGTATCATCCAGTATAGTTCTAGCTCTTATGCTTCACCTGTGGTTCTAGTTGGGAAGAAAGATGGCTCTTGGAGATTGTGTGTTGACTACAGGGCTCTAAACAAGATCACAATCAAGGATAAGTTTCCTATACCACTCATAAAGGAGCTGTTGGATGAACTTGGAGGGTCAGAAATTTACTCCAAGATAGACCTTAGAGCAGGCTATCACCAAATAAGAATGGCTCCTGCTGATGTGCATAAGACAGCCTTCAAGACACACTCTGGGCACTATGAGTACCTTGTCACTATCAGTGTATGACAAGGAGTTGTTGGCATTAGTCATGGCTGTCACAAAGTGGGCACAATACTTGACTGGTAGGCCTTTCACAGTGAAGACTGATCAGAAGGCCTTGAAATTCCTACTTGAACAAAAGTTACACACTGGATCACAACTAAAGTGGATAGCCAAGTTGATGCAATATGACTTTATGATTGAATACAAGAAGGGAAAGGAAAACAAGGTGGCCTGATGCCTTATCAAGGTTGCCTGCAGCTGAACTTGCTGCCCTTACCCTCTCTTCTGTCAAGACAAATTTGCTTCACATGATCACCCAAAGTTGGCACTTAGATCCAGACTTAACTACCCTGATCCAGTCTTTGAAGGAAGGTACAGAAGCACATGGATACACATTCTTTAATGAGCAACTCAGGAGGCATGGTAAATTGGTGATTGGACCTGATCCTAACTTGAAGACAAGCATTATACAATTGTGGCATGATTCTCCTATGGGAGGACACTCAGGGATTGAACAGACATACAGAAGGATTTCTTCCTTGTTCTACTGGAAGGGTCTAAGGGAAGACATCCACACTTATGTCAATGGCTGTGATATTTGCCAAAGACACAAGTATGATAGGTCTCCTTATCCTGGTCTTCTACAACCTCTAAAGCTACCAGTCACAGCTTGGAGTAGCATTAGCATGGACTTCATTGAGGGGCTACCCAAATCCAAAGGGAAAACTGTGATTCTAGTGGTAGTTGATAGACTAACCAAGTATGCCCATTTCTTAAGTCTCTCCCATCCTTACTCAGCTACAGAAGTAGCCAAACTCTTCATGGAACAGATTCACAGGCTTTATGGTATGCCTGAAGATATAGTCAGTGACAGAGATCCCATATTCACTAGCAAGGTCTGGCAAGAATTGTTCTCTATGCATGGGGTAACACTTAATACCTTAACAGCATACCATCCTCAAACAGATGGGCAGACAGAAGTCATCAACAGATGCTTGGAAACATATCTTCGATGCTTTTGTTCTGACTCCCAAACTGACTGGTGTTCCTATCTAGCTTCTGCTGAATGGTGGGTGGTACAATACCACCTTTCATTCTTCCATACAAACAACACCATATGAAGCTTTGTATGGCCAACCACCCCCACTCCATCTACCCTATGTAGCAGGTGATTCAGCTATGGAAGAGGTTGATAGAAGCCTCTTAACTAGGGAATTCAAACTACAACTCCTCAAACATCATCTTCAAAGAGCACAACAAAGGATGACTACTCAAGCCAACAAACATCTATTAGACAGGCAATTCAAAGAAGGTGACTGGGTTTATCTTAAAATCCAACCTTACAGACAAGTCACACTGTCAGGTTCCCATTTTTCAAAACTTTCAGCTAAATACTATGGTCCATATCAAATCCTCCAAAAAGTTATGTCCCCCAACTTAAATTCTGCCATAATTTACCCTCTCAGATATCCCATCCTCCGGTCCTTGACATTGCCAGTCCCTACTGTGCTAACCCCCTCAAAATACTTGATCGACGTTTGGTTCAAAAAGGAAACAAAGCTGTCACTCAAGTACTCGTCCATTGGGATCAGCTACCACCAGAACAGGCTACTTGGGAAGATTACCATTCTCTTATGGTGCGCTTCCCTTCTTTCCTTCCTTGAGGACAAGGAATTTCTTAACAGGGGGGATCTGATACAGAGAATGAAGAAGAAGAACACAGCTTGCGCTGCTTGTACGCTGAGCTATTAGAATAGGACATAACGAATTAGTCGTTATGAAAGTTAAGTTTCAAAGATATCCAATTTAGTCCCATAGTTTTTAAATGACAAGTTTCCTTAGTTACACATTAGTCCCTTAATTTCCTAGTTTTATACCATACACATCCTGCTGAGTTGGACACTGTAATTACGGATAGTGGAAGAATTACTCTGTACTTTTGCAGAGAATATCCTATACATAGTGATGTAATCATCTTCTACAAGAATCATCAATGAAATCTCTGTTTTTATCTTAAATTCCTTTATTTTCTTTTAATTTCTTTTCTCTCTTCTTCTTCTCTTCTTTTTCTTTTCCTGTCGAACACTGTTCCATTGGATTACTGTATCAGTTTTTGGTTTGAGCATATACGTTGGGCTTCTTCTTCTCACAAATAAAAATAAAAAATGAACCTCCAAATAAAGTATTCACGTGAGCTTGCTTTAATTATTCCTCATTCCCACCAGGAAATTTGGTAATTGTGTGTACGAATGCAAAGAGTAAAAAGCGATGATGGTGGTAAGTAGAAAAGAATGATAAGTTTACTTCTTTTTAGTATCAAAGTTAAACATGAAAGTTGAAACCCTATTCATAAATAGGCTGTTGGCCTTTACTGATCGGGCTAATGTCTGATGGGCATGTTTGGTTTGGTGGTTACGACCTAAGGGCCAAACATAAGGTATAAGAATTGTCGGATTTTCGAACATCCAAATTTTTTTTTCCCGAATCTGAAATCCAATTTTTTCAAAAATTAAAACCAAACACCAAATGTAATCCAAAAATTAAATCTGACATCTGAGAAATTTGGATTTCGGTTTTCCCCAAAGACCACAAACTATGCCCAGCTCTATCACATGTGTTGAAATCCCATATAAGTTCTTTATGCTTTGCTTAATCCATGGCGATTTTGTTGCAAACTGTTCTTGGTTCGCCGAATTGTACAAGTACTCAGTTCAGTCTCTAGATTCAGCTAGTGATGATTAAGCATGCTTACCATTTGTGCTAATATACTGGGCATGTAGCAGTTTCTGGTTCATCTATTATAGAATTTATTTGACTCTATGATATCCAAAAACCCAAGGTTTCTTTAACCTTAATTCAAATGACTCTTCTCATCCCGTCTTCTCCAAGTTTGCTCTTGTCACCTTTAGTCAAATGGCTCTTCTCATCCCTAAATTATCCACAGGAATTTTAACTTTACATTTCCCAATGATGGATTTTAATTATAAAAATGAGCACATTGTATATCTGGGTCAAAGGGAATCCATACAGTCAACTGGCATTATCTTCTTGACTTTGTACTTTCTTTTAAATGATCCTTGAACATAAAATTGAAGCATAGTGTTTTGTCAAGTTAATTTGGTTTACTTTGATTGAAACTCAAGCAAAATGAAATGTTAAAACAAAAAAAAAATTATTGACATTCGTAATTTTGTAGTTGCTTCTGTGAGAATTAATTTTGTACCTTTTGCTGAAATTGTCAGAGTATACTCGGGTACAGTGGCTGGTGCTAGGGAGGCTTTCTTCAATGGTATTCCTGCTGTGTCTGTATCATATAATTGGTATTCATCTGTGAACTTTTCGAGTTATTGTGTTTCATGCAGAGAGCAGCATCATTACCTTGTGTTTTGGTTTTGAGGGCCCTCGTGCATTCAAGATATTTTACATTTTTCGTGCCCCAGTGGTTTGTTTTCTTCATCAGTCGCTGTTCTTTATATCCTTGGGATTGCTAACTACAGGGTTCGTGGAAAAAGCAATGTTAACGACTTCATGCTGGCTGCTAAAGCTTGCTTACCCATCATCAGTGCTATATTGGCTGAAATCAAAAGAAACAACTATCCTCTAAATTGCTTTCTGAATATTGATGTACCAACAGATGTCATCAATCACAAGGTAAACTTTATGCTAGCTTTGTTTTTGTTTATGATATAGAATCACCTAGAGAAGAAAGCTGTAAAGAGATTACAAATGTTTGCATGCACTCTTGTCTTTCATCATTGATGAAAATATCATGTAAAAGTTGCTCTTCGCTTTGATGTACTTTCTTGTGTGTGATTGCCGCCTGTTGGCCCTGTCAGCAGTCAGATTTGCTTTACTTCGTTTATTCACTGTTGGTCATGTGTTTTATTTTGATTTCTATTAACAGCTGAAGTTTGGCCAAATGAGTCATTTGAGCCCAACTGAAGCATGTCTCTTTATTAATTAAATAGTTAAGAATGGACAAGGTGGTTATGATCACACTGCACTGGTCAATGGTCATCTACTCTGTATGGATGAATCAATAGTCTCTTCATCTTTCTGTACTATAAAATTTTGTTAGATTATACTTGTATACAAATGGAATAAAGCTTTTCCTAGATTGTGGTTTCCCTTGTTCCCTGTACAAGTTCTAAGACAAGCTTTACGCAAGCCATCATAATGAGGCTGGTTCAACCACTATTTTGCCAATAGTAAATTTGAATGTTTGTCTAATTCAACCTGAGTTTCCCCCGAGGAGCTGTATCTTAAAATTTGAATACTTTGTTTTATGAACTGTTATCATTGCGTTTGTATCAGTTACATCTGATAGATAAGTGTTGTTTTTTCTCTTTAACCATTTCCTCAAAAGATTTATCTTGGTCTTTCTAGGGATACCGTCTGACTAGACAAGGGAAAAGTTTTGTCAAAATGGGATGGAGGCAAGTTAATTCTGAGCGAGAAGGAGGAAAAGTATTGTCCACAATGACTATGGAGACGAGTCCATCAGAAAGTACAGAAGCTAGAGCTTTAAAAAATGCACCACAAGATCATCTACTGTTTAAGAAACAAGTGTGATCCTTGTCTCCCAGATCTTTCCCCCTCACGCTGGCACCTTACAAGAAATAACTAATGTTTTATGAAAACCTGGCAATTGGAAATAAATAGCCTTTTGAAAGACGCTACTTTTCTATTGTATTACACACCAGATATTTATTTATTCCTGATACTTTTGGAAGTTAAAGGAAAAAAGAAAAAGAAAAAGCAAAAGGAAAGAAATTTATAGAGGTGGCAATGGAGTAATCTGTTAATTTTACTCTTTCTTTTCTAGGTTACAAGAATTCTAGTGGAGGATGGTGATACAGACTACTGTTCTCTTCGAGAAGGATACGTATGTACTTTTGATTTATATGGTTGTCAGTCATTTGATGAGAACGACCAATGAATGGTATTGTCATTTATCACAGATAACTGTCACACCCCTTGGCGGCTTGTCTCCGGCAGAGCTAGATGCTGTTTCATTCTTTCAGAATTGGCTGCCCAGTGTTGTTGATCTTTACCCATCCTCTGCTTTATAGTGCTGTAAGTTGGTCCCCCAAGTCAAACCCAATTCTGATGAGACCCTTACACTACTTGTTATATCATCTTTGTTTAGTGTGATAATGACATTTGATTGGCTACTGATGCCATGTTTCTGTTCTGTTTTTGTGTTTGACATTGATTTTGCGTTTTTGCTACCAAGGTGCTTAATTTTGTTTGGGGATATAATGGGCTTGAATTGTCTCTTCCCCGGTAAATTTTGACTAAATGTGAAAAAGTTATGATCATTGTACTACTAAGTTTACTTTTACATTCTACAGAAGTAAAATGAAACTGGTTTCATCGTTTTGATTATTGTTCATGTCTTCATTTCTGATGAGTATATTCTTCATTCTGGTTAATCTTTGTCTAAGTTTGCTCTGATGCAATATGGGTTATTATCAATTTGCCAGATGAAAGGTTTGTAGAGATTAGACGAGATAAGTGGAGTTGAAAGAGCTAAAGCTGATGAGTCCACACATAATGGAAAAAGTTTCACATGTATTTTCTTTAGAGGATTTTTGAATCATTGTCAAACACTGCGTCCCGCACGCATTTAAACGGTCTGCAGACTTAACAAAATTGCAAGATTATTGTATAAGTTATACACACGTAGGGGAGAGGTAAATATAAGTTGCCCTGCTTTTGAGGGAGATATAATCTCGAATCTTACCACGTTTTCTTTATTTTATTCTTAAATAATCAAAAAAATATATGGTGGTTTCACATGTGTTTATTTATTAGTGATCAAAAAGTTAGGTGGTTGCAGACGTGTCCTTAGTCAATAGAGTATAAATTTTAATGTGGGATAGTGGGAGTAAAAGAAAGGGGTTTGCTCTTAGACATGAGGAAGTATGTCTGAAATGAAAATCACAGGTCAATCTAACGTCCTTAAGCTAGTCCCTAGTCAACTTTATTTAATTCATAATAAGTTTTGAAGACCTTATCAATTATGACTCATTAACTGTTGAAACTGACAAGGCAACAAATGGTAACTAAACTAATGAGAGTGTCTACTTTACAATAGCATCTCTTTGTTCTTGGAAACGAATGCAGAACCTCTTAAAACAAAACATTTGAAGATTCCATCCTATACTGCTGAAGTCTGCTGTTTGAATATCACAAAGATAATTTTTTCTTCTACCTTCTTGTCCTCTACTATTCATGAACTCAACTCGCATCACACATATTTACAAGTATTTACCAAATTGCAAAGAACAATACACTCACAATAAGTGAAAGACAAAATAATTTCAATAATATAGAGACTTTAAGATGAACCTCACTCACAAAAGATTGAAGATGCAAACATGAATGAAGAGAGGGAAAAAAAAAACCTATATGGGACAAAAGTGTTGTAATCTATGTACATGTGACTGTAAATCTCCCCTCCTTTTTTTGTGCTATTATGGAAAGACCCTCATTTTGGTCGTGGATGCGACTCCACTAGTATGGACCAAAGCACTTGCACATCTTCACAAGGGCAAGACTTAACATCCTCGTACAGGATATATATCCCTCTTCCTGAAAAAACCAAGAATGAGAAATTTTTGTACAAAAGTATATACACATGTTTCTTGAGCAACATTAGAGTTTTCTAAAAGAGAACGGAAGAATATGCAAATGCAGAGTTGTCAATTTCTAGATGAAATATATTTAAGCATGTGTATAGGGCTGTAAAAAGATCAAGTCAATCGAACTTCGTAATGTTCTAATTCTATATGGATGTGCAAGAAATAAGTATGGATGACATTTCAGTATTCACAACGTCTTAACTTTTGTAAATGATAGCTAATTATCTAAGTGTACATAAAAGTGAAACAGTATAAGAAGTAATGAAGGATCGGACATACTCTTCTTGGGAGCAGAGTGAAGACGAACCAAAAGCTTCTTCAATGGAGAGAAGAGGGATTGCAGCCACCCCATGAGGAAAAGAAGGTGTAGAGATGAAGTTCATGGTAGGTAAAATGGAAATAAGAGAGACTATAGGAGAAAAGAGCGGTGCTAGTTTGCTTAGACAAAGGGTGAAGTTTGGGTCACTGTCCTTATAAACATTTGCATTTGCCTTACACACAAATCATGCATTCATTTCATTTCTTTCACTATTTTAGAACTTGGTGTTATGTCTCTATCATATTTCTCCCCTTGTAGCACAAGTTATTGCCACTACCAATCACTTGTACTTTTTACACTTTCTATGACCCCTCTGCTTTCTCCCTTCGTTGACATCCCTTATTTTTCAAGCTACTGATGTAGTTAATACTCCCTCCATCATTTTTATTTAGTCTGTTCCAAAAAATATACCTTTCTATATTTAATTTTAAAATACTCATTTTACCCTTAATGATATATTTATAATAGGAACTTCTCTAAGAACATGGTATAATTCAATGGCTAAAGTTTACAAAAATATTTTTAGAAAGATTCTCCATTGGTAATTCAAAAAGAATATTAATAAAAGCACAAATGCGGGAAGGGTCAGAAGGAGAATCGAAAATTTCACATAGAAGATCAGAGCGACGTCAAATGACGTTCACACAGAGGCGGATCTAGGAATTGAAGTGTATGGGTTCCTATCACAATTTTAAGTCAATATATATAACAACCGAGTTAAGGAATGGGTATCACTATTCAACGTACATTTAGAAAATAACAAAATACTTAAAGATAACATTACAATTGTACTCGACGACTAGTCATGTTTTGAAAATGATCAATGATCGTATCATTAGGTACACTTTCAAATACTTCATCCTCTATATAACAAACTAGACATTCATTAAAAAAATCACCACCCATTCTGCTTCGCAAGTCATTTTTAGCGTACTTCATCGAAGAAAAAGCTCTTTCTACCGTTGCAGTAGTGACATGCAATATCAAACTTAACTTCACAAGCAAATAAACAAGTGCCAAGTCTTGTGCAAATTTGCTTTAACCAATGTCTCTGAAAGATCTCCAAGCCTTTTCAAGTTAGAGAATTCATTGCCCGCCTCTAGCACATAGTCATTATATATGTCAAGCTCAAAACCAAGATCCTCAAGCATAGAATGAGTAAACTCATTTCGATAGTGTGTAGCAAGTTTCATAATCTTGTCTTTATCATAATTTGCAAAAGAATTATCTGGACTCAAACTAACCATACCAAGAAGTAGGGGTGTACATAGGTCGGGTTGGTTCGGATTTTACAATTACCGAACCAAACCACTTATACCGGGTTATTAAAATCTAAAGACCAAACCAAACCAATAAACTCAGGTTTTTCACTCTCGATTTTTCTCGAGTTTTTTCGGGTTTTCGGATTTTTCGGGTTTTTTTGGTAAAATTTCCATAGAACCAAACATATAAACTATGCTCAAAATATTTCTTTAATCCTAGTAAGATATAACTATATAAAGTATTTTCCAAGAAAATAATATAAAATATGAGAAGTGTCATGGCATTATTATACTAAAATATTCAACAATATTCAACAATAAAATTATATAATATAAAGATTGCTAATTAAAAAGATATAATAAAAATAAACATAATCTAAAAGTAATAAGTCATGATAAAATAAGTAGGCTAATAAGGGAGTGTTAATCACATGACTAAACGCTAATAAAGAAAAATTAAAAATAAGTTATGCATTTTTATCTAAATTATTGCAAAATAAAATATAAATATTCAATACATTCCCATTCATAATATCGAATTGAATGTCTGTTGTTAGTATTAATTTGATATTGGTTGAGACTTTTGTTAGCATTATTTAGTTTACTAATGTTAATGACTATAAAACTTATTGGAACATTCAAAAGTTCTAAGTTCAATCTTAAAAGATAAAATTATGATTTTTTCTAATAAATATTTATAAATTACATCACAATAAGTATATTTATATATTAAATATATCTAAAAATTTATATATGTAATGTCGGGTTTGTTTGGTTTTGGTTTGACTTTCTTTAGTTAAAACCAAACTAAATCAATTATGACCGAGTTTTTTTCCCCACACCAAACCAAATCAAACCAAACCATAGTCGGGTTTTTTTTCTCGATTTGACTCGGATTATCGGGTTCGTGCGATTTGTCAATTTCTTTTGTACACCCCTACCAAGAAGTAGATCAGTATTTACTTCATTGAAACGACTGTTAAGCTCTGAAAGTTGCAAATCAATAATAGCATAGAAAACCTCTACACGCAAATGATAAGAATATGTAACACTTGATTTCTTACGCTTTGAATTTCCACGAACATAATTCGTATCCATTTCGGGGATCACATACCATGCTTGACACAAAATAAAGAGACGTCTTCTAACAAAGAATTCCATCTAGAATCTCTCATATCTTGCAATTGTCTCTTTGCGAAACCAACAAGCTTTATTGCACTTACAATATTTTGATCTTTTTTTTTGCAAAGCCATATTTAAATTATATGTAAGTGCCAATACTTTCAACATCAAATGTAACATATACACAAAGTGATAAGATCTTATGTCATCCACTAGACTTTTTTCCATTGATCTCTCATGATAATTTGAATCCTCAATAGCAAGCACTCCAAGTTCATGAACAATTAATGAGAATAAACTAATAAAATTGCGCACTATCTTAAAATGAGAACCTCATCGAGTATCACATGCCCTCTGAAGTCCAAGTTCTTGATTTAAACCACTTCCCATGTGAACTTCACCAAGCACTAGTAGTTCCTCTAATTTTTCTACTTGATCATCTCGAAGCATCTCCGTACGCTTAAAAGAACCCCCAATAATATTTAAAATATTTGCAAGAATATCAAAAAATTATTCGGACTCATAATATTTTTTTGCAACAGCTACAAGAGTCAACTGCAATTGATGAGCAAAACAATGTATGCAATATGCCGAAGGAGTATCAGTCATAATTAAAATTTTAAGACCATTGATTTCTCTTTGCATGTTACTAGCTCCATCATAACATTGTCCCCGTATTTGAGATTTACTCAATGAATATTCCAAAAGCAAAGAACAAATTGCTTCTTTTAATGACTTTGTGGATGTATGTTTAACATGAACAATTCTAAGGAATCACTCAATAACTTTACCCTCTTTATTGACATAACGCAAAACAAGCGCCATTTATTCCTTGTGAGAGACATCCTTAGACTTATCAACCAATATCCCAATGTAATCCTCGTTCAAGTCTTCAACAATTGTTTTCAATGTTTCTTTTGCACAAGAACTCACAGGTGTCTTTTTGTATGTTTGGACAAATCATAATGTCATTTTTTGGAGAATTTTCTAACACAACTTTCTTTGCACCATCCTTCTTATCCGCATACCATTTTAAGAGATCTAAGAAGTTTCCTCTTCTTGTAGAAGTTTCACGGTCATTGTGACCCCAAAAATACATTCCTTCTTTCAAAAGATACCTTGCAACGCCAGTTGAGGCATTCAAGCGAACCCGATACTCACTTTTAGTTTTCTCGGATTACTTATCAAAAGATGTTAAAATAGATTGTGCTTGATTCGATAAATCTAGCATCATCTTAAAACACCGATTATGAACACTATTCAGTTCACCCACATATGCGTTAAGCTTTTCTATACCTTTATTCCAAGCCCTAAAACTATCTTTTGTAAAAAATCACTTACTTTTTTCCCATATCCTCCAATCTTATTTTTAAACAAGTAACAACATAAGCAAAATGCTGCATCTTCTTTAATAATGTATTCCAACCATCCAGAATATGAAGTTTTAAACCATTTCAGATTTAGATGACGCAATTTTCCACCAAAATTTGTTTTTGGAAAAATAAAATTGCGAGGCCGACAAGGCCCTCTTTGAATGTAATGTCTTCTCATTCGTTCACGTAGATTAGGAGGAAATTCTGAAATTTATTTTCTTTCAGCAGGATCGGGTTTACGAAGATTCGAATCCAATATAATATCTTTGTGTAATGGTTGGGAAGAATTGACATTATCATTAATCACTGGACATGAAGAAGAGCTTAGCGAAGGAGAACTAGAAGTAGAACATGAAGACATTTGCGACTTGCAAAATCTCTTGATCATATTGACTCTCACTAAAATGCCCAACAAATCAAGAAAAAATGTATATTGTCAATATTATTTAGAAATAGAGATCAAATTGTGTACTAATTTTCATGAAATCAGAGAATATTAGAATGAGCAAAATGTAACTTCTTGTTTATTAATTAAAATGACTAAATGAGTAAAATCTACTTCGAACTTTCAACAGAACACTAACTTCCAATAGAATGAGCAAAATACAAAGAAAGATTCCGATACAATTTTACTTCTTGATTACCTTTTTTAATTAAAAAAGTAAGATCTAGAATGTAACTTCATAAGTTAAATAAAAGATTAAAATTTAAAAAATAAAAAAATAATAATAAAATTTAAAGTTGATGGTCCCAACCCCAATTATTTCACAAATATCATATAAGAGGAAAATAATTTTAAAAAAAATGAAAGAGGAAGAGCACCTGTAATGGAATGATGTGTCTTTGATATGCAACAAAAGAAAAGTTGAGATTGAATAAGAAAGAACGACTAAGCATTGTAACACATATTTAAAAATTTAACTTTTCTGTTTAATGTTTGGTTTGGGTTTTGGGACAAAAAAACTTTTGGGGAGTTTTTGATTTTGTTGTTTATCTTTGGGTAAACTTTAGTCATCTATTATTATTATTATTATTATTATTTTAAAAAAATAAATTATAGTGGAAGTTGTACTAACTTAACAGTGATATTTTCATTCTTTTTTGCAAGTGCTTGAGAAGAAAAAAAGCTATGAGGGAATGTGCATTGACTGATATCATTCAGGCAATTCCATTCTTACTGTCCTAGGAAGAAGGAAAGGATAAAAGATACCACGAATAGGGTTAGCGTAAGAAGAGCTTTTGCAAGAAGGGCGTCGTTCTCAGATGGGCAGATGGAGCTGTTAGAAAGAATTACCGATCGTCGGGAAGAGAAGGGGAATGAATCTATTTTTTGGGGAATAAGCACTCTTTTCGCGTCTAGAGTTGTAGATAGTAGGGGGGATCGCCTTTCGAGTTGTTAGAAAAAACACAGTTGTTAAAGTGAAAAGAACTCTATTTTTTGACTTTTAAATAAGAATAATTATCCGATCAAGGGCTAACCCATGCATAGAGAAGGAAGAAGATACCTGTCTCAAGGTAAACAGGAGTTCCCGGCTCAAGCAAAATGATACCGGCGCAAGGTAATTCAATTTTTTAGTTTGTGGCAGAGAGTTTTAGAAGACTCTCAGTTATTAAGAGGTAAACGTAGGTTAACACTGCTTCAGACCATAAAGACTTTTGAAGATTCATCTCAAAGGAAGGTGCCCTAATAACTTCCAATAAATGTCTCTTTTTCCATTCTGCAACCCCATTTTGCTGTGGGTTGTATGGGTTCCCTAATAACTTCCAATAATAGGAGCCTCTTTTCCTTCTGCCCAGCTCCCCGAAAACAACGTTCGACTTGCATGTGTTAAGCATATAGCTAGTGTTCCTTCTGAGCCAGGATCAAACTCTTTTTTTGAGTATGATTGGGCCCTGCAGTGGTAGAACCTGGTGAACCAGGCGTACTATTTCTATACTGCAGAAATTGAGAATAGATCATGATGAAATTGATGATCTTTCTTTTTTCCCGCATTAGCGGTCTTAGCAGTTTCCCTCTTTTTTCGGATGAGTCAAGCAGATTCCTATCGAGTTGCCTAAAGGCTTCTCTTCTGACTGTGCTCGTTGGGGCATTAAGCCTCCTTTTCCCTGAACGGGAGGACTGTCCATCCCCTGTCTAAAGCTCGATCACGAGGGTCCAAATCAGGGTCTCCATCTCGCCTTATTTATTAACTAAGTTCGGGAAAATCTAAAGCGCTAACGCCCTATCCATAGTAAGGGGGCCTTTCTTGCTCGTTAGCATTGTTTTTTGATTGCAGCTAGGGCGCCCCTTTTCTTTCTCAAAGTAAACTTGAGTCCTCACTGACCTGAGCGATTTCGATCAGTTGGCCACGGGGTAACAGCCTCTGACGCCCCACACCATTGCGACAGGAGGGGGTCTCCATCTTCGAATTTCTCGTACGATGAGAACCCAAGTCTCGCTGTTTCATTTCGCTTATTACTCCTATAGAATGAGATATTCGGCAACATTCGTCTCAAATCAAAATAAGAAGACTCCACACCTTCAGCTAATTCAACGTCCTAGGAAGCTGCCTAGGTCGGCCAAAGGGGCTGCTTCAGGATAAACTAGATACTGTGCGCGATCGTATACGAGATGCTCCCCTTGATCCTTTCAAGAATGTAATTATCCTTTATATTCAAGAGATAATTTAGAACCTTTATAGTGGATTAAAAGAAAGAGCAGACTCATGCGCTGCTAATGTAGCGGCTTGTCGAGCATTTGACAAGTTCTACCAAGGGCAGGATGTGAAAGAGAGGATTCACTTTCCGAAATTCCAAGTGACATGATTCCTCCTTCAGAAGCTAAAGTTGAATGATCGAAGTCCTTTACCATATGGCGGTTGAAAACAAAAGTGCTTCATTTTTTCTTTCCATACTGCCCCATCCTTGTAGCTAGATCAAGAAAGAACCTTTGGATCTTGTGAGCTAATTTTCTTGCTAAACCCGTATCTGATCTTCTCTACTGTTTAGGCTACTTTCTTGGGTGTAAGGGAAGTGGATGCGCCTTGATTTTCTCCAACTCCTTACTTAATGCCGCAATGGAGTCATCACCTTTAACCTTTTTTCTTAATTATTGAATTGAAGTAGGTTGGAAAGAAGGCTTTTACCTTATTTTAGGTGGGTTAGTGCATACTCCTTCGGAGTCTTCTGTGGAGATTTCTTCACTGATGCAATTCCAAGTGGAAGAACTTCTGACTTAGCGAACTGAAACATCTTAGTAGCTAAATGGGTTAGTTGACCTAAGCCGCACCCTTACTGCTGGGGTGGGGCTCGGCCTCCAAACCGTACGTGGGACGAGTTTTTGCCTCATACAGTGTCCATGGGTTGGAACCCATAACAAAATGAAAAAGCACTTCTGCCGGTCGACGAATACGTGCGGAGGTTGTAACAGTATTGAATAAACGGCTAATTTGGAACCAGACTGGGTAACCTCCGGGGTTCTTCGCACCTGGATAGTACCAGGACCCATCCTTTGAAGAAAGTGTAATAGCTTACTGGTCTAGCTCTTATCCTGACTTTCAAGTAGCGCTTGATTGAGGGATGAACCCTGAATGCTCCGTCCCGAGCTTCCGTCGTCAGCCTTGGCATTAAACCACTATCTATGCATGTATATTCAGCCTGGATTGCTTTAGATCAAGATCTTCTCGCCTCACCCGTTTAGGCTCTCGCTCGTTTCCGGCTTGCTTTATCTCTTCTCTTGCAGTTGGCAGTCTCAGTACAAACCTCTTGCCTCTCTCGCTACTAGGATCCATTGTTTGCAAAATGTATGGACCTCTAACGGTCTTGATATTCTATACTTCTATTAATTAGGACTGATGTCGGGTTCGGAAGGTCACCCGGAAGATTCCCACCTTCTAGACAGAGCCAGGTTAGGAGACACAGGCCGCTACTCCTTCAGAAACTGGGAATCCGCAAGGAAGGATTGGACACAGAATAAAGACCTAAAGTTGTTCGTCGGATGAAACCAAGAACCGAAAGATGTCTATCAAAGAGCGATAGGGTATTGATCCAAAGCTCGAGTACGATCCGTGCGCTTCGAATGCCCAGTTTTCAGGCGTTGTGATAGAAGGAGCTGTGGCACTTTCGGAAGGGGGAATCAGACTAGGATGTCACTGTTCTAGAAGAGGATGTTTCTACATTTAAGACACTGATCATGAACAGTGATGGGATTGGCCATAAATTTGCAGGCATGATTAACAACATAGCTGAGGTCCGGTCGAGTGAGAGTGATATATTGGAGAGCACCAACAGTACTCCGATAGGCCTGAGGATCAGAGGGAGGTGTACCACTTCGTCATCTCAGTCTCTTTTTGTGCAAAGAGGTAGAAAAGCAATCTAAGTCACAATGAAGGACTATCGTCAATGCAGCTGGAGCCGCTAGATCCCACAACAGCGATCATTGGTTAGGATGAAGCGTTAGTAGATATAGCAAGTGTGCCGGGGATGCGGCTCGCTAAAAGCAATCTCTGGTATATATATTGATATTGACCCGCCTCTACGGGAGGTGGGTTCTCCCTAGTCTAGGGACTTCTTGTAAGGGCCCCTAATTTATGGAATGGGTAATGTGTTAAAGGATAGCTTAGGTACTGCAGTTGGTTTGGAATTAGGCTTTTTTCAAAAGAAACTATCTGAAAGCCCTTATTTCTTTCTTCATATTGTAAAGGGGAGCAAAGCCCGTTTTTTGCTCCCTCTATTGATAGAAAAAGGGCACTCCTACCGTCGTTTCAGTGACTCATAGGGATTCCCTCAACTCAGTCTTTTTGGTTCTTGAGAATGGTCACAAGACCATAACTATAGACTCATTCTACACTAGCGCACTAGCAAAACAGAAGGCAAGGAACTTCTTTGACTAGTATAGTATCTGGAACATGCCTAGAAGAGGATTTCAAAATTCCAGAGGCGCGCAAACAAAGCCATGCTTACTTCATCTTCAATTCATGCTTATACACCTGCTGGACTGTATTATTTTTTGACGACGGGAGAGATCTCATATCAGGTTCAACCTAAAGTGAGTCATCATAGTGTTCCGCTCCTTGCTTTGAGGAAGGGACAAAAGGAGAAAGGGAGATGACTCTAGCTGTTGAGTACCCTAAGGAAGGTACCAGATCAACTTCTAGTTGTAGCGGATCTTACTTACATCGGTTCTAACGCTTTCTCTCAGGTGACAGGGGCAGGAGAACACTTCACAAAATGTGCTTTGACATTTCAGTTCGCTAAGTTTGAAAAGTCCAAAGAGCGAGAATGAAGAAGGGCGCCCGGGTAGACTTCAAGAGCTCTTGCTCTGCCTATCCTCCTACTTCTTATTTTGGGGGTCATAGAAAGATACGCTTGCTTTGTTGTAGCAAGATGACCAGTCCGAGAGTGCTGGAGAGAAGAGAAAGCAGTAAAAACATCTCTTATCGGTCACTGAGAAGTCGGACGACTCTTCAGTAACCTAGGGTGATTCGACCCCTTCGACGTGCGCTTATGAGGAGCCCTATCATACACATGCACCACCAGAGTCTTCTTACACGTAGAGATACCTATTTATAGTGGTTTGTTCCTACATCAATAGTAGCTTGAAGCTATAGTTTGTATTTGAGAGAGAGAGCTATGCTTAGGTCAGTTCCTTCAGTCAACGGATATCAGTGCAATATGTACAGAGGTACGAGAAACAGTCTTCGTTCAGTTCGGCAGAGGTACGAGAAATAGTCTTCGTTCGGTTCGGCAGAAGAAAGCCGAGAAAACAAATAGGAAGAGCACTATGCAAGCTTATAATTAAGCAAATATATAAAAGTTATCACAACTTCAAGTAGTAAAACAAAGTCGTTATGGCTATGTTACTAACATAGACAACTATGAATGGTATTCATTGACATGAGTGACCGCTTTCTAGTCGTAGTTGGTACCGCCCCTGTTCACTTCAGCATGCAAGGAACACCTTCGGGAAGAATCAAAGTTTTTCTCCTCTGCAAAGCTATCAATGCTTTATTCAAGATCTTTAGCAGTCGATCGTTCATTCTCCCTCCCTAGTGGCTTTCGAAAGCTCGACATGAAAGAATAAAGAAAATAGGAAAAAAGAGTACGAGGATATTTAGCTATTTAGCCTTAGAGAAAGGTGACTTGGTAAGACCAGAGTTAGGAACAGAGATTGGATGAAGAATTGCTTTTTTGCGCTAAGGTGCAAGGGAAATGTAAAATCAACAATAGTTCCACATGAAGGTCCTTATATGGAATGTCAAAAAGATCGGTAAAGTCGAGAAGCAGAGAGAGGCCAAAGATTATATAAGAGCACAAGAGACATATTTGATTGGCTTGGTGGAAACCAAAGTGAGGAGTGGAAAGGCAGCTAGAATCACCAGATGCTTGGGAAAGAAGTAAAGTAAATCCATTACTGTGGAGAATGAGTAAATAAGTTTGACGAGTGTAAGGTCTAGTAAGACCTACCCGCTTTATTGAGCATTTTCATTCAGTGAAGCAACTTGAACAAAATAAAAGTAAAAGAGAGAAATTCATTGACTTCGAAAAGGAGGTCAATTAAATGAGTACTAACTCTCTTCTATTACTTTGTTGTACCGGGTTAACAAGAGCTGACCCTTTTTATTCGCTACAATCCCGAAACAGAACAATCTTGTGTCATAAGAAAAGCTATTATCCAAATCGAAAGTTCCATTACTGATGGGGAAATCTGTTCAGAAAGAGATATTTATTAAATAATAAAAGCGGCATTATCCCTAAACTTTAAGAACACACACCTCCATTCAACAAACAAATTTCACACATGAACTCTCATCGGGAAAAAGAGGTATTCCCAGCGCGCGGAGGATCCGTTGAGAGTTTGTCTCGGTAGGGAACTGTACGATCTTTTCCCCTATTGTATTGAATCATTAAAAAAAGAGGTCAGTGCTATGGCATTGACATAATAGGAATATTTCATCTATTAAGGAGGAGATCCTTTATCTACCGTTCAATCTATTGATTTAATTTCTTCTCGACTAGGACCACTTATGAACCTTTTTAATAAGCTTTTCCTCGCGGGAATTACTCTTCTTTCTTTACCCTAGACTTCGTTCTTCAAGGAGACCTCTTTTTCATAGGACTCGTGTAGTCTACCCCCAAAAGGAGCTCCACTAGCTATTTTTCTTATTTTCCTTAATGATGGCCTTCATAATCCTCCTTGTCTTTTCGAAAAAAAAATAAAAGAGTGGAAGCGGGCTAGTCCCCAAAAATGCCCGGTACTATAGCATTGGGGACAAGTAAGATTATTATCTGGTTTATCTCCAGTAGGCTTATCTCCAGTAGGCATCAGAGTAGATCTCCACTAAAAAAGACAAAGAACACCCTAAATTAAAACACATTACTTTGCGTCTACAGACACTTATTTAAACCTTATAAAACTAAAAAGAGTTGGCGGACTCTTCTATTCTACTCTCTCTGGGAATCTGAAGCTATGCGGGCGACCCGCGTAGTTAGTTCCCTTCGTTCCTGGAGGAGGGCCTCCTTCCTCTCTTCCAGACCGCGAGTCACTCCACTCCATAGATAGTGCACATAGATTCTTCTTTCATTTTCCATTCCTTTCAGGTCGGAAACGCGGGAAGTTTACCTGGTCAATAAGAGGGGGTGCTTTCAATGAGAAGAATATCAGAGAGCCAGGGGTGGAACCAGAAATCACATTTCTTCAAAATAAAGATATAGCAACTAAAAGAAAGCTAAATCGAATCAGAATAGGATAAAGAATGCACGAAGGATCAGAGATAAAGAGGGGTCGAGAATCTGTGATCGATCATACGATTCTGCTCCCCCTTCGTACTACCATGAGATTCTTGCCTGGCTTTCTTTTGGCTTAAGAAGAGAAATCCCGATGGCTGAGAGGGTCATACTCTTCCGAAGATTGAGAAAGCCGGTCAGTAGTGCCTTTAGCGAATGCGTTCACGAGGGCGGTCCCCAATCCTCCTATCAGGCAGCCAAAGATGGGCGAGGATCAATTAGTTAGCTAACGAAGTTGATGTTGAAGTAGAAAGAAGGATAATAAATAGGAAAAGAGTCTGCAAAGCATTCTTTTCTACCATATGTAGGTGACACAAGCTACGGAGCTATAGACTTAAGTATTCTGAAGCCAAATGCTCTTGGATGGGTAGTTGAATAGGGGGATAAATCCTTTTTTCTCCTTTATATTGAATGTAGTCAATCACTTTGAGGTCATGAGAACAAAGAGTCATACTCCCGGTGTATGTGAAAAAGAGTGACAAACTCATTTAGAAATACGACCTCTCTGAGATATACGGTTTATGCCTGAAAGGTACGAAGTTGGGCTCCCCTTTATGTTAGGGGAGCACTAAAATGCATCTTTGATTGGATGCGGGTATCAAATCCCACCGCTGAGAGCGAAAGCCGGCTCAACAAAGGACTTTTTTCAAGGGATCGTCGACAAGAACTACTCATGAAGACCCAAAACCTCAGCATGTGGAAAATTCTTCCAATCCGGGTCGGAAAGAAGGGTGGTGCCTGGCCTCTGAGAGACTAAGTTGAGAATAGTGCTCGCTATCTTTCTAGCCATAGGCATATCTGATTACTTATCTAGGATCAAGATCGAGGAGCAAAGTTATGAGCTGACATGAGTGGAATCGAAGCAACTAGTCATGTCCAAAATAGTAAGCATAGACGTGACGTAGCCAACATGGGATTTCCTGCGAGATCTGTTAAACCACCGGGACTGAATGGAATCCGTTTGGAAAGATCTTATATTGAAAATGCGATCAAAATGGGTGCAAGAAAAAAAGTGAGCTATGCGCCCCCTCCAAGATATCATGGAGACCGTTAGAGCTCCATACCTTTCGCGAACAATGGAGCCTAGTAGCGAGAGAGGCAAGAGGTTTGTATGTCTATCTCAACTTGCTCGCCAGAGGTTGGGGCAGAAAAACCATCATGTTTTCCCAATGAAAGATAAAGTACAAGTTTTAAGGTACCGAGTACACCGGCCCGTGTGGTAGCGGGCGAACTAAGGATTTCAAGCTTGCAAGGGTGGAGACTCAAGTCAAGGCGATGGATCACTATCACAAAATGAATGGTGCTAATTCCCATGTTCTTTCTAGTCTCATTTGGTTTCGAGAGCCTCTCTCTCCCCATCCCTTACTCGTCTTTTGGGGCTTCTTGCTACGCTACAATACTATAAAAATCCATTTTGATTAGTAATATATACCCCAGACCGACACAAGTGAACAAGTAGAGTATACTAGGGCCTTTCCAAGTTGATGTTTTTTTAGCAGGCGTGCCTCCGTATTTAGGTGGTATTCCGAGATCGAATTCCTCCCAGGAACACACGAAACAAACCGCTGTCAGAAGACGTGAATTGAGGGCGTGGTTCAAGTCACATCGTATGCAGCCATTTATAGAAATTGAATTAATTAAAAGGAGACAAATAGTTGGGATTCACACGCACAGCCTTATCCTATGAGTCCGCTTATGCTACGCGGCTGCTGAAAGCACAAGCTTTGAAATAGAAAGAAAGATAGAACGAAAGCAGGCTTTTTAGGAAGAACACTGTTTGCAAGATCCGGTCTTAGTGAGAGAGTTGGGATTGAGCTTTCACTAGCTAATCGACTCCCAGCCTAGCTTGACCTGGTGAAAGCGCCCACTCTGCTTTACCGAGAAAAGGGTGACTATCATATTTTTGGCCTCATATTCTAGGTCTGCCATGGGGTCTCGCCTGCTATCGTAAGAATCCTAAAGACCACGTGACTGGACATCTTGCTTCTTTGCTAGTTCCCTTGAGTGGGTTCACAATCTTCCTTATTTGGTCAATTCCTGCATAAAGGTAGGGCTGGGTAGTAACTTTACCCTCGTTCGATGAGAACCCAGGTCTCGTTGTTTCCATTTTCTAGGTCACGCCTTAACCGCGTTAGAAAGCGGAACAGCCGATACGCTTTCTGGCTCGCAACGACGATAAATATATAGTATCAATAAGAAGATAGTTTGATTTTCTTATTTGCACATGTGTATTGTCTAATCTATGAGAATCAAGCTTTTCCCCTTCCGTAAGCGCATATAGGAAAGTGGGCCCTCGGCTATCGAGTTGGCAGAAAGTACCGAAAGTCGGCCACCCGCCCTATCATCCCAAGCAATTCTTCTTATTCTTATTCTTTCTTTGTTGAAATTCCCATTCTCCGGATTTACCCGGTGCCTCCCGTTATGCACCAATGCTTGAACAGGACCGTTTACGAGCAGCTTGCTATACTCTATTAGTGTCTCTCTTTGGTCTATCATAAGCAACCGCGCGGAAGTAGGTTTCTCTCTTTCTATTTACTTAATATGCAAACTCACTCCGAGGCGAGTCAGTGTTGGGGTTGGGTAGGTTTTTGTAACAATCCAAACGATCCCACTACATCAGGACCCTTTCGACGTTGCACAAAAGCCATTACTTTACGTTTAGCTAGCACTAAAAAGGCACCCATCCAGTAAGTAGAGATATGGAGAGAGGGGACAGCTTTGCCATTGGAAGGCACCTTGGACCTAAGGAGTGGACTGCCACTGAATATCAAAATCCAATGAGCAACCCGCCGAGGTTACAACAATCAGTGCTTTGTCCCGCCTATCAGAAAGGTCCCACCCATCTCTCTAACTTCGGAGAGCCGCTAAATAATGAGGTTCGGCATCTGCTTGAGCAGGAAAAAGAAAGGTTTGAGGTGGCAGCGAGGAAGGGTATTTCGAATCTCGATCAAATAGTGTAACACGGGACCGCGCAACTAGAAAAGGAGAGGGGCGGTGTGTACAAGGCCCTGGAAGGAATTCACCACCCTATGGCTGACCGACGATTACTGCCTTCTTTCTACTTCAACATCAACTTCGTTAGCTAACTAATTGATCCTCGCCCATCTTTGGCTTCCTGTTAGGAGGATTATGTACCTTAGCGTACGATATAGGCTGTTTCCCTCTCGACTTTGGATCTTAGCAGCTCGGGTAGTCCTCGTTTCTGGTGTTTTAGTCACCTTTCAATGGCTCCCTTAATTATGTGCGAGGAAAAAGAGCGCGGAGTTTCTTCGACTCAGAGGTAGGGAATTACCTCCGGAGTGGAACATAGCAGATCTTATTCAGGCTGTTATGGGAGCTGCCTATTGCAGGAGTTCCTGACCTGACACTTTACTCATCTATTATTTTTATTATTTAAAAGAAATAGACTACAGTGGAAGTTGTATTAACTTAGCAATAATATTTTCCCTTAATGTTTCGAGGATCTACTGCTTAAAAACCAAAGGATATTATAAAAAGAAGTTATGGGGACTTGAACTCGCATCTACAAGCATGTGAAGAGGGCAACACATGGGTTTCCAGAATTACCACTGAACCATGATTGTATTTTGGAACTGGGTTCCTATATAATAATTGTTATATAGTCACATATTTTTTGATACTAATACATGGTCTACAAAAAATCTACTGGGTTCCCGGGAATCCATACATATTACTGTAGGTCCGCCCCTGCGTTCTCATATTTTTATGTACATAATTCTAGATATAGGGTGTATTTGGTAGGAAGGAAAATATTTTCTAGAGAAAATGTCTTCCTAAACAACGTTTTCATGGAAAATGAGTGGTTTTATCATTCTTTGGAAAATGAATTCACGAGGAAAATATTTTCCAAAATATTTAAGCCAACCAAATATGAAAAGATTAAAAAATAATATTTTTCGAAAAATGTTTTACTTCATACCAAACACACTCATAATCTCTTATTTTTTGATCTTCTTGTAAACATTTTGAATATTTTGGTTGTGAAAATCAAAGGGAATGATGATCTCATTTTGATCTTTAGTGTCTTTTTTTTCCTTCCAAAAGCACTTCTGCCCCTCTCCCCAACTTGAGGTGTTTGGCCAAGTTTTTTTTAGTGAAAAAGTGCTTTTGGAAAGAAGCAAAAGCAATTTCTGCAGTTTTGACTTTTCTTCTTACCAAAAATACCCTTAACAAAATATAGTATAACAACACAACAACAACTATCCAATATAGTCCCACAAGATGGGGTTTAGGGAAGGTAATATGTAGACAAGCCTTACCCCTACCCGAAAGGGCAGAGAGGCTGTTTCTAATCGACCCTCGGCTGAGAGAAGGAATGGAAAAACAACAACAAAAATAAAAGAGCAGTAGTAATTCCAGTAGAAATCGTGTAAATAGTTATCTAAATATAAGAACCATAAATAAAATGGCATTCAATGATATCAAACAGTAACTACCATAAATAACTACCATAAGGAGGACACAATCCAATGCATAAATCATCGATGGAATGCCTTGTCAAGCCTCACCCAGCCCCGTGAGAGGAGTACGAAAAATTCTAGGAGCCCCTATCCTACAATCCTGATACTACACCTCCAGACTTTTCTATCAAGGGCCATGTCCTCGGAAATCTGCATTGTAGCCATGTCATGCCTAATCACCTCTCCCCAATACCTCTTAGGCCTCTCTCTGCCTCGCCTCACGCTGACCACCGCCGATCGCTCACAACTTCTCACCGTTGCATCAGGTCTTCTCCTCCGCATATGCCCGAACCACCTGAGCCTCGCTTCACGCATCTACTCATCCACCGGGGCCACCCCCACCTTCTCTCGAATAAATTCATTCTTAATCTTATCTAACCCGGTGAGCCCAAACATCCACATGAGCATCCTCATCTCCGCAACCTTCATTCTCTGAACATGAGAGTTCTTCACTGGCTAACACTCCGCCCCATACAACATGATAGGTCTAACCACATCTCTATAAAATTTCTCCTTGAATTTTTGTGGCACTTTCTTGTCAGACAGGTGTAATAACCCGGCAGGATGTTTTTGGAATTTACGCCCCTATCCCCCATTAACTACTTTCCTTAAGATTGTTTCTGTTATTTTGGTTTGCCGGAATATTCGATTCTAGAATTCGGAGAGTTTTGGGACACTTAGTCCCTAAAGGAGAGCTTAATAATTGAAAAATGGTCTGTATTTGCAACAGTTTGAAGAAAAACTCAGAATGGAAATTCGATGGTTCCGTTAGCTCCATTAGGTGATTTCGGGGTTGGGAGCGTGTTCGGAATGTAATTTGGAGGTCCGGTGTAGAAATAGGCTTGAATTGGCAAAGTTGGAATTTTGGCGGAATTCAGTTGATAGGTGAGATTTTGATTCGGGCGTCGGAATGGAATTTTTATAGTTTCTGTAGCTTTGTTAGGTGATTTTCGATATATATGCAAATTTTCAGGTAGTTCGGATATCGTTTGGTTGGGGTTTTGATTGGTTGTAGGTTTCAGAAGTTCTAAGGAAAATTAGGCTTGAATCCGAGGTAATTTGGTGATTTTTGTGTTTAAGGGCGTGATTTTATGCTTGGAACAAGTTCGTATGATATTTCAGAATGATTTTGTATTTTTGGTTGAGGTCTCGGAGACCTCGGGATGATTACAGAAGGTCAAACGATAATGTTTGAGCAATGCAACAGGTCTGAAGTTATGGTATTTGGTGTTTTCGCTTCCGCGGAATTTGGACCGCAGAAGCGAGTCCGCATAAGCGGCTATGGAAGCACATGTGTGATATTAGGAAGGCTCAGGTGGGTCCGCATAAGCGTATGTTTGTTCGCATAGGCGAGCCCACAGAAGCTGGATCTCTCCCGCAGAAGCGAAGTTGGTTGGTTTGGAAGTTTTCGCATAAGCGAACTTTTGTCCGCGTATGCGAGGTTGCAAAAGCGGGGGATTATCCACAAAAGCGGAAGTTGAGGATTTAAGTGAAAGTCGCAGAAGCTTTCTCCACAGAAGCGAGAGCGCGGAAGCGACTCCAGTGTCACAGAAGTAAAAACCACTATAGGTTTAATGCTTCAGCTTATTCGAAATTTCAGAAGTCTTAGAATCAATTGGGGCTTCGAACTAAGAGAAGAATTGGGCGATTTTGAGGAGAAAATTGAGGAGCATCATCAGGTAAGAACTCTTGGACCCAAATTATGTGATTATATTGATAAATCATGGATTTAATCTCTGAAAATGGAGCGACTAAGGTGTAAAAATGGAGGATTTTGCTCTAAGCCTAAGAGAATGAAAATTGATGATTTGACTGAGCAAATTGACCCCAATTGTGACAAATTTTATATGGTTAGACTCGTGAGTGTACGAAGGTTCTAAAAACGTAAAAATATTTTGATTCCGAGCTGATGTTGGAGGGGGTATTTTGATCATTTTACCTATTTTCGCGCCTTGGGGTTCTTGGGGCTCAATTTGGGGTTCAAGTGGTTTGGACTTGATTCGAACCAAACCAGCGTTGGTTTGGTTATGAAGGAGGTAAAGGGATGATAGGGTGTGAGGTTGGAGGGGATTGGGGTACCTTAGGGTCTGGCTCGAATCTTCGATTGAAGATTCTAGAAGCTGGAGGGTGATTCGAGGTAAACCAAGCCTGGATTAAGGTTTAGGGGGTCTTGGTACTATAGGGGTGGTAATTTGGTGGTCACCAGCTTCTTTGCCGCCAGGTTTTGAGCTTGGGGTTTCAATGGAGGCTAGTTTTTTTTTTGGTTAAGTTCGTCTCTAGGAGAGACGATGATGAAAGGGGTGTTTGGATAGGGGGCGGGGTAAGGAACTAGGGTTATATAGTTAGCTAGAGAATTGATCTTGGCCGTTGGATCTGATGAGATTGATGGCCTGGATCAATTCTCTTGAGAGGAAACAATGTCGTTTGGTTAAGTGGGGGAATGGGTTGGTCCGGGGTTGAATGGGTTGGGTATCTGGGTATGCTTGGGACCATTGGATTAAATGAAATAGACGGTTCAGATTAAAAGCCTTGGAACGACGTTATTTTATCATTTATGAGACCGGGTCTCAATGAAGTGGGTCATGGTATTGGTTTGGGCCTGATTTCTTTGCATTTTTAGCCAATTTTCAACTTCCTTAACTAACCACAATTAAATTAAAGCACAATTTAAACAAATCAAAAGAAATGAAATTACACACCTATTAATTAGCACTCAAACAATTAACACAAATTACACATTTAAATAAAATCACACAATGATAAGGAATAATAATGCACACATTTTTTTGTTGTAAGTTTTCTTTTTAACCACTTTATGGTTAATTAATTCTTAAAATGCACAATTAATTCCTAAGTGCCTGCAACACGTATTTTTGTATTTTTTTAATCAATTTAACAATTAAAAACACATAGATAAATACTAACGCTAAAGAAATATAACACAAAATCTATAAAATTAAATACCACACAAGACTATGTTATTTTGAATTTTTTTTGGAGTAATTGTTGTGAGAGTAAAAATCACATGCTCACACAACAAAGTCCAAAATTCTTTGTCAACCATCCGAAATCACCCCGAGGCCCTCGGGACCTCAAACAAAAGCAAAAATATATCAAACTTGTTCCAATCTTCAAAACACCTCAAACAACATCAAATCAATCAAAAGACATTGGATTCAAGCCAAACTTTCTAAAGTCTTCCAAATTCTTCTTTTGATCAAAAACCCAGTCAAACCACGTCCGAATAACTTAAAATTTTACACACACATCCCAAATGATATAACGAAGCTACTGCAAACTCTCGGAATTCCATTCTGACCCCTAAATCTCACCTACCAACTAGTAATCATTAAAATATCAATTTCGCCAATTCAAGCCTAAATCTATTCTGAACCTCTAAAACCTATTCCGATTACACTTTTAAGCCTCAAAGTACCTCAAGCTAACCGAACCATTAAAACTAACATCCAAGCCCTCTAACCCACAAGTCAACATCCGGTTGACATTTCCAATCTTAACTCACTCCAAAGAGACTAAATGTCTCAAAATCATTCCGGATTAGAACCGACCAATCCAATACCCCATAACACGGATAAACAAAGCATAAAGAAGCATAAATGGGGAAAATGGAGCATTAACTCTTGAGATGACTGGCCAGATCGTCACATTCATTTACCAACTAGAGAATATGCATCTATTACTCATACTAGTATTTGTTCTTTCTTTAAGGATAAAAAAGTTCAGAACATTCTCCATATTCCAGAGTTTAAATATAATCTCCTCTCAGTGTCCAAACTCACAAAGGAGTTGCAATGTCTAACATCATTTTACCCTGGTTTTTGTATCTTTCAGGAACTCTCAAGTGGGAAGGTGTTGGGGATTGGTAAGGAAGATCTCGGTCTATCCGTTATCAAGGTATAATACAGAGCAATACTCAATCACCAAAGGCACTTATTCCTATTCAATTGTACATACCATTCCAGGTGATACCAATATATGTAGTAATCTAGCAAACAATAAGACTTGTGTTGTATATTCTTTATGGAATCAAAGAATAGGTCATTCTCCCTTAAAGGTCTTGAGATCTGTAGATGCTTTTCATAATATGCAGCTGAAGGAAAATTATTGTATTGTGTGTTTTATAGCCATGCAATCAAGACTGACTTTTCCTACTAGCTCTTCTTGCTCTAAATTTATCTTTGACATTGTTCATGATGATGTTTGGTGATCCTATAGGGTGCCTACGCATAGTGGCAAGAGATATTTTTTGACCTTGGCAGATGATTGCTCCAGATATACCTAGCTATTTTTATTGCATTCTAAATCAGATATTGTTCAGGTGATTAAAACTTTGTAGCAAATGGCCTCAACACTGTTTGATTACATACTCAAATGCCATAGAACAGACAATGGTACTGAGTTTATTAATGACCAGATGTAGCCTTGTTGAAGACTCAAGGTATAGTACATCAAAGTTCTTATGTATATACCCCTCAACAGAATGGGATCGTTGAGAGAAGGCATAGTTCTATCCTTGAAATGGCTAGAGCACTCAGGTTTCAAGCTTTAGAGAAAGCACAAGTCTATCCTAGACATGGCTAGAGCTCTTAGGTTTCAAGCTTTCTTACCCCTCAAATTTTAGAGAAAATGTGTCTCTATAACAGTCTATCTTCTAAATTGTTTGCCTATTGTACTGCTACAAGGCAAATCTCCCTTTGAGAAGTTGTTTCAAAGGAATCCTTTATTACAACATATGAGAGTGTTTGGCAGGATTTATTATGCCACTACCATGAAGAAAGGGGTAAGTTTTGCCCGAGAGCAATTCTAGTTGTTCACATGGGGTATTCCTCCTCTCATAAGGGCTATTTACTCTATGATTTGTGTTCAAAAAGGTTCTTTGTTACCAAGGATAGTGTGTTCAAAGAATAAGTGTTCCCTTTCAAGCATATGTCTTCTTGTGCTTCTCCCTTATTTCCTGTCTTAGAGTTTATAGAACAACTAACACAACCCGTTGCTTGCTATAGTGACTCTTCATCTACTAATATTGAGTCTCCTTTAGCCTCATCTGGCCAGAAATCTACTGACAAAGTTGAGACTTCCCCTCCTTCTATCTCAGTTCCTCAAGATCATGGTCAGTTTACTCCATTATTACCGATTCCCCCTCATGTCTCAGCTTGTGAACCATCTGCTCCTTTCATATCAATAAGGAAGTCCTCTAAGACACCCGTGTGGCTAGCAGATTATGTGTTTCCACCAAATAAGTCTGCATATCCTATGTCAAACTATGTGTCCTATGATCAGTTGTCCTCTGCTTATAAAGTTTCTCTTACTGCATTCTCAGCTATTGTGGAACCCAAATCCTTCTTAGAAGCTAGTAGGGATCCCAAGTGGGTTGAGACTATGCAAGCTAAAATCACTGCTCTTAAAGAAAACAACACCTGGTCTATTGTTTCTCTTCCTCCTAGCAAGGTTCTTATAGGTGGCAAGTGGATGTTTAAAGTCAAATACAAGTCGGTGAAGTGGATAGATATAAGGCCAGGTTGGTGGCCAAGGGTTACAATTAACAAGGAGGAATGAACTACATAGAAACTTTTTCTCTTGTAGCTAGAATGGTTACTGTGAGGGTTATAGTTGCATAAAATTCTTCTTCGGGATGGTATATGTTTCAAATCGATGTTCACAATGCTTTTCTTCAAGGATGTCTTCTCAAAAAAGTGTATTGTATGTTCCTGATGGATTTTCAAGCCAGGGAAAGTGACAGCATGTGTGCAGATTGCATAAGTCACTCTTTGGATTAAAACATGCACCTAGGCAGTGGAACCTGAAACTAACTGAAATTCTCATAGATATGGGATTTGTTCAAAGTCACTATGACTATTCTTTGTTTACTTAGAAGATGAATTCAGAGTTAGTAGTCATTCTTGTCTATGTAGATGATCTTCTAGTAGTATTCTACGACTGATCACACAAGTCAGAAAGGAATTGCAGGAGAGGTTCAAGATGAAAGATCTTGGCAGCCTTAAATACTTTCTAGGATTGAGTTCTTTAGATCTCAGGAAGGAATTGTTATGTGCCAAAGAAAGTATGCTCTAGAACTAGTTTCTGAACTAGGCCTAGCAGGTGCAAAGCCAACAACAATACCTCTGGAGTTCAATCACAATATCACATCCATTGAGTTTGAAATGAAAATACCAAATGTTAGATCTATAGTTGATAAAGAACTTGAAGACAAGGGAGGCTATCAGAGACTAGCTGGAAGGTTGTTGTACTTAACAATGACAAGGCCCGATATTGCCTTTGTATTTCAAGTGCTCAGTCAGTATATGCATGCACCTAAGGTTTCTCATATGGAAGTTGCCCAAAGAGTGGTGAGGTCCATAAAAACTGCTCCTGGACTTGGATTGTTTATGTCCGCAAAAGAAAGAAAATCTTTGTATGCATATTGTGATTCTGAATGGGGCGCTTATGTAGAGTCAATGAGATTAGTGACACGCTATGTAGTGAAATTTGGTAAAACACTGATAGCATGAAAGTAAAAAAATAGAGAACTGCATGCAAGAGCTCTGTTAAAGCTGAATTTCGAAGTATGACCTCTATTATAACAGAAGTGGTATGGATAACATGACTTTTTAAGGAGATGGGAACTGAACTGGTATAGAAGATACGGTTGCATTGTGATAGGAAGGTTACTATACAAATTTCATCTCACTCTATTTTTCATGAATGAACGAAACACATTGACGTTGATTGTCATTTTTTGAGGGAAAAGCTTGTTCAAGCTCAGATTAAGACTCAACACATCATAACAATTGTGCGGTTAGCAGATCTATTGACTAAGAGTCTATGCAAGCCACAACATGAATATCTACAAGGAAAGATGGGAATGAAAGATGTATTTCATCCCTTAGCTTAAGGGGGAGTGTTGAGTGTAGTGGGTCACAACTATTTATTAGTTAGGAATAAATAGTTATTACTACCAATAGTATGTTAGTTAGTTGGTATTTTTTTGTTTAAATACGATAGTTAGTTGATAGTACTATATAGTTATTCATTCCTCTTCTTTGTTAGCTAATAACAGAGATTGCATTTCTCTCATTCCTTCTTCTTTTATATTCTTCAAGTCCTGCCGTGGCTAAAGCTCCTTAACACTATTGTTGGAACATAGCATGAAAAAATTAGATATTCCCACCATCATAATGTTACAGCCCATATTACACGTACATTAGTTCACACTGTAAGTTAGTCGACATAAATCTAAGAACATATTATCTTTGAGATAAAAATAAGTTAATCTTATTGGTCTTAAATGATACAAGGGCGTATAAGAGTGATTAACAAGTATTAGAAGTTAAACGAATCATGGATGCTGTAACCCATATTTGTGGGTATAACTAGAGGTGATTAATATTACCAAGAGGTTGAGTTTTAAGATGTTTGAATAATATAATATCCATATCATAAGTCTTGAAGTCAAATGATTTACGAAATAAAAGTTGACAAAAGTTATCGTAGCTTACGTTCATAATTTTACTTAACTTTAAGTCAAATGTTACTACGTTTTTTTCCTAATTTGCTTGGGATTACAAGGTGATCTACCCAAAAAAATGAATATCTATGAGTCCAGTTTTAAACTCATTAAAACTTTTGTCGATATGATCTCAGATTAGAGAGATATTCTCATTTTTGCAAGACTACACCAGAAACTCTCTATGGGGCACACATAGGCGGTTTAAGACATATAGATATATATATAAGATGCCTAAAACCAATTTTAAGTTATTATTTTTCAGTATATTCAGACCTTAGAACCCTAAAAATACTATTTGAAGGTTCTCTCATGATCCAAGACCCAAACAAACGGCAAACAACACAAATCAAGTGTCGGGAATCGAGTGGTGCTAGTAAATTTCTTGTTATTCTTGTTGTTGCTGATTTTTGTGTTGTTCCAGATCGTGTGGGAGGTTATATTAAGTGGTTTATGTTCTGTAAATTACTCCCTCAAGTTTTCAATATCAAACCTAGTTGATTTCAAGTCTTCTAAAGTGAATCTAGTCCAAAAAAAACCCTATTTGATTGCTAGTTTTGCTTCCTTGTTCTTGTGGAAGCATTGGAGGGATATTTCCTGTTCAATTAAGGTCAAATTGGAGTTTTTATTTCTGTTTAAAGGTAAGGAACCTTTTACTCTACATGTATGTAAGATTATCCAAGTTGCGGTTAAGTCGTTGAAGCTAGAACTTGTGAGATATATATCGAAAGACTTGTTAGTAATGTTGTTAGTTGGTGGACTATTTTGGGAGGTTAATATGACTATTATTGATTTTTTGTTTGGGATATTTGATGATTGTTTTGACTTGTGGAAAGTCATATAAATAGGAGAGATGCTGTGTTTTTCATTGTAATATAGGTTGTGGTTGATACATAATAGTTATGATACTTAAACGATAATGATAGTGTCATTTCCTTATTGTAGACTAAGGAGTCGTAACATTTGCATGTCTTGAGGTTGAGAAGTATATACAAGGTATGTGAGGCTATCCATTTCCTTCTTTTGCACGACTATGATTGTACATGATGTAATGAACGAGCTTCCAAAGATACTCTACTCTTAGAAACTAGCAGTACTTACATTGT
>JASVEL010005679.1:0-120462 GCA_032618575.1 Nicotiana noctiflora
GCGATCTAGGGTATAGTAAGGCTGACTTGGCCTAGCAAGAACGTGAGCAAGTTGTGCATGATCGTGAGCGAGTTGTCAAGTGCCGCACGTGTACTTAGTTAACAACTAAGGACGTGACCTAAAACTCCAATAATAACTCTCTCTAGCAAAAATAATGATGATATCGTTGCCAACAAGTCAATGTTAGCATTATTAATTTTCTGTGGATCTACATTAGGGTGGCAATTTGAGCCCAAATCCATCTAACCCCCAACTAATCCAGAGATTAACGGGTTGGGCTACAAATATTTTAGCCTATGGGTCAATTTGGGTTGATTTCAAGTTAACACATTACTTTTTATAGCCCATTTTGATCCATTTAACAACCCAAATACAACTCATGAAACTCACCTAAAATAAAGTAACTTATCTAGAGATTTACTTAGTTGCCCCAACATTTTTATCTTTTTAATTTTCTGTTCTTTAATTTTTTTACACCACCCACTCACCTTACCCCTACATCCCCACCCCCACCCCCGCACAAAACCCCAAAAAATATTTTACTTTTTATTTTTATTTTTAAATTTCTATTTTTTATTTTTCTGCTCCCCCCCCCACCCACGCAAACCTCCTAAAAAATTTACTTTTTTTGTTGTATTTTTAATTTTCTATTATTTTATTTTTCTACACCAGTCACCCTACCCATAACCTCCCACGTCCCCCCACCCCCGGCGCAAACCCCCTAGAAAAAAAATTTTAACTTTTATTTTTATTTTTCCGCACCCCCCTTCCCCCCCCCCAAGCCTACTGGATAAATTATTTTTTTATTTATAATTTTAATTTTCTGTTCTATATTTTTTTCGTTTTTTTGCACTATCCACCCACGCCCACCTCCACCCATAAAATATTTGTCTAACTTACATATTTTAAGGTAATTTTTTTTTTATGCAAGATGAGGATGATTTTAAAACATGGGTCAAGTTGGGCGGGTTGAGTTATGACCCATTGTTCAGCTCATCTTGACTCAGCTCATCTTAACCCAAATACATTTTAGGTTGGGTTGGGCACTGACCCATTTATTGGCATAACTCATCTTGACCCGCCCAAATTCAATCCAACCCGTCCATTTGCCTCCTCTATTCTACATGAAACTGCAGGTTTCTTTGCAAATCCCACTTGTGACTGCTTTGTGTCATATATATATGACCCTAGTGTTTCCCTGCTGAAATTTTCAATAATTCTAATCTCATCTTCACACTGGAGGCTTGCCAGAGCCAAATAGAGCTGAGATGCATTGCTCTTCACAAAATAGAAAACCACAGCAATATCCACTTCCATATCAGCACCACCCTCAAAAATATATTTAAATGGAGGGAATGATCACTTATTCATGTCAAAGAGGTCATTTGAATCTGCATTTTGTGAATGTAGTAAAACCTTTTAAACTTATGACGGGGTAGAGGATTCTGTGTTATGTTAGCTAGGGCAACTTCCCAAAAATAGTGATACCACAAACATGGAATTTAAATTGTTTGTGTAACGTATAATAGCTATGGAAGTTTTAATTTTAAAAGATAGTTTATAAGGAAATACCATATCCGATTCAAAATAGTCTTACAAGTTTGTCTACTTCGATCCAGTTCTATAGTGAGATAGTTGACACGTGAGTTTTCTCATTTTTCCTATACTTTACCCTATGAAATTGGATCAATTAACTCTTGGTACTTTCTAATTCTGGCATTTTGATAGAACTTTGAAAGGCTGAGTTTGAATTTCAATTTTTTCTTTTTGTTGTAAGTCTTATCACAATTTCAATACAGTGCCTCTCTTTGCCAAGCTTTAAATTCCTTAAATCTGCTGAGGCAGATAATATTGATGACAGTGTCACAAAGTCAAACCTAAAGCCTTTCAATCTCATCAAACAAGACAAGCTGAGAGCCTTGTCAATCCGACCAGATTGTACATAACAAGACATTAACAAGTTCCATGTTACCACATCTCCCTCAATCAGCCTATCAAATATTAGCTCAGCATTATCAACCAAACCAACTTTAGCACAAAAGTTTATAAGAGAACTCTCCAAAATCCTATCTAAATCTAATCCACTCAGAATAGATTTAGCATGCGCTTGCTTACCTTATAGCCTGTTTGGCCAGGCCTTTTTTTGGCCAAAAATTGAGGTGTTTGGCCAAGCTTTTGGAATAAAATTAAAAAAGTGCTTTTGAGGAGAAGCAGAAGCAATTTTGGAGAAGCAGAAAAAAGTAGATTCTCTCCAAAAGCACTTTTGAGAAAAATACACTTAGAAGCAGTTTTTTAAAGCTTGGTCAAACACTAATCGCTGCGCAGAAGTGTTTTTCAAACTAATTAGCCAAACACAAACTGCTTCTCATACTTTTGAGAAAAACACTTTTGAAAAAAAGCACTTCTCAAAATCAGCTGATTTTTGCAGCTTGGCCAAACGGACTATTGCACGAGTTGGTTCAATTCCTTCTGTCCTCATATCGTACAAGATTCCAATAGCTTCCTCATTGTATCCGTTTTGCATATAACTCACAATTATTGAGTTCCAGACCACTACATTTCTTTCAACCATACAATCAAAAACCTTTCTTGCATCAGTAGTACTGTATTTGATGCATAAAGTATCTTCGTATAAAGTATCACTGTATTTGATGCATAAATATCACAATTTCAACTCTGCTAGTGTAGTATATTGGCATAATGTAATACTGTATTTGATGCATAAGTTGTACTCGTCAATTGTTAGTTTAGGATAAATGTAAGATCTGTCATGATTTATATTATAGTATAGGGATGTTAAGTATAAGTTCTTTTGCTAAGGGGTTGTGCAAACAATATTGTGGCTTATTACGTCATGGCGATACTAATGGGATGGTAACCATTTTCTGTAATTAAATACTACATGTATGAAAGCAGGATTTATCTTTATATTATTCTTTTATAACCAGGTTTCCTAGTTGCAAATTGAGCATGACATGCATAATTCATTGATTGATTTAAATTTCTAGAGAAAGACCTTTTGGCCTGCTCGCTTTAATACGCATGCATTAATTCCAATTAGCGACAGAAACTAAGTATAATAAGGTATTATCGGCCTCTAAGCTTAAGACCAGATTTACATATTTTGAGATCTTAAATTACGGACCAGATTTCTAGTATATATATTATATAAATACGTGTTCTTCTACCAGACTTTGTCCACGTGGGAAGCTATTGTCTGCATGTGATTAATCAGGTTATCCTAAAAGAATGAGTATTAACTTTTTGGGAAGTGTTACATTTAATATTAAACAGATAATGATGTCGTACGGACCAACAATAAGTACGATTTAACCTTGGATTAACAGAATACAAAAACTACGGATGAGTTCCAGATACAACACAAAAGTGTCATAGATACAGCATATGTCACGGATCAATGTTTCCTTGTATTTTTCCTTAAAGCCAGATATCAAATTAGTTTAGTGGTTCGCCGATACCTAAATAAAATAGATTGATTGTTTTATAATTTTTATGTTATGCTAATAATTATTACACTAATGTGTATGGTGCCGTTTAATGATATGCACTTTCTACGGTTTTCTTAAAAGTTATTCAACTTCCCAGACAATGTTTGGCGTCGCTTGCCTGGGTGCATTTTGGATTATTCTTTATGAAAAAGGCTAAAAATGCCACTTAATCTATTCGTTTTGGTTTATAAATGCTGTCTATCCAGCATTGCCCTCAATATTGTCTTTTGGCTTAAAAATACCTCTTAAAACTAACGAACTAATATTGTGACTTTTAATTAGTAATGTGGCAGTGTGTGATTGGTCTAGGCGTAATTCAATGTGAATTAAACTACCAAATCCTTATTTAAAGATCGAGTTTTTTCTTCTTCTTCTTCCCTTTAAGCTAACAACTTTTCTTAACAAGAAATTCAAAATCCAAGAACACATATGTTACGGTATAGCACTGCAAATCTAGCAGAACATTGACGGAAGTAGGGCCAAAAATTATTCCGCTATTCAAATTGAAAGGAGTACCGTATTTGATATTTCCAAAGTTCCTTTGAAGATTAATTACAGGGGAATATTCTTATACAATGTAATACCCATTGATGGTGCACGCAGGATTTTTCATAAGCGGTATTACGATTTTAAATTGTGAACAAAAAATAAATAACAATAATAGCATATAAAAAAGATATAATTCAAATTATTTATAGAGCACAACTCAAGTATCTTACTAAATATGAATTTTTATTTTTAAAATATATTCAATATAACCTCATCAAAAATAATACTAAATATTTCTTTTATACAACAAATATTCACACAAAAACTCAACATTTATTCGATTATGCAAATTATTCTTAATCAATTTTAATGCTGATAAAGAAGAATGGAAAAAAATAACCTAAAAACTTATAATACAAGTCAAATAATTTATTGTTGCATAAAGCTAGGAAATGGTACTCTCGATAAATTAGTTTAGCTTAAATTTGATGCTTAAGAGTTAAGAACTCAATGGTTCAAACCTCCACTTTTTATTTTTTTTTAATTTCTAGATGAGGCACAAAGAATATCTGAAACAAAAATGAGGCTCAAAAATTTGAAACAACAAAGAGATGCTGAGGAGAATGAACTAATGACATCTTAGAGGAAGTTGAAGCGACTGACCAGTTGTGCTACACATATGTTGTTAAAGTGTTGTCACTTTCATTGTATTTCTCTTCGTTTCTCCTCTTCGTTTCTCCTGTTGGATTTTTATTATATATACTTAATTAGTAAGATTTTTCGACCAAGCGGTATCACGTGACACCGCTTGGATTAAGGTAGATCCGCCCCTGGTAATACTCAAAAACTTTTTTGGTTAGTATTATGTCGACGTTCCAACCCTAAATTATACATGGGTGTTCGAGAAGTTTTGAAGGTATATAACACCTAAATCTTATGTTTGGAAGTTTATATAGATATCTATAGGGATGATAGGTAGTTTGGAACAAAACGAAAATGTTTAAGAGAAAAGAGCGAACATAGTCGTCGCAGATGAACTAACTTTAAATGATCATATCTCCTAATGTATAATAAATTGAGCTATAAATTATTTATTAAATAAAAGTTCTTTAAGTCTAGTTTTTAAATTTTAAACGTTTATCATTCGAATATTCTTACAAGAAGTTATGGAGTTTTTACCGAAGGGTAGCAAAGCAGATCCGAAAAATACCCTAGCACTACGTGTCAGGCCAAATTTGGGTCAAGTGGGCAAATTTGAGTTTCTGAAAAGTCCCGGGGTGCCATGCCAAGGCACTTTGGGAAGGGAGAAATCCACTTATCTTTACAGTGTGTTTGAGAGGTTTTTGACTTAGTACTTCACCAATCCACCCAGGTAGGGTTCCTACAATAGATTCAAGCTAGAAACATTAGATTAACCTCGTTTAATACCTTCAAATTAAGGGTGTCAATGGTTCGGTTCGGCCGGTTATTTTATAAAATTTATACGTTATCAAATTTTCAGTTATTTTATTATGTATAACCAAAATAAGATTTTTCGAAACCGTTCCAATTATGTCGATTTGTCTTTGGTATCGGTACGGTTCGGTTAATTTTCGGTATTTTCTTAAGTATCATGTAAAAATTCACCATTAGAAATTGGATGCAATAACATATGTTCTTTTATAGAATTTATCAAAACTCTCTAGACATTTTTACTATTTAAAAGGTGATGAATTAAAAATAAATAATAAAATATGGCTAGAGTATAGATCCATCAACTATTCTACAACAACATAAAAGAAACCAAATAAGGCAAAAAAGTATAAATCACACGAGTGGAAAGATATTAACCAAGTTAGGACTCAAGAATAAAATCTATAGAAGATGAAATATTCAAAAAGATAAATCTAAATTATATGAAAGAAAACATACTCATTACATGTAGTTTGCTACTTATAATCGCTAGAGTACTTGTGTCTTGCTAATAAAGATACTTGAAATAACTTAGTTTAAGTAGAAGTAGCATAATACATTTTAGGAATTAGTATTTTGAGTTTAATTACTTGTTGGTTTATAATAGTTTTCATAATTCCAATGCCCAAAGGAAAATCTAATGTATTATTATTTTTAAACTTACTAGATAAATATATTTTTCACATGTAAAATTTATTCGGTTCGGTTCGGTATTTTTTTGGTTTATTTTTATAAAATAAAAACCTACCCTAATTATCGGTGCGGTTATAAATTTATATAAAAACCTATGGTTTCTTAAAAAGAAACCCAAAAATCGGTTCGGTAAGGTAGGATTCGGTCGGTTTAGTCGGTTTTCGAATATCCATAGACACCCCTACTTCTAATTCCTAAAACCTAGGTTTTTGCCCAAGAATCAAAGAAATTGTCAAGATCCAAAACCTAGGGTTTGTGGAGGCATTGTTCAAAGTAAGTTTCCTTAATTTCTAGTATTAGAGCTAGTAAATTTTTAATAGATTATGATTAGAGATTAAGAAATTTATAAGAGTTATGGGTGGAGAGTTATAAAAAGCCACTAATGGCCAATAATGCCTAGAATGAATTATCTGATTGAGTTAATAGATAGAAAAATGATTGTAACCACTTAATTATAGATTTTGAGGAGTCGAATTCATGAGATCTTCGAAGGAAAAGCTTAAGCACTCCATTAGAGGTGAGTTGAGATTTCTATGTGCATAGTATATTGCTTATATATATAGCATAGCTATTATTGACCAATGCCCAGGGGCGTATGCAAAAAAAAAAATTATAAACGATATCGATATTTAAAGAAATAGGTAAAGAAAGAAATATAAAAACAATATTATATTAAAAAAGTAGTCTGCTTTGGGGAAAAAAGAGAGTTTAATTTGTCTGCTTTTGGAAAAAAAGACTACTATTCTATTGCTCAAAAAATTTAAAAGGAAAGGACTGCAATTTCGAAGATTCGAACCACGCCCCACTGCTCCAAATTTGAGAGCTAGACCAACGAACCATTAAGCCAGTCGTGACGAACTGTCGCCATTTTTATCTATTTGTATGTAATATTTTATTTTGCATAGTATCAATTATATATATTTAATAAAAAAAATTGGCAAAGCGGTGTCCAATGACACCGGTTCAACCATGGTAGATCCGCCCCTGCCAATGCCATGCCATGGTTGGCTCCTGGGGAAGGAAGGAGAGTAATTTGCATGAAGTAGGGCAGAAAGAGGGGATTCAGGTTCTCTTTTAAAAGGATTGGATTTGTTGCTTGCCTTCCGCACCTTGATCTGTCTAGTTCTATTTTGACTAATCCGAATCTGTGTACTGAGTAAAAGCGAAATATCTTCTCTCAATTCTTGGCAGAGGGAAGCCCCATGACCGACCGAACCAAGGCTGGGGTAGATAGAGGAAGAGAAGATATATATATATATATATATATATATATATATATATATATATATATATATATATATATATATATATATATATATATATATATATATAAAAGTGAAAACCTCTAAGACAGAGAAAGGTTTTAAATAGTATGACTTGTTGTAATTATTTGATTATGTGTCATTGTTCAATTAAGTGAAGCAACTTGTGTTGCTCAGACCTTCCATTCAGATTTAGAGCGATAGTGATTAGTTTCTTGATGTGCTGCGATGGATTATTTACGCGAAATTGCGTGTATTGCTTAGACTTTTAGTTCATATTTAGAAAAAAAATTGTATAGTGGGCACTTTATCCACATGAGTCTTGTGTGTACGGATGAGCGTACGCAAGATTTTGTATATGCGATGTCGACATTTAAAGATATAATGAACCAATTATTGTAATAATATCATATAAAAAATTAAAAATACAATCTGTAATATATGAATAAAACACGGTTAAGTACATTACTACAATTCTACTAAACAAATTTTGTTTTTTTAATACAATAGTCTCGTTATGAGGGGAAAAAAAAAGTCTTGTTAGAATTAATATTAAATATTTTTTTCCAATTCATTTTAAAATTATTCATTGTGGCTCTAATGCTATATGCAATTTTATCTTTTTAGCATATATAATATATGGGGAATTTTTTTCTAAAATAAATAAAGACATGGATCTATAGAAATTCGAACTATCACTACTGAAAAATCATCCTACGGTAACGGTTGTATCCTATACTGATTAACCGTTGCCATATGGATATGGGAACAGTTTGCAGACCGTTCCATCTGCCCTCGTGGCAATAGGTCTACGAGAACGGTTCGTGCAATGGTCTGCATCTCTATGGTTATAGATGCATCTATCGCAGCGATTTTCTTTTTCTCTATTGGAACGGTTATATTTTCCAAATGAAACGGTTCTTAACCGTTAAATATTATCTAATGCGACACTTTTATAAGCTATTGTTACGTTATATATAGATACAACAACGATTCCTTTATCCCTATTACAACGGTTTTCGTTTATGTGGGAACAATTAATATTTCATTATGGAACGGTTTATATGACCTATCGCAACGGTATATTGTACTCCCTAAGAAAGTTGAAGCATCCGACCAAGTGAGCTAAGAGCTTTTTTATGCTAATTTAAGCCGTCTGGTCCTATCAGATCGTGTAGGAGGTATTGTGTTTGTAGGTGACGATGCCCGTTGCAAGAGACAGATTTTCGTGACTTAGAGTGCAGTCTCTGTTGATTCATCTCAGTAGTAGCAGCAAACCTTTCCCTATACTTCATTTATTCTTAGACACCTTTATTTATACTATTCTAGGGAATGCCCGGAAGTCTTATGTACTCAGATTTTTCAGATAGAGACTCATGACTTTGCTAGTGGGTTCAGTTTCAGACATGTTAATGTGTATGTTATAATTCAATTTTGAGATAGTAATTATCTTAAGATTTATTTATTAGTCGTTTGGGTATGAAGTTCAGTATAGAATTTCTCTTAGTTACAATAGAGCTGGCTCGACAAGTAAGTTAAGTTGAGTGACATCATATATACCTCACCCCAGTTTCAGCCGATGGAATAAATTTGATATTTTAAGAAAGAATTCTCTACAAATACTTATGTTTTTGCTGCATAAAGAAACAAATGGATAAAGGATTAAAAAGAGTGCCTGCCTGGTTTCTTAATTGTCATTTTTATTATATTACATTAGCTGTAAGGAGACTAATAAGAAGGTGCAATGTCAATTCGTATTTTTCGGTTGTGGAATTTCTTTTTTGAGAAAAGATGGGGATATTTTTAAAAATAGCTAAATTTATAACTGGTCGTTCAAAAATAGCCCAATTTCAAAAGTAATCAAAATTTAGCCACTTTTTATGTAAAGATAAATCTGGGCGAAAACACTGTTGGAGATAACCTAGTTCAGAAGTAGATGAAGATGAAGTGACTTCAGTGCGTTATGTCTCGAATGTTCCGTATTGAATTATTCACTGAAATAAAGACTGGGTTTTGGTTGATTGGGCTGTAAAGATGAATTGGGCTCTATTTCACATTGGGCCCATCTCTATTTCATATTAGGCCTATTTCGTTACAGCCAAGTATTGAAGCAGCTGAAGCCTGTCTAGTAAAGAACATAATTAGTTAAAGCTGTATTGTACTATTCTAATGTAAAGAATATAATTAGTTATAGGATAGCCAATGGTATGATGCCACTTGGCTTTTCTATTTTACAGTTCATATTCTTTGTATATATACATCAACATTGTACAGCTGAATTCATTCAATATACAGAGAAAAAAATCTTTCATACATTATTTTCTTCTTCTTTTCTACAAACACTGTTCAAAACCCGAAAAATACTCTAGTATATTATGTTGGAGTTCCAGCATAAGTATACTTGAGCTCCAGCATATTATATTGGAGTTCCATGATAGTATACTGGAACTCCAGTATAATATGATGGAGTTCCAGCATAAGTACACTAGAACTCCAGCATAAGATACTGGAGTTTCAGCAAGTATAATGGTCCAATATACAGAGAAAAAAAATCTTTCATACATTATTTTCTTCTTCTTTTCTACATGGTATCAGAGCATGTATAAATCTGCTTCTGAATTTTTTAAATCTTTCACATTGTCTTCATCTTTTTCTTCCTTCATTCACTCAACAATGGGTTCTACTGAAACTGCTGACAATTCTTCTTCATCTGCTCAAGTTACTACACTTGCAGCTCATCTCACAGCAGGAGTTGTTGAATCATCGCACCCCTATTACCTTCATCCCTCAGATTATCCAGGGATGAATTTAGTTTCTTCAGTTTTTGATGGGAGAGGATATGGAGGTTGGAGAAGGGCAGCTGTGATTGCTCTCTCTGCTAAGAACAAACTAGGGTTCATTAATGGAACCTTAGCTGTACCTGAGGCAGATCTTGTACTGCAAAATGCTTGGGCTCTTGTCAAAAGAAATAGCTGAAAGTGTTCTCTATTCTCAGAGTGCAAAGGACTTGTGGAGTGACCTAGAGGACAGGTTTAGTCAGACAAATGGAGCAAAGTTATTTCAATTGCAAAAGGAACTTAGTGTTGTGGTGCAAGGGAACACAAGTGTGTCTACTTACTACACTAAGATGAAAAGCTTTTGGGATGAACTTGATGCACTTAATACATTCTCTGCTTGTGTGTGTGATTGTCCGTGTGGTGTTAAGACTAAATCACACAAAGCACATCAAGATGAAAGACTTCTCCAATTCCTAATGGGTCTAAATTACACCTTCATTGGAGTAAGAAGCAACATACTGCTATCTTCTCCCTTACCATCTATTGGACAAGCTTATTCTCTAGTCATTCAGGATGAAAAACAAAGAGAAATTCATGCTACAACAGCTTATCCTGGGGAATCAGCCTCTTTCAATGTTAACAATCAGGCAGCAAACTTCAAAAGGTTTAAGGACAACAAAGGACACAAGGTTTTTACCAAAACTAAGAAGGCTGCTAGTATATGTGCTTACTGTAAAAAGCCAGGACATACCATTGATCAATGTTACAGAATTCATGGCTTCCCAACTGATTTCAAATTCACAAATCAGAGAAACTTTCAAGGAAAGGGACAGGTGCAAGCGAACAATATTTTCAACTCAAATGAAGAGGTCATACAAACAGGAAATGCAACAAAAAATGTCCAGTCACTTACCCAAGGGAATGTGACAGAGCTACTGCAGCTTCTTCAATAAATGAAAATGGGACAACAAAGTGGAACTGCTTCTAAGCCTTCAGCTACTCTGAATTGTGCTGGTATGATGATTTTTTTTGATTCTTATGCCTGTTTCATTCAGATTAACAGAAATTCATGGATATTAGACAGTGGAGCGACAAAGCATATGTGTTTTAATAGGGCGTTCTTTATTGAATATAAAGCCTTGCCTAAACTTCTCACTGTTAAACTTCCAAATTCCTATAGAATTAAAGTAACTCACTTTGGTTCAGTTTCTATATTTCCTAATATGGTTTTACAGAATGTTTTGTATATACCAACCTTTAAGTATAACTTGTTATCTGTCCATAATTTGTGCATGCAACTCCAGAAATTTGTTCTATTCACTCTTTATTCTTATTTTCTTCTGCAGGGTTCACTGAAGAGCCCTATGGAGATTGGTAAAGAAGAGGGAGGGCTTTAAATTCTCAGATCTAGCCATTCAACAGTTGATTCTAAGAGTCTTTCTAAGTCTAATAGTTTTTTTATTTCAAAAAGGAATACACATTCCAATGTTATTTTTAATTCTAGTTTTGTTTTTTCTGATCCTAACGTAAAAGAAAAGTTATGGCACTACAGACTAGGCCATTTACCATTGAGCAATATGAAAAGGATTTCATCATATTGTGTTTCATTTTGTTCCAATTTTTCTAGTCCCTGTACTATTTGCCCAATGGCAAGGCAGTCTAAGCTACCATTCCCCACAAGTTCTATTTCTACCAAACATGCTTTTGAAATGATACATGTGGATACCTGGGGACCTTATAGCATCCCTACTAATGATGGTTTCAACTATTTTCTCACAATAGTGGATGATTTTACTAGGGGTACTTGGACTTACTTATTAAGTACCAAATCTAATGCTTTCACAGTTCTGAAATCTTATTTAGCAATGGTAGAGAGGCAATTTCACACCAAAGTTCAAGTGGTTAGAACAGATAATGCTTTTGAGTTGGGGAGTGGTAAAATACAATCAGAATTTTTTCTTTCCCAAGGAATTCTACACCAAACCACTTGTGTGCATACTCCACAACAAAATGGAGTTGTGGAGAGAAAACATAAGCATTTGTTAGAGACTTCTAGGGCTTTGCTACATTCTTAATCAACAGGTTCCCCTCAAGGATCCTGCACTCTAAAGCACCTTATGAGATGCTCTTCAAAAGTACCCCAAATTACTCAATACTAAGGTGCTTTGGTTGCTTGTGTTTTGCCTCTACCCCTTCACATACTAGAACAAAATTTGCTCCTAGGGCAGTTGCTTGTGTCTTCCTAGGCTATCCACATAGAAAGAAAAGTTATAAATTGCACAATTTCAAATTAATGAGAACTTTCATTATAAGGGATGTTGTTTTTCATGAAAAAGTTTTTCCCTTTTCCTCCATAAACTCTAATTCCTCTTTTGAACCTTCCTTGCCTACTCTTAAGTCTCACCCTTTTGTCCCTTCTCCAGAGTCTTCACCCATTCCTTCTTCTTCAGATGATTCCAGTACATCAGATTCTCCCTTTTTCTAATGTCTCTCCTCCTTCATCTCCTACCTCTAACACTCCTATTTCCCTTCACTATGCCTCAAGTTATTCACCTCCCTCACATAGCCCTGCCCCTTTATTTCCTTCCCTTGGACCTCAACCTCTTTTAGACAATCTTATTAGAAAGTCTACCAGGCCACATATCACTCATGCCTACCTCAAGGATTACATTTGCAATGCCCTCCAACTCACAAATGTGAGCAGATCCTGTTTCCTCACTCCTGTTACAGCTCCCTCTATCTCCTTCGCTGGTCTTTCTTCTACTAACCAATGTATGCTCAACTCCCTATCTAATCTACATGAACTTGTTAGTTTTACACAGGCAGCTCACCATCCTGGATGGCAGGAAGCTATGGCAAAAGAGATTGAAGCCCTTGAGCTAAATAACACATGGGATGTGGTGGAATTACCACCAGGTAAGAAGGCTCTACCCTGTAAATGGGTTCATAAAGTCAAACAGCACTCTGATGGTTCTGTGGAGAGATTGAAAGCCAGATTAGTTGTGAGGGATGATGTTCAAAGTGAAGGCATCGATTTTAATGAAACATACTCCCCTGTGGTTAAGATGACCGCAATAAGGTGCATATTGGCTACAACTGTTAAAAAGGGATGGGTTCTCTATCAATTGGACGTCAATAATGCTTTTCTTCATGGAGACTTAACTGCAGAAGTCTACATGAAATTTCCAACAGGTATCACACCTCCTTCTCCTATTCATTTGTGCGAACTAAAGAAATCCCTCTATGGACTTCGACAAGCATCTCGCCAATGGTATGCTAAACTCACTACAGCCTTAAGCTTTAAAGGCTTCACTCACTCCCTTAATGACTACTCATTATTTTTCAAAAAGACATGTTCTTCTATCTCTATTGTCGCAGGCTATGTAAATGATATTTTATTAACAGGAAATGATGATACAGAATTATATGCATTAAAGTATTTTCTCCATCAAGAATTCAGAATTAAGGATCTTGGATTCTAATATTTTTTTCTTGGCATGGAGGTCATTCGAGAACCTCAAGGATTGATTATCTCACAGAGAAAACTCACCCTCGATCTGTTGCACGAATTTGAATCCTTGCATTTATCTCCTGCATCCTCGCCTCTTGACTCTTCCATCAAATTGTTTGCCAAAACATGGGAACCCTTAAAAGACCCAACCATGTATCGCCATCTTTTGGGTAAGCTTAACTACCTTACCCACACCAGACCCGACCTTTCCTTCACCGTCCAACATCTCAGTCAGTACATACAAGAGCCTCGCAAACCACATCTCGATACTGCTCATCGAGTCCTCCGTTATCTTTTAAAAGATCCCGGTCTTGGTCTTTTTATGTCTCCCTCACCTTCTTTTCAGCTTCTTGTTTTTTGTGACTCCGATTGGGGGACTTGCCCTGAATCTCGTCGCTTAGTCAGTGGGTTTTATATCTCCCTGGGTTCTTCTCCTATTTCTTAGAAATCAAAGAAGCAAACCTCTATATCTCTTAGTTCAGCAGAGGCAGAATACCGTTCCATGCGTCGCGTTGTGGCTGAACTCACTTGGTTGGTTCGCCTCTTTAAAGATTTGTCCATTCCAATCTCTTTACCTGTTCCTCTTCATTCCGATAGACAAGCCGCACTTCATATCGCCAAAAACCATGTCTTTCATGAGAGAACCAAGCATGTGGAAATTGACTTCCATTTTGTGCGACAGCAATTTCTTGCTGGTCTTATCTCTCTTTCTTTTATCCGATTGGATGCTCAGCTTGCCGATCTATTCACCAAATCCCTTACAGGACATACCCATCGGAATCTTCTAGGCAAGTTGGGGGTTCGTACCACCCCTCCAACTTGAGGGGGGGATGTTGGAGATAACCTAGTTCAAAAGTAGATGAAGATGAAGTGACTTCAGTGCGTTATGTCTCGAATGTTCCATATTGAATTATTCACTGAAATAAAGACTGGGTTTTGGTTGATTGGGCTGTAAAGATGAATTGGGCTCTATTTCACATTGGGCCCATCTCTATTTCATATTGGGCCTATTTCGTTACAGCCAAGTATTGAAGCAGCTGAAGCCTGTCTAGTAAAGAATATAATTAATTAGAGTTGTATTGTACTATTCTAGTGTAAAGAATATAATTAGTTATAGGATAGTCAATGGTATGATGCCACTTGGCTTTTCTGTTTTACAGTAGATTCCTATTCTTTGTATATATACATCAACATTGTACAGCTGAATTCATTCAATATACAGAGAAAAAATCTTTCATACATTATTTTCTTCTTCTTTTCTACAAACACTGTTCAAAACCCGAAAAATACTCTAGTATATTATGCTGGAGTTCCAGCATAAGTATACTTGAGCTCCAGCATATTTTATTGGAGTTCCAGGATAGTATACTGAAACTCCAGTATAATATGATGAAGTTCCAACATAAGTACATTAGAGCTCCAGCATAAACTACTGGAGTTCCAACAAGTATAATGGTCTAATATAATATACTCGAGTTTGGAGCACTGGAGCTAGCAAAGTTTACTGGTCCAGCATAATTGGATGGAGTTCATGCACAAGTGCACCGAACTCCAGAATATTATGCTGGAACGGTCTCTATTGCAGCAAAACGATGGCTATTTTTCATTGACTTGGTAAACGCTGACTATTTTTAGTTGACCAATTCGAAAACTGGATATACCGTGCTATTTTCAAGAAAAGTTGTTAGCTTCACGGAAGGGTATTGTATAGGGAAAGGTATTATACAAGGAAGAAAAAAAGAATGGGGGTGGAAGGTTAATTTTTAAATTCGGGTTCAATGATATAGGTTGGGCAAATTTATACATATGGGTTTGGTAATTTAATACACATTAAGTTACACTGAGACCAATTGTATATTGCCACGTTGTTTATAAAAAGACACAATACTAGTCTGTTAATTTAGGCCAAAAAGTTGAAGGCGATGCTGAACCTAAAAAATGTGAGAGTAAGTTAAGGGTGCTTTTTGAACATTGGTAAGGTGTTTGTTTATTATTACACATACACATAATTAAATAGAGAATGCTACCAAAAAAAATAACTACTGACGACCAAAATTTACATTTTCCCTATATATAAACCACATAAACATGCCTATTTTCTAGAATATAACAAATATATTACTGATGAATTTCTCACTTCTCTATTTCTTGCTTTGTCTCCAATAAGCAATAAGGGGCAAGTTGCGAAATGAGGGAACACCTTTCATTTTTTTCACACAAAGTCTTGAATATGTGGTCATCAAAATTGACCAAGTAATACGAAAATTTACTTTCTCTGTTTTAAATTAAACGAGGTACTTTAACTTGGCACAAGCTTAAGGAAAAAAAGAAAGATTTTTAAAATTTGTGGTCTTAAAAGCGTAAGGGGTAAAGCTTTGTGGAGTCATTACTTTTGTGTGGTTATAAAAACTTCTCATTAAAGGTAAATGGGTAAAATGAAGAGTTTAAAGTTGAATTATTTTTAAATTTAAAAATATATCATTTATTTTAGAACAGACTAAAAAGAAAAATATCTCATTTAATATGAAACGGATGGAGTAATATATTAGTTTCAATCCAAAATAGTGGTCACGTTTACTCAATAAATTGGTTATTTAATCGACATTTCATAGTTTCTTCCCCTAGTTCACAAGTCATGATCATATGCTTCGAATAGACTCCTAGATGAGTCATGAAATTGATAGTATAAGTAATTAAGAATATTTTATGCATTCATGGTATACTTTAAAAAAATATATATATGAGTAGGCAGAAGAAAAAGGCAATAAATCGATCTTGATGTTACAACCCTCTTTTAGGTAGACATTCTATTGAAAGTTTGAAACTACTACAACTACAATTCAACCCTCTTAAATGTTGCGTTATTCAAAATATACGATTAACAAAAGTTAACCTTTTTAATACTTTGTGTTGATAAATAATTAATAGCCAAAATTTTGAACATTTATTATTTTTTATTTTTAAAGTTGAAATATTATAAATGAATTTTTTCCAAATAATTAGAGGAAGAAATGTTTGAGATTTATTCTCTTGGCATGTGAAAACAGGGACCAAGTTGGTTACGTGTTCCATATCTATTGGCCAAAACCCATGTGTATTGCCTCCATAATAAAGTACTATAAGGACCTACTGAGATGCTTTTGGTGCAAAGTTAAAGAAAAAGGTGTAAATTATAGAGACCTAATATTAGGACTATGATATATTGGAGAGGAACCTAGTGTGAGGAATTTTTTGGGTTTGTCTTACATCTAAATACTTAGGTTGTCCATAATGCACAAATTGTAAGCGGGAACGAAGTTATATGTATTGAACATCCTTCGTCGAAAACTTATATCTATAAGGTAAAATATTACTTATTATTAATTAAAAAATAAATTTTGAATATTCTTACATAATTCACTAATAAATTTGAACACTCTTATTGAATTTTATGGTTTCGGCACTTGTGGGCATGAATTCAGAAAAGAATCCTTCTATCTTTTTCACACTACTTTTTGTGTCTCATCTAATTTGGTATTATTATAATTATTTGGAAAAAGTAAATTAATTTTTATTAGCGTAATTTTTTAGATTGGGTAATAAAGGTTAGGTGTCAATCACGTCCTATCCAAATTTGAGAGTGTGACACTATCATCATCAGTTTAAAGAAAACCACTAGAATTAATTTATTTATTCACCATGATCATTGCATTTTTAACGTTGAAGAGTTGTACATAAATTGTAATATTTGATGAACAAACTTAAGGGATATTTTCTCCTTAATAAAAGGACACGCCAACAAAACTATATATCGTGTCACTTCACCTGCAAGATGTGATTCGAACCCTAATAAGAAAAGGAAAAGTCATTAACTTTTTGTGAAATAATTATGAGAAGGAAATAAAAGAAATAAACAAACAAGTAAACAACAATTGGTGTTAAATGGGTCTCACTGTATCCTACCTCCCGAACCACCACACAATGAGATAGGATGAAGATCAATAAGTACCAAAAGTATCACTTTCAATTTGTTTGGTTGTTCTAATATTTTTTTTTCTTTTGTTTCTTTTGACATTTGTTTGGTTGTTCGTGATTATATTTATTATTAACAATAAATTTGTTCTGTCCGTTGCAAAAGTACTTGCCCGTATTGAGATGCACTACGGCTTTTTTTATTTAAAAAAAAATCAAAAGAGGCAAACTGCATGATGCTGGACCATTCTATTTATTTTTTAAAACATTTGCCCCCACATATTTTTTATTTTAAGTTTACAAGTCAAAAACACGTATTGGACTACTAACATTCATAAAGTTTTACACCTAGTATTAGTGTTAATACTACATTATTAGCATGGAAATTATCCCCCTTATATATTTTGCATCATCATATACACATTAAGAAAGAGGAGGCTTGAATGGGGAACTCTTTTTATTAGCTTTACTGATTAATTCCAAGTTTAAATTGTTAATTTAAATCTCTCTTTGGTTTCAAGGTAATACGCGTCCTTTGAGTCACTATCACCATAACCTGTACGTTACAAGGACTTTGAACAAGAACAAAAAAAAATTTAACGCATCATATCTTCTCCAGAAGATTCGTTTGTGGTCGTGTTAAGGGCATCGAATTTTCAATCAGAAACAATTAAATACAAAAAAAAGCACTATTATTAAAGATCTGAGGTTCAGAATATATATATATATATATATATATATATATGTTGGGTTTTTTAAGCATTAATATGGCTTAAAAGAAGGTGAATGGGAAATGGGGGGAAATAAAATTTTTAAGTGAAATTTTAAGTTTCCCCTTCTTGACAAAGGGACATTGTACCATATTAGAAGAGAAAGAAGTTTTTGATGAGTATATGAGCAATTGCTCTTCTTCTAGCTCTTAAACAGTTGAGAAGAAGGCAAGCCTTGCGTTGTCGCCCTTGTCGCTCGCTCGGCTTCGCCTTCGGCTTCGAAAATCCAAATCTATTCTCTAAGAATTTTCATACAATTTTCTGAGTTCTTCTCCTTTCTTATGCATACTTTTAACTTCAAAGAAAGCAACAATAACTGTTATTTGCTACCGAACTTTGTGTTCGCTGAAATACTGGGGTTTGAAGTACCACTACACCAGTTAGGGGTGTGCATTCGAATCGGTTTATTGATAAATCGAATCGATTATTTGTTATCGTAATCGAAAAAATTGAAACTTTATTGAAACGATAACGATAAGCATATGTACAAATCGATAATCGATAAGGGTCAAAATCGAATCGATAAATCGAATGCACACCCCTAAACTGCAAACACGTGTAAAATGAGTATTTACCTATTTGTGTAGATTAATATAACATACAATATATATATATATATTATATATATATATATATATATATTCCGCTACTTTTTTGAAAACGGCTATACAATATCATTTTAATCTATACCCTTTGCTTTACCCTAAGTCCCTTATCCTATTATTTCCTCTATCACATTTAAGGAATGATCATATTTAAAGATCAAAGGAATGAAGTTTAAATTAATGAAAAACAGAATTAGCCGTGATGATGTATTTTTTTATATTCTTTTTATACTATTGGAGTGTTGGTGGCATACATTTGATCGCTTACTTTAGTTTTTTTGCATGTGCTTATTGACATATTTTTTATGTTATAAATGGTATTCGTCTTATTTTAGCTTCTTTTGTCCATATTAGTTAGGCGCGTTTATAGCGACATACTTTCCGTGGAATCTCGCAAATTTCTTATTGGTGTAATCGATAACCGAATCGATAAGTCCCCAAAATTGATAAATCGAATCAAAAAATCGAAACCTTATTGAAACAATAACGATAAGCATATGTACAAATCGATAATCAATAACTATTTATCGATAAGGTTCAAAATCGAATCGATAAATCGAATGCACACCACTACCAGTGTGTAATTCGTTCTATCCTGAGAGAAAATAATCAGTAATCTTGGTTACTAGGAGGGGATTAAATTCCTTAAGGAGACATTGTGAATTCAGTGAGCTCGGATTAACTTTTGTTTTGTTTATATTTTGTTTTATCTTTTTTATAAATTAGTTTACAAATACAATTTTCTAACAAGCTTAAGGAATATAATATATTTAATATATTTTTTGTATTTGTGTTATATTCACTGTTCAGGAGATTAAAAGCTTTGTGGTTTTCTACTCCATTGGAGATTAAAATCTACATGATTTTAACATGTGTTTGTGTCATTCTTTTACATAAATAACTAATGATAACAGAAATCGAGCTGTTCCGATGGTGACTGCCAGTGCGTCGACAACCCGAACACCGGCATTGGCACCGGTGGAGAAACCCAAAAAAAATTCCGGGTTAGATTTCAAGCGGTGACAGCAGAAGGTGTTCTTCTACTTGACTACTTTAAGTATGCAGAAGTTCATTAAGGAATATGTTCATGTTGTGCCCGAAGAAACACCAGAGAATGAACATTTTCTTGTGATTGAGGCGTGTGAGCATTCTGATTTTCTATGCAAGAATTATATTCTTAGCAGACTGGAGGACGATTTGTATATGTCTACAATGGCGTGGAGACGTCAAAAGAATTGTGGACTGAGCTTGAAAAAAAATACAAAACTAAAGATGTCGAGTTGAAGAAATTCGTTGTCGTTAAGCTTTTGGACTACAAAATGGTAGATAGCAAGTATGTTATTACCCAAGTCCAGAAATTACAAGTGATTATTCACGATCTCCTTGCTGAAGGTATAAATTAAATTAATACTGATGTTGAAAGTAGTAATTTAGTATTTTTACTAACAGAATTTTTATTGAAGATCATGTCACCAATAAAGCATTCCAAGTAGCAGTGATGATTGAGAAGTTGTCTCATTTGGGGAAGGACTTCAAAAACTACTTGAAACACAAACGCAATAAGATGTCGCTTGAAGATCTCATTGTTCGGTTGAGAATTGAAGAGTACAACAAAGATGCTAAAAAGAGAGGCCGTGAAAACTCAACAATATTGGGAGCAAACATTGATAAGGATACTTCTCAAAATAAGAGAAAGAGGAAACACGCTTCTAGACCGAAAAACAACCCAAGAAAGAAGCGGTTCAACGAAAATTGCTACAACTGTGGGAAATATGGGCACAATTCTACGGAGTATCGTGCTCCGAAGAAAGACAAGAAGAAGGGTCAAGCAAACATGATTGAAAAACATGAAGATGTTGATGACTTGTGTGTTATGCTTTCTGAATGCAACCAGTGAGAAATCCTAAGGAGTGGTGGATTGATTATGGAGTCACTCGCTATGTTTGTGCTATTAGGGAAGCCTTTGCAACATATGCTCATGTTGGACCCGAAGAGACGCTTTCTATGGGAAATGCTGCAACCACCAAGATTGAAGGATGTGGGAAGATCTTTCTGAATATGGCTTCTGATAAGGTGGTGACTTTACACAACACCCTTCATGTTCCCGAGATGAGGAAGAATTTAGTCTACATTGGACTTCTTGTTAAGAACAATTTTAAGTGTACTTTTTGTATTCGAAAAGGTTTTAATAAGTAAGAACGAAATGTTTATAGGAAAAGGTAACCTTACTAAGGGCCTTTTCAAGCTGTATGTAATGGATGTTGAGAATAATAATAAAATATCAGCTTCATCTTACTTACTTGGGTCAAATGAATTATGGCATATACCTTTGGGTCATGTCATGCGAAAAATGATTAACTTGAAAGTATTCCCTAAGTTTGAATGCAACAAATCAAAATGTCAAATATGTGTGGAATCTAAGTATGTTCAACATTATTATAAGTCAGTTGAAATGAATTCAAGTCCTTTAGACTTAATTCACACAGATATTTACGACATGAAGTCAATACCATCTCGCGATGTAAAGAAGCATTTTATAACCTTTATTGACGGTAGTACTCGATATTGCTATGTTTATTTACTTAATAGCAAAGATGAAGCAATAGACACATTCAAGCAATACAAAAATAAAGTTGAAATGCAACTTAACAAGAAAATCAAAATGATAAAAAGTGACATGGGTGGTGAATATGAATCTCCTTTTGAACAAATATGTTTAGAATGTACACACCCCAATCCAATGGGATTGCGGAAAGAAATAATCGTTCATTAAAGGAGATGATGAATGCATTGTTGATAAGTTCTTATTTTCCACAGAACTTGTGGGGGGAAGCCATTCTTACGACTAACCGAATACAAAATCAAGTACCCCATAACAAAACATAATCCATTCCATATGAAAAATGAAAAGAAAGAAAGCCCAACCTTAATTATTTTAAAGTGTGGGCGTGTTTGGAAAAAGTGCAAGTTTCTATACCCAAAAGGATAAAAATATGACCGAAAATCATTGATTGTGTTTTCATAGGATATGTGACTAATAGTAAAGCATATCGATTTCTGGTTTATAAATAAAAAAATCTCGACATTCATATAATATGGTTATAGAATCAGATAATGTTGAGTTCTTTGAAAATATATATCCGTATAAAAAGGAATGCGAGTCGATTGGTGAAGGATCAAAATGACCTCGGGAAGAAACAAAAGAAAGTACATTTAATAAGGAGGATCCAAAACGTAGTAAACGTCAAAAAATGTCTACTTCATTTGGACCAGATTTTATGACTTTCTTATTGGAGAATGAGCCTCAAACATTTGAAGAAGCTATGTTTTCTTTGGAATTATTATTTTGGAAAGAGATAGTCAATAGTGAAATAGAATCCATATTGAACAACCATACATGGGAATTAGTTGATCATCCTCTTGGAAATAAATGTGACGACCCGGCCCGTCGTCACGGGAATTACCACCCCGTTATATTGTAATTACATGTTTTATGCTTTTATATCAGTGTTAGAGTCTATCGGGTGGGTTAGGAGTGAATTGGATTGAAAATGAGGCATATAGCCTTTTTGAAGGAAACTTGAATAAAGAAAGTCAACCCAGAGTTGACTATTTAGTTAGAGGGCTCAGAATCGGATTCTGATGATTCGGTTAGTTCCGGGAGGTGATTTGTGACTTAGAGGAACAATCGGAATTGAATTTGGAGGTCCGGTGTAGAAATAGGCTTGAATTGGCTAAGGTTGAATTTTGGCGAAATCCGGACGGTAGGTGAGATTTTGATCCGGGAGTCGGAATGGAATTCCGACAGTTGCAGTAGCTCCGTTAGGTGATTTTGGATGTGCATGCAAAATTTCAGGTCATTCGGAGGTCGTTTGGTCGGGTTTTTGATCGAATAAGAATTTTGAAAGTTATAGTTAAACTTAAGCTTGAATTTGCTGAAAACGGATGATTTTGATATTAACGATAGTGATTTTATGATTCAAGCAAGTTGGAATGAGGTAATAGATCATGTCTGTATATTTGGTTGAGGTCTCGAGGGTCTCGGGTGTCTTTCGGATGTCCGACGGGTCATTTTTGGAAGATTTTTGCCGTTTTCAGCATAAATATAATGATCCAAAGGTCTATATTTAGTTCTAGAGATCCAAATTTGATTTCGAGACTTCGAGAATTTAAATCATGAATTATAGGACTGATCTGGAAATTTTGGTTTAATTTCATCTAGTCGCGATTAGGTTTTTGACGTGATATGTGAGTTAATTATTTAACGAGCAAAATTGATGTTGCACTGAGTAAATGAGATCCAAATTCAGTTTTGTTTGAACCACTGGATCCGTATCGAAATTACGGAGCCATAAGAAAAAGAATCGTCGAATTCCGAGTTCGTATGATGGAGTTAGAGCCATTTTAGTGAAAATGGTTGTGTGCTGCAATTTCTGTATTGCTGCGACGCGCATGAACAGTAACCCGTGAACAGTGATTTCCGAAAAAATTCAGTAAGTTGATAAAAAAATCGATTTTGGGTCATTTTTCCACCATTGTTGAGCTCTAGAGTGAGAAAGTGACGGGAAATAGCTGGGAGATCATCGGGATATTGTCGGAGGTAAGTTTCATGGTTTAATTACACACTTTTATCATGAAATCATGGATTATTTCTATGAAAATGGAGGATTAAATGTGGGTTTAAGCCCTATAGAAAAATACCGATTTGAGTGGGCAAATGGAGTCCGAATTTGGTAAATTTGATATGCCTAGACTCGTATTGAGACGAGGGTTCCAAATATATAACTTTTATAATTTTTCGAGAAGCGCACCAAAAGTCGGGTTTTAACAACTTGTGGGTTTTGATATAATTTGGGCTATTTCGAATGAATTGCGTGAAATTAGCATATATTGATGCATTCTCTATGATTTTGAGCAGATTTGGCATCCGAGGAGATTGATTTGCGAGGCAAGCGCAAGGCGGATTGAAGTTTCTACCGGTTCAAGGTGAGTGGTAGTAGTAAACAATGTACTGAGGGTTTGAAACCCCGTACTAGCACTTCACAGTGCTATGTTGAGATGAGACACACGTCTTGAGACGAGCGTGGTGACATTGTGATTGGGGACTTGGACTTGGTCCTTCCCGGCTAATAGAATACTGTGTTTTATGACTGTTAATGAGATTATAACTGTACAATTGGGGCTAATAGCCATGTTTGGGGCCTTGTGCCGATCTGCAGAGCATTAGGGAACCTATAGAGCTAGGTGACCCTTATATCGTGTTGGAAACATACACTCAGCCGTAGCTCTAGCTGTATAGCATAATATGAGCCCGTACTAGATGTGTACATTGAGAGAGATTATCTAAGGTGGAATTTGTTATATTGGGCCTGAAAGGCCAAGTCTATATTGACTGAGACAGGGTCAAGGACCCACTGTGATATATTATATTGGGCACGAGAGGCCAAGTATATACTGACTGGGATAGGGTCGAGGACCCATTATGAGGTATTATATATATATACCTATAGCTGCATCAGTGTGTGTATATATATATATATATATATATATATATATGGATCGGGTTGCACACCGCAACAGTATATATATTGGATCGGGCTGCACGCCGCAGTAATATACATGTGGGACGGACTGCACGCCGCAGTATTATTGCGCTTGGGCTGTAGGAGCCCCTTCGGAGTCTGAGTCTGCACACATTCTCAGTGAGCACTGGTGTATATTATGGGATCGGGCTGCGTGCCGCAGCAGTATAAATATAAATATAAATATATATATATATTTGATCGGACTGCACGCCGCAGTAATACATGTGTGGATCGGGCTGCACGCCGCAGTATTACAGTGCTTGGGCCTAGGGAGTCCCCTCCGAAGTCTGTATACACCCCCAGTGAGCGCCGTCGACGTTAAATGGAGCGGGCTGCGCGCCGCAGCGGTATATGTATTGGAGCGGGCTGCACGCCGCAACATTATACTTATTCATATCCTATTACCTACTTAAATACTTATACATTATAGACATAGGTATGTGTCTTCATATATTGAGATGGCCGTACACCGTAGGGGTACGAGTGAGGGTTTGATCGGTGTGGGATCTTGTAGAGATAGATGTGGACTGGAGATCAGAGTACTTACTACAGTGATGACGTTCCTGTGAGGGTTGCCTTAGAACTGCTAAGTGATAGGACAGGAGTTCTTACTTTCAGTTATTATTTATTATTGTTACTCACCGAGTTGAAATATACTCACCCCACTCCCCTGCACTTTCTCTGCAGATCCACAGGTGCCCGAGAGTAGTTGAGACATTGTAGTTGCTGATCATTGTCTACTTTTGCGGAGATTACGAGGTAGCTGCCAGCGTCCGCAGAGCTTGTTTTCTCCTTCTTTATCATCTTGTTGATTACCTATTTGCCTAGACTTGTTTGTATTAGGATGTTATTCTATAGAGGCTCAGTCTCGTGACACCACGATATGGTTGGGACCGTATTTTGTATGTTTTACATTTCGTTTATCACCTGATATGATCATTTACTTGTTTAAGTTTAATTTGATTAATAACTGGCTGGTTTAAGGGATAATATGGTCGGGCTTGCCTAGCATTGTGTTGGGCGCCATCACGACCAGGGTTTGGGTCGTGACAATAAACCATTGGATTCTGAATGGATCTTTAAGTGGAAATGAAAGACGATGGCACTACTGATAAATTTAAGGCAAGACCTGTAGTCAAAGAGTATAGACAACGAGAAGGTATTGACTACTTTGATATGTACTCTCTAGTTACAATAATTACGTCCATACAAATGTTAGTAGCATTAGCTGCAGTGCATGGTCTTGAAATTCACCAAATGGATGTTAAGACGGCCTTCTTGAATGGAGATTTGGAATATAAAATCTACATGGAATAACCTGAAGGGTTTGTGGTTTCGGGTAAAGAAAAGAAGGTATATAGACTTGTTAAGTCCTTTTATGGAGTAAAACAAGCACCCAAACAATGGCATGCGAAATTTGACCAAACAATATTGTCAAATGATTTTAAGATAAATGAATGTGATAAATGTATGTACATTAAAATTTTCCATATCACATAGTCATTGTTTGCTTATATGTGGATGATATGTTGATAATGAGTAATGACATTGCCAACATAAATGCTACTAAGCGTATGCTAGCTAGCATGTTTGATATGAAGGACTTGGGAGTTGTTGATTTAATTCTGGAGATTAAGACCCAAAAGACTCCTCAAGGTCTGTCACTGTCACAATCTCATTATATTAAGACAGTACTTGAAAAATTCAAGCACTTAGGGTTTAAAGTTGCAAAGACTCCAAATTGACATGAATCTTGCACTAGAAAATAACAAAGGCCAAAGTATATCACAATTAGATTATACTTGTGTGTTGGGATGCTTAATGTATATCATCAATCTCATTGGATGGAAATGAAATGAGTTTTGGGATATTTAGAACATACCCAAGGCTTTGCTTTGCACTACAGTAAATATCCTATAGTGATTGAGGGATACTTTAATGCAAATTGGATCACCAGTTCAGCTGATTCGAAGTCCACAAGTGGATATGTATTCACTATTGGTGGAGGAGAGGTATCTTGAAAGTCGTCTAAACAAACTTGTATTGCCCGCTCTACAATGGAGGTTGAATTCATAGCCTTAGATAAAGCCGGTGAAGAAGCTAAATGGCTTCGAAATTTCTTGAAAGATATTTCATTTTGGCCCAAACTGTTGGCACCAATATGCATATATTGTGATAGTCAAGCGGCAATTGGAAGGGCTGGGAGCGTTATGTATAATGGTAAATCTCGTCATATACGACGAAGACATAAAATCGTTAGGCAATTATTCTCTAGAGGAATTATCACGATTGACTATGTAAAGTCAAGTGATAATGTATTGGATCCACTTACAAAAGGCCTAACTAAAGAGGTAGTTGATAAATCATCAAGAGGAATTGGACTATGGCCGAGAACAAGTCATTGTAGTGGTAACTCTACCTAGAAGACTGGAGATCCCAATATCAAGGTTCAAGGAGATCAAACAAAGTCATCAATGACGGTTCAACATTTTCAACTAAATTTTGGTCCATTCTTGTGATGAGACAATGTTCGGTACCAAGGACAAAACATTAAGGCTTTTTAATGATTCTAAATTTGATACAGTGTATATCAAATAGTATATCCACACGTTTAGGAATCACCTATGTAAGTGTAAAGTATTAGCCACTTCAAGGAGAATTTTGTAAGGCCAGTTCTCTACTCACTTATGAAACCAGGCGGTGTTCATGGCTGAAACGTACACAACAATAAGAACCAAAGATGGTTAAGGGTTGGTTGTGTGACTTATGGTTATCTATGTATATACCATAGTTCGACGGTTCAAAGATATCAAATCTACCAAATTGACCAACTATATCCGACATAAGTTCACTACGGAAAGTTCAAAGGGAAACCTACTTATCCAGATGCAATTAATCCTTGCTTGCAAATCACACAGTTTTTCCTGCATATTTCTGTGATATAGACATTCTCCATTCACGTGGGGGATTATTGGATTTTTTAAGCATTAATATAGCTTAAAATGGTGAATGGAAAATGGAGAAAAATAAAAATTTTAAAGTAAAATTTTAAGTTTTCCCCTTGACAAAGGGACATTGTCCCATATTGGAAGAGGAAGAGGTTTTTGATGAGTATATAAGCAATTGCTCTTCTTTTATCTCTTAAAGAATTGAGAAGAAAGCAAGCCTCGTCCCGTCGTCGTTGTCGCTCGCTCGGTTTCGGCTTCCGCTTCGAATTCTGATTCTGATTTGATCAAATGATCGATCGATTTTTTGGACCAAATTTATTTGTAAATACTAAATATTAACATGAATGTTATTGAAAATATGTTTTAATAACATAATGTTAATATTATATTAATATTAAATCCAAGGGAATATTAAATGTTTTTCTGTTATCCATTTTTCAATTTTTGATAATGTAGCTGAACCTCTTCAATTGCCGGTTTATTATTGCATAAATTAGCCAATTATGTTTTGGCATTAATGCTATGGCCGTTTTCATAAACAACCATTCTGAAATGTTGCACCTCTTCAGTTTTCAGCCCAACATTAGCTATAAATACAAGTCTATTCTTATAGAATTTCCATACGATTTTCTGAGTTCTTCTCCTTTCTTCTGCATACTTTTAACTTCAAAGAAAGCAACACTAAGTATGATTTGCTACCGAACTTTGTGTTCGCTGAAGCACTGGGGTTTGAAGAACCACTACCAGTGTGTAATTCGTTCTACCCTGGGAGAAAATAATCCATAACTTCGTTCTTTCCGGAATTAGTTTATTGGGTGGACTATATATATATATATATATATATATATATATATATATATATATATATATATATATATATATATATATATAGTGAGCCTTAAGACTCTTTGTCGGTGGACTCTATTTCCCGTACTTAATAATTGAATGACCTCCCAATTGTCCAGAATTTTCAATATTGCACTATCTCAATAAAACTTTAGTGTTAAATTCGGTTTTTATTTTTGGTAAATTAAATAAAATACCGTAAAATTAAGGGGAAAAGGATGAAACAAAACAATAAAAACTACTATGGATCAATAATGATATTCAACGTCAACTCCGTGGCGTCAAGAAGAAGCCGGCAAGGAGAATAGTGCATGGCAAATTAACGATGCAGTCAAAATAGAGATTCCTATGTTAGAATGAGAAGCAGTTGTTTGTTTACTTGTGAAAAATGTTTAATTTTTTGTTTATTATGAGTCATATGACATTAAAGACCAAAATTTGAATTTAAAGTGTTCTTTATCTCTTTCTCTTTCTCTATGATTTCTTTTGTTTTCATATGTGCGAACTAAACACGAATTGACTAATTAATTCTGATAGTTTATCGATAATTGGAGTTTTGTCTCACATAACAAATGTGATTTCAATTCTCATAGTCTTCATTACTTCTCACGTATTCTCCTATCTCAATTTTTTTTAAAAAAAAAAATATCAACAACACGAATTGGGAAGAAATTAAAGTGAAACAAGCAGAATCTGTAAAAGAAACGAATTTTCCAAGATTGATTAAATTAATTGGATCAAGATTAAAACTAATTAAGGTCTTCATGATCATAAGGAAATTAATATTATTTATCATTTTTTTTTTCATATTTTCAATGTTACCAATTGACACTTGATAATAGGTGAATTTGACTATAATCACGCCTTAAATAATCACCTTCTTATGTAGTTTTGATAATAAACATGATAACAAAATGCTCTTATTAGTGCTTTTCAAGATTTGCAGATAATATATGTCTAATGAAGGTTAAAGAGCAGTTTTTGAGTCAAAATTGAAGAAAAGAGGCCAAATGTGTAAATTCTCATTAGAACACGCCCTGCGAGCCATAAAGATTCAGAGAAACAGTTTGGTCACGGTTCTACCGCGACCACGGCAGAACCGCGGTGGAAGGCAGCTGTAGAAATTCAAGGATTCAGAGAGGGTCATTGGCTGTGGTTCTACCACGACCACGAACCGCGACAGTCGTAAAAAGTTCGAGGACCACAGTATAAAATACGAAATTTTTAGACCTAAACCCTATTTAAAATATTAGACTTCGCCCAAAGGAGGCATGTATTGATTTTTAGAGTATCTTGGCAAGGGAAACTATTGTGAGAGAATACTCGAAACATCTTTCTTCTTTTCTTTGATTTTTATGATGAATTCTATCTTAGTTTATTTTTTCATAAGTCATGAGTAGCTAAATTCCTTGTCTAGGGTTTTGATGGAACCTATTGAGGGATGAGCTTCTTGTTTATGTGAATACAAATTGCTAGTTTAATCTCTATTTGTTCAACTTCGTGTTTATTGTAGTTAATTGACAGAATCCTCAATTAATTGTGCCTATTTAGTGTGCATAACTTAGAAAAGAGTGCATATTTAGGTTATTGTTGAACAGCACCACTCCTAAATTATAAGAGAAATTCATAATTGCGGGATTAAATGCGAGATTAGGGATAACGAAGCATTGGGTGTAATCTAAAGTGAATTGTGCTAAACAAAGTAAGCTAATGTATCTCGGGAGAGTGCAATAGTAAATTACTGTGATTACTCGGGAGAGATTTACGATAAGATGAGCGTTCATATTGATATAGATGTGTTGGTAAATTTGTATGAGCATAAACAGAAAGGATTCCATCAATAGGGGAAATCATTGTCTTAGCTTCTTCTCAGTATTGTTTACAACCTTATTAGTTTAGTTTACAGCTGTTTAGTTACTTGCAAACGTAGTTGTTAAAGAAACATTCAACTGAGATTCGAATATTTGGGAAGCTGGTTCTGAAGAGTTAGTGGGTCTAAAGATAGTGATTGATAGGTTAACTCTCTGTGGATTCGACCCTGGGCGTAATACTCGGATTATATTTGTAACATCCGCAGAGTCCTTTTTATAAGGCATAGTTGGGTGTGATCCACACTCATATATAATGTTATCAGTAATTGACTTTTTAATGTATGATAGTGCACAATATTCGTAATATTAATATGTAGAAATTAAATTCCTCATACAAGCAGAAGGTAAAAGTAGGCATTTTCTTCTAAGCATGAGCATATTTAAAATAAAATTTATGGGCTCATATGAACTCATAATTTCGACTAGACCCTATACATCTGTTAGAGAATTCATTATATATGTATAAATAATAAATTTTAAATCAATTAAATTATATGAAATGTAGAATTTGAAATTTGAACTTATAAAATTTAAATTTTGGATCCTGTTAAGAATATAATTCTATTTGGAGTGAATGTCTATCTTGTGGAGAGTTTTACTTTGTGACTAAGTCATAATTTCTCCTATAAATAGATGGGCCTTACCCCAGTGTAAATCATCGCAAAATTCAATAAGAATTCCCTCTCTCTCTTTCTCTGCAATATTGTTCTTCTTCTTTTATTATTTCATAACACGTTATCAGCACGAGACTCTAACAAATTGAGTAGAAACTTTGGGATTGAGCCTAATGATTGTCAATTGTTTCAATGAACTTCCTTCATGATTAAAATTCTGGATTTAAGGTAAGTATTTTACTTTTCTCTTTCAAATTCTTGAAATTCTATAATTTTATTTTATATACAGGCAAAGACAACAAAGTTTGATTATAACTCTAATGAAGTTTTTAAGAAATTACACCCACATGAAGTGGTAAATTTTTATGTCTTGCCATGATTAAATTCATGTATAATTATGGGCAAAGAATTGAAAACTCGTCCCATTGAATTTTCTCCATTCTCATTCCCTTAAGAGAATGTGATAGCAATATGTGATAAGTCTGAAAGAAGACAAAATTATTACCATGAATAATCAATGGATACGGACGTGGCAATAGACGAAATTATATCGTCATCATTGTGGCAATGAGAACAATAAGTATTCTCAAATTAATCTCACACTTTGTGAAAATATTTGTCATCGATTTGACATGAGATTTTATAAAGCACATACAGATGACTATGGTCCATTCATGATGTGAATGAGAAAATATCTGATTTGTGAATATATATTCGATTTTAGAAGAATATAAATATGCTAGTGGTAGTGATTACACCACACTCACCTCTTAAAGGAGGTTTGAGATGATATAAGAAATAATATCATTATTATGGCATAAATGATCATTGGTCACGTACCTATTGTACGCCACAATATTTTGGTAATGTGATTATTAAAAGTCAACGATAATGCAAGAAACAGATCTTGCATATTATTTTGACCATGGCCATAATGATATAACTTTATCTTTAAAAGAGATATTCACCATATAGGTGTTGATGATTATGTGGTATTACCAATTAATTGAGAGCTCTGGAAGAGCCAATTACCAATATTTTGGAGAAACACAATTGATTACCAACAAGGTATTGTGTTGTAGTAAGTCTCAAAGAAACTTATTCAGTTTCCAAAGTATACACGAAAGCGGTTGATTATATTGAGATTATAAATAAAGGAAAAGTTTAATATCTTATATTACTACAACTTGTAATGGGGTAATATGTATGTAAAAAGCTACCCGCTTTATCTCCAATTTGTACTACATAAACAAAAGAATACCACAATGAAGTAGATATTGATATAAAAACCCATATCATAATAAACTTGGAGTTTATTCATAATTGCACATATCATGGTGTAAATCTGAAAATTATCAATATTGATAATTTATTCAGTTGGCATAATTGATTTACCCATATCAATTTAAGCATGATGTGCAAAAAATGAAAGAGAATTCACATGGGTAAATATTAAAGAACTAGAAAGTTCTTTACGAATTCTATTACATTGTTTGTTCTCATTAACTAATTGACCAACTGAAATTGGGATTGAATCCCATGAATGCTGGAAATATCAAAGGTGAATATAGGCTCATTCACCTGCCATGTATACCACATAAGATGCATCTATGAGATGGTTACATGCGCGATTATTATTAACCCGCAATATGGTGTTTGCGAGGTAACTTGCTCAATAATTTAATTTAGAGCATATTCCAGATTTTCTATTCAAGAAGTTCATCTTGATAAGTTGGTCTACATCATAGCTGGTTTAGCAAAATGATTTATTGAGTGCCTCCACTTAATAGCTAAACTATTGCTTATGAGAACAAAGTTTATTTATATCAGTTTGATATACGTTATATACGAAAGTATATTATTTTCTCCCCTCACAAGTGGTTCAGGGTCAGGAACCAAATAATTCCATCTTATTATTATTGGTGTGCGGTGTATATTTTGATTAACACCATAACACACAAAGATAGGTTCTCAAAGTTGAGGAAACAAGTTAGTTTTTCTAACATGAGAGGGAGACAAGATACAACAGTTAAGAAAACGTTACATGAAATGAATTATCATTTATACATCTAGATCCTCGAATAAAATAATATGAACTTGAAGTTCATAAAAGGATAATTCATGTGCAATTTATTGCAAAGCATGCTAGACGCATTTGCTGACCCAAATAAAGTAACTATATTCTCACTGCAAATGCTCATATTATAATAAGTCCTAGAAGGACAAAGTTTATGGTAAGCTTAAAGCGTATAGACAATCGGTTTCAAATAAACTTCTTGATAAAGAAGATGAGCAATTGATCATAATAAAGGAGGCAAGTGATCTAGAAAATCACATGACATAACACTTCATAATATCTCATGAGAGATTCAGGTACATGAATATATGAATGAAGAGATCTCTATGTTATGTCATTATGAAAATACATTGAAACTGATATAAAATCTTTGTCGACGTCAACCTTCAAGAAGCTAGTGCACAAGATCGGGATGTGAAGGCTTAAGGATGTGAATTGATGCTCTCATCAGGGGGAGTTAATGCGTGTTGCACTCTTTTTTCCTTACAAGATTTTGTCCCACTGGGTTTTCCTTGCGAGGTTTTTAACGAGACAACCAAAAGTCGTATTATTAGATATGTGTACTCTTTTTCCTTTTCTAAATTTTTTTCCCATTGGGTTTTATTTTAGTTAAGGTTTTAATGAGGCACATTACTTATTGAGTAGACATTCAAGGGGGAGTGTTAAGAATATAATTCTATTTGGAGTGAATGTCTATCTTGTGGAGAGTTTTACTTTGTGACTAAGTCATAATTTCTCCTATAAATAGATGGGCCTTACCCCATTGTAAATCATCCCAAAATTCAATAAGAATTCCCTCTCTCTCTTTCTCTGCAATATTGTTTTTCTTCTTTTATTATTTCATAACAGATCCATCTTTATTTTTAAGTAGCCATTTATTGTCATTTTTATTCTTGCGTCTCCTTTGGGTTCCCCTTGTAGTAGGTAAACGAAATGTAGCAATCAAACAGGGGGGCTACAAACTTAAAGTCTTAAAGTCAGCGAGTATTACCACAATTTCAAAGAATTTGTGTAGCTATTTAAATAATTCTTCTTATTATATAAAGTATAAACCCCTCCCTTTCGACTTATATTTTTCAGATGTCTTTTCCCCTTGACCGCAACTACATATCAGAAGCTTCCAATTGATTGGTAATATACGCTATAAAATTTGATAACCCAAGCCTTTAGCCTTTTGGACCTATAATTTAAGATAGTGGAAGCTGTATAGATTAAAAAAAAGGTTGTTGATATTATTGGTAATATAAATTTGGAGAATTACTTAGTGGACACCCACTCTTAAAGTTGCATAATAATAACTTATCGCGCATTGTAATTGATACCACACTAATGAATGCAAGATAAGTATTTTTGATTATCATTTGCAAATAACTGATATGTATTTTCACCTGATTTTCTAATTACTATAACTAAATTGTTTGATTTGGTGTAAACATCTATAACGATTCGATTGGTTGTTTTAAGCAATTACCTCTGATTCGGTAGTTTGAGGTCACGGGCAGCTTTATATTATGTGTAACGACTTGCGTGCATGATTGGATTCTATTTTCGGATGAATCAGGGTCGAGTTGGAAGAAGGAATCTAGTTTTGAAAGCTTAAGCAATGAGAATTTGACCGGAATTTGACTTTTGAGTAAACTCTCCTGGATGAGTTTTGGATGACGTCAGTAGCTTCGTATGATGATTTTAGATTTAGACGTGCGTTCGCATTTTGATTTGGAGGCCCATAAAGTGATTTGAGGCATTTCGGCGAAAGTTGGAAAGGTGGAAGCTTGGGAAATGGAGAAGTTTGACCCATAGTTGACTTTTGTGTTATCGAAGTCGAATGCAATTTCGAAAGTTGGAACAGCTCCGTTATGTCATTTGGAATTTACCTGCAAAATTTAGTGTCGTTTGGAGTTAATTTGATATGGTTCGGACGCTTTGTTGCAATTCTAGAAATTCTTGAAGTTCATATCAATTTTCATGCGTTTTGGCATCTGAATGGTGGTTCTAAAGGTTATTTTGATGTTCCGATCACGCGAGCGAGTTTTTGTTGTGTAGTCAGACTTGTGTGGGCGCTTGGTTTGGAGGTCCGAGGGCTCGGGTAAATTTTAGAGTGGTTTCGGAATAACTCTCATGAATTTTGATTTTTCTGGTTCTGGTTTCTTCGCATTTGCGATGTTCTAGTCACAAATGCAGATGTCACATTTGCAAAGAACCAACGCATTTGTGATGCCTGGGCGGCTGGACATTTATCGCATTTGCGAAAGCCGACCTTCGCATTTGTGAAGTTTTTGTCGCAAACGTGACCTTAACAAGATTCTTCAGGCTTCACATTTGCGAAGATTTCTTCGCTTTTGCGAGTTCGCATTTGCATACCCAGTGTCGCAAATGCGATATCTGCAGCCTGCTAAAAGCTGGGTATTCTGGCTTCATTTTTCATATTTTTGAACCCTAGCTTCGAAGTGAGGCAATTTTGAGAGGGGATTTTCATCCCAAAACGTTGAATATCTTTAATCAATTTCCAAAAATATTTTGTGATTATATCTTAGATTTAACACCAAATTTATGAGAAACTAGAGGAAAATTTGGGAGAAATTGTGAAATCTTTTAAAAATTTAAAAGGATGATTTGAAGGACCAAGTATCGAAATTTGATAATTTTGTATAGGTGAACTCGTATTGGAATGGGTATTCGGCTTTTGTAAATATTGTACGGTTCCAAGGTGCGGGCCCGGGGATTTGACTTTTGTTTACTTTTTTGCAAATTTTATAAGAATCATAGCTCCGTTACTTGAAATTATTTTCTCTTGCATTGTTTGATGTATTCAAGTCGTTTTTGGCTAGATTGAGTCGAACTTTGATGAATTGGTAAAAGAAAGCTAAATTGAGTATTGAATTGGCCGGATTGAGTTACCTAACTTGCATGTGGACTTTCCCTTAAGATCTGAGTCTTCTATACTAATTGTAGTCTGTGCACGTGAGGAGACGAGTGCGTGCTCGGACTTACTTGTAAAAATATTACCTTTAAGGTTCTTAGGTGCTTATGTTCATTAAGTGGGAAGTTTTCCGATATGATTGAGTTTCTTAATTGCTTGTTTTACTTATATATGCCTCATACGATGGTGTTAGCTTTCCTCTAACTCTTACTTGTTACTTGGTTCTTATTGCCTTAGTCAAAGCGATGGTCCTCCTTAATGTTTTGTTATTCTTAATGGTGAATTCTTCTATGACCCCGTACCTATATATTATGTGACTAAATTATTGTGGTTGTCGGTATAGTTATCACCTGCCTTATATGTCTTGTTGTTTTTGTAAAGGTTGTGCTTCTTGGTTTTTCTGTGATTCTTTTGTTGCCATGTACTCATACTCTTGGTGGTAGAAATTCTTGTGATTTGATTGTTGAATTGTTGTTGTTGATTTTAAACGATGTCTGGTTATAAATATGTTGAGGGGGAATAAAGGAGAATCGATGTTGTCTAGTGGGATCGGGTTGTACGTCGTAACAAGGAGTAATAAGGGTGGACAGTTGGATCAGATTGCATGTCGCAGCATGAGGAATAAGGGTGATATATATTGAGGAGTAATAAGGATGGACTTGTCGGATCGGGTTGCATGCTGCAACAAAGAGTAATAAGAGTGGATGATCATGTTGTTACTGATATGGTGATATATATACTATTTACTTTTATTGTAATTGTTAAGGATGAATAAGAGAGGATTGGTGGGATCAGGTTGCACACCGCAACAAATATAAACTATTTACTTTTATTGTAATTTTTACGGAGGATGCGGCGCGCATCCCGATCCCGCCAATCCTTTCTTATTCCTCCGTAACAATTACAATAAAAGTAAATAGTTTATATTTGTTGCGGTGTGTAACCCGATCTCACCAATCCTTTCTTATTCCTCCGTAACAATTACAATAAAAGTAAATAGTTTATATTTGTTGTGGTGTGCAATCCAACCCCATCAATCCTCCCTTATCCATCCTTAATAATTACAATAAAAGTAAATAGTATATATATATATATTACCGTATCAGTAACAACATAATCATTCACTCTTATTACTCCTTGTTGCAGCGTGCAACTCGATCCCACCAGTCCTTCCTTATTACTCCTCAATATATATATATATATATATATATATATCTTTGACTGTACAAGTTATTCGGTGGTATTACATTTCATTTAGGATATGGTTATAGCTCAATACTGAGAAGACCCTAGTTTATTTGTTTTAGACTTTGACAATTTGTATTTCAGATTTCAGTGAGTTGTAAGGGTCGGATTATTGGGATTGAGTTATTGGCTTGCCGTTGTTTCTTGAATTCTTTCCCTAAAACTATTATTCTAGTAAATTAATTTTTAAAGTAAATCTACTACGTTTAATCATTTTCTCCTCTCATGTTAAGTTATTAGTAAAGAAATTAGTACTATGGTATTATATATGATTTTAAAATCTAAACTAGTTGCGTATATATTCACCTTTCAAAAATTTAAATTCCTATAAATGTTATGTTTTATTTTAATTAGTTTATCAATTAAATTTTCTTAACCCGATGATGTTGAATCTTACTTAAACAGGAATTTCTATTAAATTTTAATTTATTAAATCCTATATTAAAGGTGACAATTTATTCGATATTATATTTTATGTGAAAAGGGTATCTTCTTCATTCAGAGGATTTCTAGAAACAACTCCATCTTTTCATGTTGATTTCCTAATTAGTTTAGAAGCTGTAATTTTCTTTATGTTATATAAATGAGACTCCTTGAACATCTTAATTGTATTTATTACAGATATTATTTACTGGATAGTGATCACGCCCAACTATGCCTTATAAAAAAGACTATGCGAACGTTGCAAATATAACCCGAGTATTACGCCCATGGTCGAATCCACAGAGAGTTAACATATCAATCACTATCTTCAGACCCACTAACTCTTCAGAACCAGCTTCCCAAATATTCAAATCTCAGTTGAATGTTTCGTTAACAACTACGCTTGCAAGTAACTAAACAGTTGTAAACTAAACTAATAAGGTTGTAAATAATAATGAAAAAAAGCTAAGGCAATGATTTCCTCTATTGATGGAATCCCTTCAGTTTATGCACATACAAATTTACCAACACATCTCTATCAATCATGAATGCTCATCTTACCATAAATCTCTCCCGAGTAATCACAGTAATTTACTATTGCACTCTCCATAGATACACTAGCTTACTTTATTTAGCACGATTCACTTTAGATTACACCCAATGCTTCGTTATCCTTACCGCCTTTAAAATCGCAATTATAGATTCCTCTTATAATCTAGGAGTGGTGTTATTCAACAATAACCTAAATATGCACTCTTTTCCATGTTATGTATACTAAATAGGCACATCTAGTTGAGGATCCTATCAATTAACGACAACATATATAAAGTTGAACAAATAGAGATCAAACTAGCAATTTGTGTTCACATAAACAAGAAGTTCATCCCCTAATAGGTTCCATCAAAACCTTAGACAACGAATTTAGCTACTCATGGCTCAGAAAAAATAAACTAAGATAGAATTCATCATAAAAATCAAAGAAAAGAAAAAAGATGTTTGGAGTAGTCCCTCACAATAGTGCCAACCGAGCGAAGCTCTTTCTTTTTTTTGGCCGTGCCTATCATATGATAGTTAGAGAGGTTGTCGAACTACTACGATCTATAGATTTCTTGTTTCCCTTGCCAAGATACTCCTAAAATCAATACATGCCTCTTTTGGGCGAAGTCTAGTGTTTAAAATAGGGGTTAGGTCTAAAAATCCCGTCTTTTACACTTTAGTCCTCGAAGTTTACTACGCCTGCCGCGGTCGCGATAGAACCGCGGCCAAAAACCCTCTCTGAATCTCAAAACTTCTGTAGTTGTCTTCCGTTGCGGTTCTGCCGCGGTCGTGGTAGAACCGCGATCAAACCTCTTCTCTGAATTTCAGGGCTGGCAGATGTGTTTCAATTGGAAATTTACACAGTTGGCCTCTTTTCTCCATTTTTGACTCAAAAACTGCTCCCTAGCCTTTCTTGGACATATATTACCTGTAAATAATCAAAGGCACTAATAAGAGCATTTTGCTATTATTTTTATTATCAAAACTACACAAGAAAGTGACTATTTAAGGCGTGATTATTGTCAAATTCACCTATTATCAGGTAGCACCTGGCTTTTGTTTTATAAAGTGAGATAGAAATACATGGGTACAAGGTGTCGTGTGTGCTAAAGGTTTAGAAATTGAGGTTATGATATGAGACACCGAGGATTGAAATGGTTGGGATTGTATATTAAAAAAAATGTGATTGATTGAGTTGGCATCACCTTCTTGGTTATCATTCGTTACTATCTATGTTCCCATTTATTGTCTCTACTGTTTGTAGTTGGATTTTTTCCTGCTATTTATATTACTTGTTTATCTTTATCATGATAGTTCATCATCATATCCTGTTCAATTTATTTGACTAGTAGGTGTCTTGACCATTCCTCGTCACCATCCCATCGAGGTTAGTCTTGATACTTATTGGGCACCGTTGTGGTGTGCTCATACTACACTTTTGTATATATTTTTTTATAGAAGTTCAGGTATTTTATCAGTAGTAGTTGTGCGGATCGTCACGGTGGAGACTCAAGGTAAACATGGTGCTGCATTAGCAGGCCTCAGAGTACCTTCATTTGTACTTATTTTCATTTGTTCCTTTTTTGTTCCGGAACATTGACGTATTTATTTTATATGACTACTCTTAGAAAGGTTTATGACTTGTTCTACCGATTTTAAAAATTATAATTATCCATAGTTATCTAATTTGAAGTTAGTAAATATCAATATTAATTATGTAAATGTTAGGCTTACCTAGTTTAGAGACTAGGTGGCATCACGACTCCTTTGGAGAGATTTTGGTTCATGACAACACCAGATGCAGATAAATATTTCTTCTTAAACTTCACGTCCGATCAAAATTTACAACATAAGTTGGGACAAAGAGAGTACTAGATAGGATGATAATATACACCTACTAATTTAAAATCTTGAATCCATTACTAATGAATAATTATGCAATTGTGATGTTTCTAGAATGGAATCACCTTTGATGGGTAGCGCCTTTGTCCCTTAAAGTGAAATTTATTTGTGCAAATCCCAATTAATCTACTTAAGTGAATACAGGACACCGAATGAACAAAAAATAAAGGCAAAATATATAAAGATCCCATTAAACTTGTCTAAAAATAGGTTTGAACGCTTAAACTAAATGGGTGATGAGTGAATTTTGTTCCACCCTTCATAATACTAGACCCATCACAGGTTTTACACTAAAGTTAATGGATAAAATAAACTAAACAAAAGGAAAATTATTTTAAAATTATGTTTACTTTATAAAGAGACCCTAACAGTAAAATTGAATTACCCGATCCAAATTCCAGTACTAGCTACTACATGAAACTAGGCACTCTATTGCTTCATGGGGAAAGCAAATAAGAAAACAACTGAAAGGCAACTGATGAGAATGGTTCTAGCCGAAACAGTGTATAACATGTGGGTGGAAAGAAATCATAGAATCTTTGAGAAGATGTATAGAGATAGGTAAAGCATTATGATAAATATTATCTATATTTGTAATATTAGAGCTGTAGGTAAACTCAAGGATGTCCTACAATACAAGTTTGTATAGGAAGGGGGAGAATATAAGTATACCATGTAAACTTGGCAAATAGGAATAAAGAGTATAGAAGGGATATAAGCAGTGATTGTGTGACGACCCGACCCGTCTTTTCATGTGTTACTACTTTGTTTTCCTTATTTTATGCTTCTTCATGTTTTATTATCGGTATGTGGTGTGTTAGATTTGATTTGGGTTGGTTTTGATAAGAAATGAGACACTTAGTCTCTTTAAGGCGGTTTAAGTTGAAAAGGTCAACTGGATGTTGACTTATGAGTTATAGGGCTCGGATGTGATTTTCGGTGATTCGATTAGCTTTGGGGGATGATTTGCGACATAGGAGTGCGATCGGAATTGGTTTTGGAGGTCCATTGTAGAATTAGGCTTGAGTTGGCGAAGTTAGTATTTTGGCGAATTTCGGTTGATAGGTGAGATTTTGATCCGAGGGTCGGAATAGAATTTCGAGATTTGTTATAGTTTCGATATGTGATTTTAATTTGTGTAAAAATTTTCAGGTCATTCGGATGTCGTTTGGTCGGGTTTTTGATTGGAGGTGCATTTCGAAAATTTTGAGAAACTTAGGCTTGAATTCGATGAGTTTTGAGTAATTTGATGTTGTTTGAGGTGTTTTGATGATTGGAGCAAGTTTTGATGATGTTTTAAGATATGTTGGTATTTTTGATTGAGGTTTTGGGGGCCTTGGGGTGATTTCGGATGGCTATCGGAAAGTTTGAAGTTGTAAAAAATGCAACAGAAAATTGCAGAGAAATTTTGTTCTATGTGATCGCAGCGGGGCTTATGTGATCGCAGAGAACGAATTAGAGGGCTGTTTAAATTGTTCTATGCGAATGCGGTTTGTGTAATGCAATCGCATAGGGTAAAGACCATGTGCTATGGGATCGCGTAAGGTTAATTTGGGGAGAAAAATTTTGTGCTATGTGATTGCATAGAAAGAGCTTCAGGAGCTGGGCAATGAATTTATAATCATTTTATCCACGATTTTGGGTTATTTTTTCTCCATGGTTGATCATTTTGAGAGCTTCTGTAATGACCCGACCGGTCGTTTTAGAAAATTACGCCCCAATCCCTAATTTAACTGTTCCCCTAAGTTCATTTCTGCTATTGTGGGTTGCCGGGAGAGTCGGTTCCGAAAATTTGAGCATTTTGGGACACTTAGTCCCTAAATAAGAGCTTTGAAACTAGAAAACGGTCCGTAGCCGGAACAGTGTTAAGACGATCTCGGAACGGAAATCCGATTGTTCCATTAGCTCCGTTAGGTGATTTCGGGGTTAGGAGCGCGTTCGGAATGTATTTTGGAGGTCCGTAGATCAATTAGGCTTGAAATGCCGAAGGTTGAAATTTTTGCGAATCCGAACGATAGGTGAGATTTTGATCCGGGGGTCGGAATGGAATTCCGACAATTTCCGTAGCTTCGTTATGTGATTTTGGATATGTCCGCAAATTTTCAGGTCATTCGGACGTCGTTTGGTCGGGTTTTAGATCGAATGTGCAATTCGGAAAGTTTTAAGAAATTTAGGCTTGAATTCGATGTGAATTATGGGTTTTGATGTTGTTAGACGTGTTTTGATGATTAGAATAAGTTCGTATCATGTTTTGGAATAGGTTGGTGGTTTTCGTTGGGATCCCGGGGTCTCGGGATGAATCCGGGGGTCCAATCGGGCTATTTCATGCATTTTGGAAATGCTGTTAACTGCTGGTGTGTGCTGCAGACGAATGCTCTATGCGATCGCAATGGGCTGATGCGATCGCATAGAAGGTTTTGGAGAGGCCAAGTATTTGTTCTATGCGATCGCGGGCAAGGTTATGCGATCGCATAGTTCTGCAAAGTTGTTCTCTGCGATCGCGTACAGTCCTATGCGATCGCATAGTGTATAGAGAAGAGGGGTCCCAGGTCCAGCTTTTGTTCTATGCGATCGCGGAGCAGGGTATGCGATCGCATAGGTATATTTTGGTGAGCATTGCGATCGCATTTAGGACTATGCGATCGCATAGAGTAGTTTGGCGAGGGTCGAAATTTGTGCTATGCGATCGCAACAGGGATCATGCGATCGCATAGAGTAAAAATGTCTGGCAGTGATTTAAGTCCAGAACAGTCAACCCGCGACCCTCATTCGCAAAACGCCATTTTTGAGCTCCAAGAGAGGATTTTGAAGGGGAAACGCTGGGATATCATCGGGATATCATCGGGGGTAAGTCTCTTGACCTTAATTCGTTGGTTTATCGTGAAATCCATGATTATTTCACTGAAATTGGAAGATTAAAGGTGGGTTTGAGACCTAGGCCTAAATGTTAGAAAATCTTTGATTTGAATGGGCAAACGGAGTCCGATTTCAATAAATTTTATATGCACAGACTCGTATTGAGATAAGGAACCCGAATATATATTTTTCGTGATTTTTCGATAAGTGTACCGGAAGTCGGGTTTTGGCAACTTGTGGGTTTTGGTGAATTTTGAGTTATTTTGATTGGGTAATGCCCAATTGGCCTATTTTGACGTGATTCTATTGATTTTATCAGATACTACACTTGTGGAGGCCGACATTCGTGGCAAGAGGGTTATTACTCAGCGGTTTTTGTACCGGAATTGAGGTAAGTGGCTTGTCTAACCTCGTGTGGGGAACTTTCACCCCTAGGATATTATGTGATAGTTTAAATGCCTTGTACGCGAGGTGACGGGCGTGTACATGCGCTGGTTGTTGTAACACACACTTTACTTGAATTGTCCGATTAGTGATATTCCTGCTCTTAGTTGATTAAATCGTTACCATTACCCGGTATTACTTAGAAAAGCATGATTAGCTAGGATTCAACATGTTTAATTGCCTAGTTGATTTACTTGAACTCTTGATAAATTGTTGGCACTAATTTTGATGAAGTTGTAATTTAACATATTATATTCTCTCTGTGTGTTTTCTTTATTTGATGTGTTTGTGGACTGCGGGTTCAATTCCGGAGATCCCAGGGCTGTGGGTTCGATTCCTAGAGACCCGGAGTGATATTGTTTGTGGACTGCGGGTTCAATTCCCGGAGATCCCAGGGCTGTGGGTTCGATTCCCAGAGACCCGGAGTGATATTGTTTGTGGACTGCGGGTTCAATTCCCGGAGATCCCAGGGCTGTGGGTTCGATTCCCAGAGACCCGGAGTGATATTGTTTGTGGACTGCGGGTTCAATTCCCGGAGATCCCAGGGCTGTGGGTTCGATTCCCAGAGACCCGGAGTGATATTGTTTGTGGACTGCGGGTTCGATTCCCGGAGGTCCTGAATTATTGAGATATGGACTACGGGTTCGATTTCCGGAGATCCTGCGCTATTGATATATTATTGAGATGTGGACTGTGGGTTCGATTCCCGGAGATCCTGAGTTATTGAGATATTATTGAGACATGGGCTGCGGGTTCGATTCCCGGAGACCCAGAGGTACTGAGAATGGGACTGTGGGTTCAATTCCCACAGATCCTGGATTTGTTTATTTGAGTTGGTTATTTGTTGTTAGCTTAATTGTAGACAGTTGCGGTAATCATCATAATGTTGTTATTTCGGAAATTATTATCATTTAAACTGTTTATTTTGTTATCATCATTATATTATTGTTTCTCAGTAGGGCCCTGACCTACCTCGTCACTACTCCATCGAGGTTAGGCTTGGCACTTACCGAGTACCGCCGTGGTGTACTCATGCTACTCTTCTGCACACTTTTGTTGTGCAGATCCAGGTACATCAGAGCAGGCTCGTACTAGGTGATTCTGCAGCTTTCTGGGAGACTTCGAGGTATGATCCGCTACGTCCGCGGATCCGGAGGCTTCCCTTCTATTCTAGTATTACTAGTTGACATTTTTCTTCATTTCGTTGTTAGATACTCTTTACACATAGAGCCACAGTTGTATTTCCCTTTAGTCTGTGTTACCGTGGGGTTCCGGATCTTGGTAGTGTTTATTTATTGTGTGACGGATGTATGTGCCAAGTGGCACGGATTACATATCTTTTATGTTATTTTCCGATGTTTCTTATTTAAGTAATTATAATTTATAGATTCCGCAACGTGTTAGGCTTACCTAGTCGTGGGGACTGGGTGCCATCACGACATGTTCACAATTGGTGAACTAGGGTCATGACAAGTTGGTATCAGAGCTCTAGGTTCGTAGGAGTCACGGGACACAGACCGGTTACTTAGATTCTCATTGATCTATATGGAGACGTCTGTATTTATCTACGAGGGGCTATGTAACCGTTTAGGAAACTCTTCAATTCTTTGAATTCCTTATCGTGCGCCATTTATTCAGTTGGAGCCTATGTCATATGTTCTTTTGCATCCACTCGTGTATTGAAATTGCGCACTCGGTATCAATTATGCGCCAACGGTTCGTGACGCTGCAGAGAGATCTCAAGGAAGTCAAGAATTTACTCAACCATTGTTACCGCGTGTCATCCATATCGATAATGCAATAGAATTGAGAGATCTTCAACCGTGCACATGGGGGTGCACTAGGTTCTGACATTCAGTTGATAAGTATGGTCTTGAGAAGGTTTACTTAACTGCCTAATCGTCACAATAAAGGTAGAATCACAAGGTGGATGTAGATCTAAAGATAGTTAGTGGTAATAAAGACTATATGGTTCATATGAGATATCTATTTAGCGAAGAATTCAGCCAGCAGAGATACTGGAGGAAATGAGTTTAACCGTCTTAAGAAGGACATGTACCAAACCAATGTCTTGGGTTGTCTTATGATGAAGACGTACATATGATAAAGGCTATTATCGTGGATTAGCAAGATGTATCTTTAAGGCTTCGTGCTAACCGAAAGGATTTCACTATCAACGACCAAATTATGGGTCATGTATCATATCAGATTTGGCTCGCACTGTATTTAGGTGCTATTCAAAAAGTTCTTTGAAACTTGTGGAAGAGTAAGAGTTGAGACTCGTATGGTATGACGTTGGGACTTTTGATGTTCCTGTGTCCATAATAATTCTACATTTCATTATCGGCAGGGAAGACTTCGGCGAAGGCTACATGGTGCTTCGTAGGTGTGAGAATCACAATATGTCTTAAGCTGTCGTGGTAAAGAATGTTCGATACATAGAGCGGGAATATGCTTGGTTGTATTGGGATGAGTTCATACCCTATGGTGTTAGAGTGCTAATATAGCACAGGTGGTTATATTCGTTGGATCAAGTGAGTTGCAGTTGAATAATAGTAAATGACTTGAGAGAATGGTTATAATGTGTTCGAGAGTCGTGTAATAGTGGCTTTGGGCTAAGTGGGAGAGTCCCACCGCTTAAGATTGGATCGCATGGTTAATTACCTGTGTGAATTATGGATACCGGCGTATTATTGTGTTATTGCAGCCACGGGAAAAGGACCATGTGTGGCAATTTGAGTATATGAATTGTTGAATGCATGTTATGGTTAGCCTTGCTGGCTCATGTTCAAACTTGAGGGAAAATTTATGATTTATGCCTCGTATAATTGCAGGCTTCGCGGGAAGTGATTCCGCCGGGTGCTTTATCGAGAGGGTATTCATATGTTATAAAGAAATTCAGTAGAGTTGGTTGCGTATCGGGGCAAGTTAGAACCGGATGGTTCTCAATAGCGGTCCTAGTGAATTCAAGAGGTAAAGTGTGGTGCCTGATAATTCTGAGTCTATAAGTACAGTTGAGGCTCAAGCTTTTGAAGCAACTTATGAAGAAAAGCACAAAACGATCTATGATGTTTTGACTTGTGGTGTAGTATTTGAGAGACATGAAATGGTCGTCGTTCTCGAGATAGCATGGCCTCATGATTTAAGGTCACTCGGGGTAAGTGCGGTTGGAATAAGTTAGGTATTGAAGGAAGATATTAACATTTCTAAGGCAATCAAGGATAACCTGGAAGGAAGTAGATTGATCAGCCATAGTTGAGTTGGCGTATTGGTGTCAATGGTCGATTCATGCAACGTGATCGAATTATGCATGTGATTTGTGGCGGTGCATTTGAGACTTGTCGGTCGCGGTGATTGATGTAATTCTGAAGTATTCTTCTGTTAAGGGCCTGTTATGAGTAGGCAGATCTCGGAAAGGGTTATGGTGGCTTGGACCACTACTTAGAGATTGGCATATTCAACGGTTATGAGAACTCACCGTGTGTTGCTATAGTTCTCCTAAAATGAGTTAAATGGAAGGTCTTATGTGATGAAGTATTAGCCTATCGTCAGTTCTAGAGCTATGATGGAAATTGTGTCTATCGTATATCGGCACGTGGGGTGCAGCGAGTAGTATGAAATTTGAAGTAAGGACCAAGGTCACAGTTTGGTCAATGAATGTGATATAAAGAGCTCGGATGAGCAGGGAAAGAGTGTCGGTGTTTTGAGTAAGATGGGTATTAGCATCGGTATCATTTGAGGTCGGTGTTCTATGAGAAAGGCTTTGCATCCCGGTTAGGGACTCCCTGATCGCTTTTCAGTGTTAGTGCAGCCGGTGGGCTGAATGTGCAAGTCCGTTTAATTATTCGGAAGATGGTGGGAGCTTGACCCACAAGAAGATTGTATAGGTGTGACTTGTAGTCACTTGATTGGTTAGAAATTTAAACCAAGTATGAGGAGTTTGGTGATATCATCCATTTGAGAACTTATGCCCGGAGGGCACTCTGCTTATTGGGTTATAGACCTGTGAAATACTATTGACTTATCTTGGCACGACCATGATAAACTTAAGGTCGGTGGATAGATTTAAATGTGGAAGTGAGCCTTGCGTCAGGCCGGTTATGTTTCTTCCAGCAATGCGCCCTTTATGAAGGGATAGTCGCGGTCTTATTTCGCGGTTGGTTAATTCATGTAAGATATATTGTGCCGTATGAGTGTGAGACGGCTTGGTAAGTTCCTTATGTGTTGGGGTTCCGCTCAGCGGTGATGTTATAGGAGCATGATGGCTCTTGAGACTCAGATCTTATATCGCACCTCAGTTGTGCTTGAGTTGTAGCCTATAGCGCTATATGTTTTATTGTGTCTGATATCATGCCCCTTAGTGTGCTTATGATCGATAGTCAGTATTTTGATGTGACGAACTATTCAGCTCGACATATGACTCCTTGTGTGAGTTTTATATTATTGGGATCGGGTGGCACGCCGCAATGGTTATATTGTTGGGATCGGGTGGCACGCCGCCATGGTTATATTGTTGGGATCGGGTGGCACGCCGCCATGGGCATATTGTTGGGATCGGGTTGCACGCCGCAACAATGTGGTGTCTATTTCGGTGTCTATAATTGCTTTTATGTGTTATGTTTCCTATTTTCTGAGGAGGCCCATGTTTATGTGAGGGCTGAATAATTCTCTCTAGTTTTCGCCTTCCTTTGTATCACGTACGTATTAGTGGATTAGTAGCACATTGTGTCATCTTGTGGGACTTTTGATTATGTCCGATGTGGCTTATCGCCTCAGCAGTTCGTACTGGGTGAGATGATATTATGTGATTTGGGGTTAATGCCAACTGATTATATGAAATATATTATAGAGGAAAGGATCATCCTCTGGTTTAGGACAAGGTAATGGATCTTGTCAGGAGTATAAACCCAATGAATTGTTGACTCAGTAGTTGGTTATGGATATCAGCACATCTCTTCCGTCGTGTCAGTATTGTAAAAGTTGGAATGAGACATGTAGATCGTGAGGTGCAATGGGAGCATCTGATTCGTTGAATTTTTGGCTAATTTGATCATAAAATATTATCGCGGTCCTGTGGATTTAGTGTTGCAAGGTAAGAATCCAGCAAGGTTATGCAATCATGTTTGAGGATGGCGTTTGAGGAATATTGAGTGATCTCTTGATGAAAACAAGCCTGGCATAGAATTCCGGATGTTGGAATTAGGCTCTAAGACTTAATTGTTGAACAAGAGGGAATACCTTTAGATTATATCAGGCTAATGTGCCCAGCTGAGTCCTAGATCTATTGGCCCTTTTGTGATTTTGAGGCATGTTGGGGAGGTTGCTTATGAGTTGGCCTTACCTCCCAGCCTAGCCGGAGTTCATCCCGTATTTCATGCCTCTATGCCCGGAGGTACCATGGTGACCCGTCGCATGTGTTGGACTTCACTTCTGTTCAGCTAGACGAGGATCTGTCTTATGTTGAGGAGCCAGTAGCCATTCTAGACAGGCAGGTCAGAAAGCTAAGGTCAAAGAACATCGCTTCGGTAAAGGTTCGGTGGCGGGGCCAGCCGGTCGAGAAGGCGACTTGGGAGACCGAGCAGAATATGCGCAGCCAGTACCCTCACCTTTTCACTACTCCAGGTATGTTTTCTATGCTCGTTCGAGGACGAACGAATCTTTAAGTGTAGGAAGATGTAACGACCCGACCGGTCATTTTAGAAAATTACGCCCTAATCCCTAATTTAACTGTTCCCCTAAGTTCATTTCTGCTATTGTGGGTTGCCGGGAGAGTCGGTTCCGAAAATTTGAGCATTTTGGGACACTTAGTCCCTAAATAAGAGCTTTGAAACTAGAAAACGGTCCGTAGCCGGAACAGTGTTAAGACGATCTCGGAACGGAAATCCGATGGTTCCATTAGCTCCGTTAGGTGATTTCGGGGTTAGGAGCGTGTTCGGAATGTATTTTGGAGGTCCGTAGCTCAATTAGGCTTGAAATGCCGAAGGTTGAAATTTTGGCGAATCCGATCGATAGGTGAGATTTTGATCCGGGGGTCGGAATGGAATTCCGACAATTTTTGTAGCTTCGTTATGTGATTTTGGATATGTCCGCAAATTTTCAGGTCATTCAGACGTCGTTTGGTCGGGTTTTAGATCGAATGTGCAATTCGGAAAGTTTTAAGAAATTTAGGCTTGAATTCGATGTGAATTATGGGTTTCGATGTTGTTAGACGTGTTTTGATGATTAGAATAAGTTCGTATCATGTTTTGGAATAGGTTGGTGGTTTTCGTTGGGATCCCGGGGTCTCGGGATGAATCCGGGGGTCCAATCGGGCTATTTCATGCATTTTGGAAATGCTGTTAACTGCTGGTGTGTGCTGCAGACGAATGCTCTATGCGATCGCAATGGGCTGATGCGATCGCATAGAAGGTTTTGGAGAGGCCAAGTATTTGTTCTATGCGATCGCGGGCAAGGTTATGCGATCGCATAGTTCTGCAAAGTTGTTCTCTGCGATCGCGTACAGCCCTATGCGATCGCATAGTGTATAGAGAAGAGGGGTCCCAGGTCCAGCTTTTGTTCTATGCGATCGCGGAGCAGGGTATGCGATCGCATAGGTATATTTTGGTGAGCATTGCGATCGCATTTAGGACTATGCGATCGCATAGAGTAGTTTGGCGAGGGTCGAAATTTGTGCTATGCGATCGCAACAGGGATCATGCGATCGCATAGAGTAAAAATGTCTGGCAGTGATTTAAGTCCAGAACAATCAACCCGCGACCCTCATTCGCAAAACGCCATTTTTGAGCTCCAAGAGAGGATTTTGAAGGGGAAACGCTGGGATATCATCGGGAGATCATCGGGGGTAAGTCTCTTGACCTTAATTCGTTGGTTTATCGTGAAATCCATGATTATTTCACTAAAATTGGAAGATTAAAGGTGGGTTTGAGCCCTAGGCTTAAATGTTAGAAAATCTTTGATTTGAATGGGCAAACGGAGTCCGATTTCGATAAATTTTATATGCACGGACTCGTATTGAGATAAGGAACCCGAATATATATTTTTCGTGATTTTTCGATAAGCGTACCGGAAGTCGGGTTTTGGCAACTTGTGGGTTTTGGTGAATTTTGAGTTATTTTGATTGGGTAATGCCCAATTGGCCTATTTTGACGTGATTCTATTGATTTTATCAGATACTACACTTGTGGAGGCCGACATTCGTGGCAAGAGGGTTATTACTTAGCGGTTTTGTACCGGAATTGAGGTAAGTGGCTTGTCTAACCTCGTGTGGGGGAACTTTCACCCCTAGGATATTATGTGATAGTTTAAATGCCTTGTACGCGAGGTGACGGGCATGTACATGCGCTGGTTGTTGTAACACACACTTTACTTGAATTGTCCGATTAGTGATATTCCTCCTCTTAGCTGATAAAAGCGTTACTTTACCCGGTATTAGTTAGAAAAGCATGATTAGCTAGGATTCAACATGTTTAATTGCCTAGTTGATTTACTTGAACTCTTGATAAATTGTTGGCACTAATTTTGATGAAGTTGTAATTTAACATATTATATTCTCTCTGTGTGTTTTCTTTATTTGATGTGTTTGTGGATTGCGGGTTCAATTCCCGGAGATCCCAGGGCTGTGGGTTCGATTCCCAGAGACCCGGAGTGATATTGTTTGTGGACTGCGGGTTCGATTCCCGGAGACCCAGGGCTGTGGGTTCGATTCCCAGAGACCCGGCGTGATGTGTTTGTGGATTGCGGGTTCAATTCCCGGAGATCCCAGGGCTGTGGGTTCGATTCCCAGAGACCCGGAGTGATATTGTTTGTGGACTGCGGGTTCAATTCCCGGAGATCCCAGGGCTGTGGGTTCGATTCCCAGAGACCCGGAGTGATAATTTTTGTGGACTGCGGGTTCGATTCCCGGAGGTCCTGAATTATTGAGATATGGACTGCGGATTCGATTCCCGGAGATCCTGCGCTATTGATATATTATTGAGATGTGGACTGTGGGTTCGATTCCCGGAGATCCTGAGTTATTGAGTATTATTGAGACATGGGCTGCGGGTTCGATTCCCGGAGACCCAGAGGTACTGAGAATGGGACTGTGGGTTCAATTCCCACAGATCCTGGATTTGTTTATTTGAGTGGTTATTTGTTGTTAGCTTAATCGTAGACAGTTGCAGTAATTATCATAATGTTGTTATTTCGGAAATTATTATCACATAAACTGTTTATTTTGTTTTCATCATTATATTATTGTTTCTCAGTAGGGCCCTGACCTACCTCGTCACTACTCCATCGAGGTTAGGCTTGGCACTTACCGAGTACCGCCGTGGTGTACTCATGCTACTCTTCTGCACACTTTTGTTGTGCAGATCCAGGTACATCAGAGCAGGCTCGTACTAGGTGATTCTGCAGCTTTCTGGGAGACTTCGAGGTATGATCCGCTACGTCCGCGGATCCGGAGGCTTCCCTTCTATTCTAGTATTACTAGTTGACATTTTTCTTCATTTCGTTGTTAGATACTCTTTACACATAGAGCCACAGTTGTATTTCCCTTTAGTCTGTGTTACCGTGGGGTTCCGGATCTTGGTAGTGTTTATTTATTGTGTGACGGATGTATGTGCCAAGTGGCACGGATTACATATCTTTTATGTTATTTTTCGCTGTTTCTTATTTAAGTAATTATAATTTATAGATTCCGCAACGTGTTAGGCTTACCTAGTCGTGGGGACTGGGTGCCATCACGACATGTTCACAATTGGTGAACTAGGGTCGTGACAGCTTCTTGGTGGAGATTGAAGACGGATTCAAGGAGAATCGATTGGAGGTAAGATTTTTGAACTTAAAATATGATTATATTGTGAAATTTGTCAAGAAATTCATGGAAATTAAGCCAAAAATTAAAGAAAACTAGGGCTTGAGTTTTGAGGTTTTTAAATTGGAATTTTAAGGGCCATTTGAGGTCGAATTTGGGAGTTCTTGGTATGTATGAACTCGTGGCAAGATGAGGAATCCGATGATGTGAATTTTATAAATTTTTGAGAGTGGTCTCGGGGCTCAAGTTTTGTTAGTTTCAAGATTTTGCTATTTCTCGATTGTTTTCGATTGGGTATTATTCCCTTAGCATATTGTGATGTATTCGCTCTGATTTTGGTTAGATTTGACATACATGGAGGCCGATTTGAGGGGCAAAGGCATCACGAGATAGAGATTCCACCAGTTCGATGTGAGTAATACTTGTAAATGGTATCCTAAGGGTTTGAAACTCAGGATTTGTACATCATAGTGCTGTATTGAGGTGACTTGCACGCTGGATATGAGCGTGAAGCAGAGCACTGCTGGGGATTGTGACATGGTCCGTCCCGGTTGTTGATTTTTATCGCGTATTTGACTGAAACTACTTGTTATCATCATGATTTGGGTGATTGCCATGATTTGGGCTTCGTGCCGATTATTTGAATCCTTCAGAGATTGATATCACTATTTTTGTATTACTTTGCATGTTATCTCGGTCCAAGGTTTTAATACTATTTTGCAAATTCAGTCGTTTTTCATGGTTTGAAAACTTAAATGATATTTTATTGACATTTTGAGCTGAAAACTGCTATTTTATTATTGCCTAAAGGGCTTATGTGTATTTGCGGACTGAGTATGGATAGGATTATATGTCGCAGCAGTGTTATGGTGATTTCTGGATATATGGATAGCTCGGGCTGCTTGCCGCAACGGTGTTATAGTGATATTGCGCTTGGGCTGTAGGAGCCTCTCCGGAGTCTGAACCCCCACAGTGAGCGCAGGTACCCAAATGGATCGAGCTGCACGCCGTAGCGGTCATATGCATTGCATTGCATTCATGCATTGTTTCCTGTTTGTAATATGTGTCATGACATTTAGCACTCTCATTTCATTGACATCCATGCTACTTCTTGCACTGTTTACCCGAAGCCCTGGTGTTAATTGTAGCGGAATGCTGTGCCCGAGAGGCTGGCTTATGTGCTGACTTACACTATCTGGTTACGCATTCATTTTCTTAACTGTAGGAAAAGATATTTTTAAAAGAGGTTTTAACTGAGTCTGGATATTTTCTAAAGGACTTTCACGGTTTTTCTGTTTTCTCCAAGATTTGCATTGTCCTATATAGCATGGTGAAGTGCTTTTACATGGTTTCTTACCGCTCAGTTATTATTTATTTTTATTGCTCACTGGGTTGGAGTACTCACTTTACTCCCCGCACCTCGCGTGCAATTGCAAGTATTATTCAGTCGGTAGCGTGTTATTAGCTGATTGAAGGTATTCCTACTGTAGCTGAGCAAGGTGACCGCCAACGTTCGCGGCACAGGACGTTGTCTCTAGAATTCCAGAATTTGTTTTTTGTATATTATTGGCCATGTAGTTGTGCTCAGATTTCTTTAGATGATCTTGACTTGTGACACTCCGGTCGGGGTGTGTTGAATTGTAAATACAAGTTATTATTGTCGTTAAGCTGTATTTATCTATTAATTTATGTTTAATAATTGTTAAAGAGACAATTTAGGTTAGTTGACTGGCCTTGTCTTCACGAGAAGCGTCATCACGATCGGGTTTAAAAATTGGGTCGTGACAGATTGATATTGGCTAAGTTAGCCATATATTCATATAATTTGTTGTCTTGAATTAATAATATTTGAATTACCCAAAAAAAAAAAAATTACCCGACCCAATTCTTTTTCTCTTTTTCAAGAACCCTAATCTCTCTCTCATTCAATTAGTGTCAATTATGGCTAAAATATGAAATTTCAAACAAAATCAAATCCTTTTATTTGAATCAAATTCGTATTCTTCTCTATATTCTATTGGTTCATCCGATTTTAGGGCTTATTTTGAGTGGTTCAAATTTCTTCTAATTTGAGGGATTTTCTCTGATCTTTTTGTTTTTGCACATAATGCGGTCAACTAAATTGGCTAGGCTTTGCATGAAAGATGATGATCCTACGAGATAAGCCAATAATCTTCAGTATCTACACTTTAATCAACGAGATTTGGGGCAAAATCCACACTAGGTTTTGAGTTCATCTAACCATTTTTTGTTGTGTTCAGAAAGAAATGAGGTCGTGTTAGAAAACTAGGGTAAAAATTAAACAAAGTGGGTCGGGTACTTTAATCGGATGAGTTTATTAGTGATGGACTAGGTCATTAAAATGAGAAACTTCATCAATAATAATGTGGCATTATCATAAAAAGCGTGACTCACACTCGTTACTCTTTAATTAACTAGTCTAATATGATGGAGGGTGAAACAATATTCACTCACAATGTGTTCAGTAGGGTAAAAAGTCATCCATTTAATTTACGTATTCAAACCTATTTTTTTGGAAATATTTAATGGCGTTTTTATGTATTTTGCCAAAAATAAACGGTGCAGTTGCGATGGGCACGGTCATTGGTGTTTTGCAATGTCTGCTGATTATGTACCGGTGCTGACTTGTGACGATTTCGGTGTCTTGCACGAACTTATAGTAAAAAGGAAGTTGGTCCATTGCACATGTAAAATTGTATTACATAATAAAGTATAAGTTCCAATGTTTTATTAGACATATTTGAAACTCTGAGCCATAAATCATATTTGTTTAATTCCCGAAAAGTGAACTACAATTACATAAAATAGAATTAAAAAAAATTTGTAATATGCTTATATTTAAATATTCATTAATTCATACTATCTTTTAGATATTGGCAGTAATAGTTATCCGATTAAGGATAGAAATACGTATGTACATCACTGGTGACAACTCACAATGTGACCAAGGAGTGAATGAGCCATGTTTTCCAATCAAGAAATATTCATGTATAGTGTACTAATACCCTATACACACATAAACACTTGTAAAATATTCCCAAATAAAAAACGAAAAAAATAAATAAATCAAAAGTTGTATATTTAAATATAATATACTCCACTTGTTTGGTCCCTGTTTTGCAAGCTGTTGCAACATTGTCAGTGCCTGTGGACGCAAATTGCCCTACTGCCCTTGGACATATCCACACAGCAAAATGTATTCTTTTCATTAAAAGATTGGGTTTTATTTGGCAAGATATATAAAAGAGAATGAATTATTTTTAATACATACCAGAGCTATATGAATTATTTTTTGAAAAATGTTATAAAGGATTTTAATGATGTTATAATTCACAACAATAGAAAGTATGTATATATATATATATATATATATATATATATATATATATATATAAAACTTTGTACCTTTGGTTTCACAAAGACACCCCCAAGTGAAGTTTCTAGGCAATTCAAAGAAATGCACCTTTAACAATTAAATATATATTATTATGAAGATAAAGGCAAAATATTGGTCTTTCCTCTCCTTACTCGGACATTTATGGTTGCACTATGTGCTGAGGACTTGTAACCTAAAATTTTAGTGCAAATGTATAAGTGGAGAGAGAGAGACAAGTGCGTGTTATATTTCTAGAAAATATGTTCTAGTCTTTAGGGAGTGAGTGAGAAATTTTCTAGAAAAATATATATTAAAGATTTATAATGATTTCAACATGTAATTTAGATGTTTTGATGAAACTATCAGTACTAGATATTAATAATAACGTCTAAGTGCTAGTTGAACCAAGTAATATGAAACTAAAAGTTAAGATAGCTACAATGAAATAACTTCCGTCCATAAGTAAAAAAAGTAATTTTCCTTCTCCTATGGAAAATGACTTTCGTCACATCAAATGTTATAAAACGACTTTCTCACGATAAATACCTTTATGAAAGTCATTTTCCTTTTTACCGAAAATACACCCTAAGGTCCTTATTTTATAATGTCAAGCTGTCTAATCTCACGATAAATATCAAAACTACACCCTAAGGTTCAATCTTGCCCCTATCCCCCATAATGAGAAAAAAATTTGGGGAAATTTTCTCCAACCTTCGCTCATTTTTGTCCCTAAAATGAAAATGAATAGTGTTCCCTCAAATATTGGGTACACTATTCAACTCCCCCATTACTATTTATTAATTTTTTTTATTATTTTATTATTTAATCTTTTAATTTATCTTTTTATATATACCTAATTATGTTTATATAATGTCTTTATAATATTAATAATATATCTTAACTTTGGTCTATAATTTTAATAAATTAATTTTTGTGCATTTATTATTTTTATGTAAAATTATAATCTAATTTTATTATAAGTTAATTCAAAAAATATATAATTATCTCAAAAAATTAACGGTGCATTAATAGATCATTTAACGACAAAGATGCTCATTTTGCACTTCGTAATGCATTAATAGATCATTTATGGGAGAATACTAGAGGTTGAAGTTGAATATTTATCTAGTATTTCGAATGAATCTTATCGTTATGTAATATGTGTTTAATTAATCTTGTATCTCAATGATTTCATTTTTATTTAAATTATTAATTAATCTATAATAATTGCTTATAAATTATATTATTTAAAATTTTATCGAATTGTTTTAATTATGATTACAAATTAATAAAAATAAAAGATGGAAAAGATTAAATTAAAATGAAAGATAATAATATAATATAGAAGAGAGAGAAGAATATAAAAAAGTTTGGGAAAAAAATATGGGAATGATTGGAGGAAGTTGTCACCAAAATGGGAAAATCTCCATTTTGGGGACAAGAAATAGGGGCAAGGTTGGAGACGACCTTAAGAATATTACTCCCTCTGTCTTACATTTAATGAGGCATTTTACTTTTTAGTCTGTTCCAAAATAAATGACACATTTCTAAAATTGGAAATAATTTAACTTTAAACTCCTAATTTTATCCTTAATGAGAAGCTTTTATAACCACACAGAAGTCATGACTCCGCAAAACTTTACCTCTTAAGCTTTTAAGACCACAAATTTCAAAAGTCTTTTATTTTTCTTAAACTCTATGCCGAGTCAAACTACCTCACTTAATTTGAAACAGTGGGAGTAGTAAAATTAAAAGTATAAAAGGACAACCCAATGCACTAAGCTCCCGTTATGCTCAGGGTTACATGTGGCAAATTGGTTAAAAGATAACAGTTATTCACCCATATTATCCATTAAAAAATGGGCTAGATAATAAATTTTTTCAAAACGGGTCGAATATGGATAAGAACCATATTATCCACTTAGACTATGGTTAATCAAATGGATAATCAATGAATAACTAATGTGTTTATATAATTTTTACATTTGTAATGTTTAAAATTGGGGGTTCCTCAAGTTTGTGAGACTAGTAATTCTCTCATAATTGATCATATTCAAGAAGCCATGATCTATATTATCCGCCGGATAACCTTTTTTTTATCCGTTTCAAATATCGGTCGGGTCGAATAATTTATTCATTTTTTGAATTACCTATTTTCGATCCGCTCATATCTGATTGACCCGAGCCATTCGTTTGCCACCCTACGCAGGATATAGGGTAGAGTCAAACCACAATAACTTATTGTAAGCAATTTTAAAATACCGTATAAAATAAACTAAAAATGAAAGCGTCTAAGTAAAAGTTTGTTGAAGAAGAAAAAACATATAGTGTACGGAGAAGAGCAAAGGGGACAAGGTGGGTGCATAGGGGTGTGGATTTACAGCTCGTGATGATATAAGAAAGAAAAGCAGGCTTAAAATAAAGGTACTTTGTCATGATATGCCTCTTTCATTTACTTCATAGCCTTGAGAAATCTTTGCCATGTTGGCTGTCTATGAGTTGTTACACAAAAAAGATAATTAATTAAAATTAAAAGGTTTTTGTCTTTTCAATGGACTAACCTATGCCTCTCCCTTTTTTTCTTCTTCTTTTTTTCTTTTAATTTAAACAAATAAGATAAAGTAACTTTTTAACACAACAACATAGTCCCCAGATTTTCTTCTAGTATTAATCTTGATTGAGTGCCAATTCATCTCCCTTTCTCTCTCTCCACTCTCCTCCCCATAATTCATAGGAAACAAAGAAACAAGATAGACTGAGCAGATTATCCTAACACCCCAAAAAAAATAAAAATAAAAAATACAAGGAATGAATGGTGTCATTGACTTTGAATCAGATGATTCTGACTTTGTTGAAGTTGATCCTACTGGAAGATATGGAAGGGTATGTTCTTGTTTCCATTCCTATTCTAAATTTGTTGCATTTGAGCTCCTTTTCATAGTTTATTTTACTCTCTTTTTCCCATTATATTGCATTCTCATTTGCTTCATTTTTTGTTTTCTGCAATCAGTACAATGAAATTCTTGGTAAAGGGGCTTCAAAGACAGTGTATGTGCTTCTCTTTCTTGGTTTACTTTCTGCAAAATTGAATCTTTTCCACTCATGAATATGCTATCTTGAAATTTGGGTGCTTTAGAACCAAGCATTATGTAGATATCTAATACTTAAATTTCCTTTCTTGATTTTTTAATTCTAATTTGGGCTACTTTTGGTGCAGTTATAAGGCTTTTGATGAGTATGAAGGGATTGAAGTAGCATGGAATCAGGTGAAGCTTTATGACTTTATGCAAAGTCCAGAAGATCTTGAGAGGCTTTACTGTGAAATTCATTTGCTCAAGACACTCAAGCATAAAAACATCATGAAATTTTACACTTCTTGGGTTGATGTTTCCAATAGAAACATTAACTTTGTCACTGAGATGTTCACCTCTGGCACTCTTAGACAGTAAGTAGAAATCATATTTGGTTTGTTGAGAATTGAGATTATCTGATCAATGTTAATATCTATAAGTTGTAATTTGTTAATATGGACAGGTACAGGCTAAAACACAAGAGGGTTAACATTAGAGCAGTAAAACGTTGGTGTCGACAGATTTTGAGAGGACTTCATTACCTGCATAGCCACGACCCTCCTGTTATACACAGGGACCTCAAGTGTGATAATATTTTCATCAACGGAAACCAAGGGGAAGTCAAGATTGGTGATCTTGGCCTTGCCGCCATCCTGCGCAAATCCCATGCCGAACGTTGTGTAGGTAATCCTAATGTTATTTATTTTCCACGAAAATGTTGGAGAATAATTGGAACTCATGATGTGAAGGAGATCTCTTGTGTATGTTTCGTATTATTTCCAGCTTAAATTCTTCTGAAAATGGTAATTCTAATACTATCTTGCTCGACAGAAATCTTGAAGAGTAAATGAAATCGATGTTGTGTTTGAGATGTAATAGTGCATATTCATATTCTATCCAGCTTAAATTCTTCTGGAAAATTTTAAAGATGAGAGCTTTTGCAGTTTTAGTCCTACAATGTTTTGTTGCTTCTTATTTGTCCTACCAGGAACACCAGAGTTCATGGCTCCAGAGGTTTATGCGGAGGAGTACAATGAATTAGTGGACATTTATTCATTTGGAATGTGTATTTTAGAGATGGTGACCTTTGATTATCCATATAGTGAGTGCACTCACCCTGCTCAGATCTACAAAAAAGTGACTTCTGTAAGAACCTAAAATCTTGAAACTGTTTGATTTAAATTTTTCTCTTTGAATTCATATCCATCAACATAGATTTGTTGTGTAGGGAAAAAAGCCAGATGCTCTTTACAAAGTGGAGGATCCTGAGGTTCGACGTTTTGTTGAGAAATGCTTGGCAACGGTATCTCACAGACTATCCGCAAGGGAGCTTCTTGATGATCCTTTTCTCCAAATTGATGATTACGTATCAGATTCGGAGACACTAAATTACTTGCAAGAGTCTGACGAATTAGATCCTACATTACGACAACGTCTCTTGAGCATATGTGATACTAACAACTCTCTAGTAAATGGTTATCTTGGATATGAACCAGAGACTGATTCGTACTATCAACAACTTGAGTATGAGGCAAATGAAATTGATTTATTCACAGATCCTGAAGATGATGACATGGAAAGTGCCGAAATCAGCATTAAGGGAAGGAGGAGAGAAGATGATGGCATCTTTTTACGACTCAGAATTGCGGATAAAGAAGGTTTTGTGTTATTGGTGCTTCATATCTAGTACTGTTAAGTAGTCTTGGTGTAAACTAAACTGCTCTGCACTTTCATTTACAGGTCGTGTGCGCAACATTTATTTTCCCTTTGATGTTGAGAATGACACAGCACTAAGTGTTGCTACTGAAATGGTGGCCGAGTTAGATATTACAGACCAAGACGTTACCAAGATAGCAGACATGATAGATGGAGAAATTGCTTCTTTAGTACCTGAGTGGAAGAAGGGGTTTGGGATAGAGGAAAGCCTCAACCACACGAACCGTGGCTGTCACAACTGTGCTTCTAATGGTTCTCTTGTGAACTACCTACCGTCGGATGGTCCTAGGAACTTGCAAGTGCTCCATTGTTCCAAGCATGGATGTGGTGCTATGCATGGCCGTTTTGAGGAGATAATGTACCATTTGGATCGCTCTGAACAATGTATCACTGAGTCCGCTCCTGAGGGCACCTGGGAATCTGATGGTGTACATTATACTGATATTTGGGCACAACATGACAAAACAAAATCACGAGCACGAGGCTCTGTTGACTGTCACTCTGATGTTAAAGACAAATTGGTGGATGAATCCATTGATGGTGGTGAGGAGAAACTTACGACCGTTGACACAGATGAAAAGTCTCGTGTAATACTACAAGACTCTCCCTCAAAATCTTCAGGAGCTAGAACTCCAGTAGAAGATCATGAGAATGAGATAAGGCGAGAGTTGAGGTGGCTCAAGGCAAAGTACCAAATGCAATTGAGGGGCCTAAAAGATCAGCGGTTAGGAGTTGATTCAAAATATTCTCGTCAAAGGTCCAGCAACAAAATCCCAAGAAAGGATAAGGTATCGTCAGGTTCAACTCCATCCACAGAGAAGGATGAGCTACTACTACGATCATTTAACTCAGGCAAGCATTTTTCTTCATATTTGCCGCCCATAGAAACCGAGAACGAATGTTCTAATTCTAAGGTTAGGAGATATCCACTTGCATACGGTTCCTGCAGCCCAGAGCACATGGCCACTGCCCAGAGTTTCTACACAGGAGCATTGCTCCCCCACTCACTTCACAGGGCCACTTCACTTCCAGTTGATGCCATAGATTTCTAAGACCGATCCCCTTACACGTCTTACTCAAGTGGACAGTCATCCAGATACTCAAAAGTGACACTGACAGGAAGATCTTTTGCATGATGTATAAGGTCTTCGTGTAATTTTCAATATAAAGAGTTTTTTCCACTTGTAGATTCTTATCTCCAAGAGAATATTGTCTTCTTTTGGAACGATTGAATGTAAATTACCTTGGTAGAGAAATTGCTGGTCTCACCAGATCAACTTTCTTGCAATCCAACAAGGGGACTTACAGTAATCTTGAACATAGATTGTGTGTAACAATTATGTATGGATAATGGCTTATACTACACATATTATAATAAAAAATTCATTCGGGTGCTTAACCAAAAATTTCAAGAGCACTCAAGAATCAAGAACTTAGTTGTTTGACATGAACATCTTTCTCTTCCATTCTTTAAACATTCCAAAACCTTGTTCAACATCTACATATCCATTATGAAACTAAGTTTACTCTGTGGGAACTCATGGCATTGCTCAATTCTATTTGAGAAAAAGGTGAAAATGGTCTAACTATTATGCTATAGTTGCAAACTTTCTGGAGTTCATTCATTGCAAGACTTCAAATGAAGGGTCTTTTTCTTCCTTTTACTTCTTTATTTTTTTGGGAGGTGGGGCTCAAAATAACTCCTAGAGGTTAAGTAACAAAGCAATGTTGTGTCTTTTCTTGGAGTCCCAACTCATATCAATAATGTGAAAAAGTACAGGTATCTTTTTAACATGCCACTGGAACTAGGTTATGTAAAAAGTGACATAAATGAGCACACGCGTACACATTCTTTTGCTTTATGTTTTCCTTTTCCCTTCTCAAGCAATTGATTTCGACCTTCTTGTGTTTTGGTTTATAGGATTAATCACATGTGCCAACTACCACTTACCTGACAAGTAAAACATCAGTTTGGAAATGTTTGTTGATTAGTTAAAACTTTGTGTCCTGGAAATATTAACATATCTCAAAGGGCTTGAAGTATTTAAGAAAAACATTTGGTTACTGCTTTCAAGTTTCAAGAGCTTATAATTTATCGACATGTTTCTGTGGACCTAGTCCAATTTTAGTGGGTTAATGATTGCCGAAACACCTATGGAGTTCTAAAATTTGCAATTTTTTATTTTTTTAACCGTGGTTTCCGATCATCACTTTGCGAACCCAACTGGCTGTACCCACCGGGTCCCACTATTTCAATGCGGGTGCACGGTTAGTTCAATGAGGCACTGGAAATACGACCTATTTGTAATGCTTCTAGTGGCCCTGCGGGGGCTCGAACTAGCGACCTGAAGGACTTCGTCATCAGGCCTTTAATGGTGGAAAAGAAAAACAAACACTATTTCAAAATGCACAAGATAACAGTTAACGTTGAATATTTGTTGATTAGTAAATTAGTCTTATAAATCTTCATTAGAATGAATTTTGACACTGTATTTAAGTCACTTTTTTGAATCACTACATATTTCTGTTTTCCGTTTAAAGGTTAGAATAAACAAAAGAAAAAGAGTGAAAGACTGAAAGTACAATGCATGCTACTTTTTAATAAAGGGGCCTGGGGCGTTGATTATTATTATGCATTAAAATAAAGAGAATTATTATAGTGCTAGACTGATTTTATCGAAATAATTCCTAATTTGTTTCACTCGAGAAGTGCGCGCCACACCCGGTATTAGTAAGTGAGTTACTATTGCTCCCAAACTTCTCTAGCGTGTGCGCCACTTGGTTTCCTTCATAGTATACATGCCTAACTTCCGGTTGGTCCAGTGCTTGTAACATGAACCTATAATCACGGAGAAGATTAGCATTAGTTTTAATGTGAGAATTGTCATGTAATAGTTGTATAATACATGGCAATCTATTTCCACTATAAGCGGTATTCGATTTTTTGTGAAAGCAAGTTCCAGTCCTTTCAGTAAGGCAATGATTTTAGCTTGTATGGGTGTTGAGGCTATTGTATGGTAGGAGATTCCATCAATTCATTGACCTTCAGAATTTCCGATGATTTCACATGCTCCTCATTTGTTGGAGTTTTTTGGCGTGTACCATCTGTACTGAGTTTATAGATGTTGTGTGGTAAGGGGGTTCCATTTTATTAGTGTTTAGATATTATTGGTTGTTTGAAGTTTTGATTTGTTAGATAGAGATATTCCATTACGTACATAATATTTTCCTGCTATCAATGTGGTGGGAGTCATTATTGAAAAGGTTGTAGTTACGGTTTAGCCAAATATGCCAAAGGATACTAGGTGTTATAATAGCCAAAGATATGGAATAATTGTGTGGTAGAATGATGGTCGCGTCCGAGGTATAATTTTCTTTTATCAAATCAAGTTAGTTTGAGTATAGTAGTGGACTGATGTTTAGTTCTCCCCATATGTTGTTGTTGATGGGGCATTTAAAGAGGAGGTGGCCTGTGTTTTCCTTTTTTTCACCGTGTTTGCATGAGTTGTTCTCTATTATATTTCTTTGGTATAGAATAGTCGTGGTAGTCGTTGGTGTAGTAGAAGCTAAAAGAAAGTTTGTAATTTGTTATGATATTGTGCTTTCCGTAATCAGAAGTGGTGAAAAGGCTCATGTTGCCGGGTAGTCACTGTTAATCAAGTGAAGAGATTGTAAGGTGATTTCAATGTGAAGTCCCTATCCTCTTTTTCTTTCCAAAAAAGGAGTCGCTTAGGTGTTCATAGAAAGGAATTTAAGTTTGTCGTAGGATGTTAGAGATTGTATTTTGTAGGTCATATATTAGTGCGTCCAAATTCTAGTTATTACTAGGAATGATACTGTTAATTTAATGGTCCCTCAATTAGTTCCTGACGTGTGTGATTGCTTGTAACTCACCTATCTTCCCAAAATTGTACTTTTGTCCCGTTTCCAATGTTCCAGGATATGCCTTTGGAGAAGAACGAATATATTTTGGCAGCACTTTTCCAAATGTAGGAGTTGTTATTTTTGAAAACTATGTGATTTCTTTTTCGGATGTCGTTGTATTTTGCTTTAAGAATTTTTGCCGAAAGGTGTCAGGATTTGTATGTGATCTGCATAGTAGGTTAGAAAAGAGTGCAATATTCTTCCCTGTTGCTTTGTACAGTCCCATGCTACCTTCTCTTTTAGGAGAAGCTACAATATTGCAATTGATGTGATAAATTTTTCGTTGTTCCATTGTTGACCCCTATAGAAAGTTTTGTTGTATGCGGTCAATATTTTTTCTAATCTTGGTTGTGAGAAGATTTATTTGCATGGAGTAAGTTGGTATTGCTGAGAGAGTTGATTGTATAAAGGTTATGTTACCAGATAAGGTGAGTAAATTGGTTTTCCATCCTTCAAGCCTAGTATTCATCATGACCAAAATGAATTAGTAATCACAGCTTTTTGGTTGCATGTTAGTAATTAGGAAACCCTACGTTGGTTTTAATTTTAATATTTAGTGTCGTAGCCAACAATTCTTGTTCTGTAGCTGGTACATTAGAGGAAAAAATAATTTTTGATTTAAAAAGATTTATTCTTTGGTCGGATTGGTGGGCAATAAAGTAGAATATGTTAATGATAGAGGTTGCGCTAGAGTTGTCAGCCTCAGTGAATAGGATTAGGTCATCCGCAAAAAGGAGGTAGGATATGGCTGGTCCATTATGAATTAGTTTAATAGGTTTTCAATTCAAGATATCCATTTGGTGGTCGATGCATCGTGTTAGCAATTTCATACAGATGATGAAGAGGTATAGAGATAGCGAGTCTCCTTGAAGGATGCCTCTTGATGGTTCAGAAAAATCAGTAAGCTTGCCATTGATAATGATTGAGGTTGTAGTGGTAGTTATACAATTCATAATAAGCATTATTAGGCCGTGTGGGAAATTTAGAGCATTCAATGAGCTTCTGACAATGACCATTCAAGTCGGTCAATAGCCATTTCAAGGTCCATTTTTATCATCATCTTCCCAATCTGACCTAATACATACACAAACAACTAGTAAAATGCAGAATTTACAAAAAATAATTTTCCGTGGACAACCTCCTTTCTCAAAGGAGAAAAAACTGCGACCTACCTATGTAGAATTTTTCTTCAAAACTTTACTAACATTAAAGAGCATTATTATGTTATAACTCAATAACCAAGGGGACAAATTCTAGTACCTCTGCTAACTTCAAAGAGCAGTTTAGGTTTTCAATAACCAAAAAGATAAATTCTAACACTCTTCCCATACAATCAACTAAATTGTAGCTATCCCTTTCTAAACGAACTCTTGTCTATAAAGCAAAACCGAAACTCAAATATTATTCTAACTTATATTTGCACTTCTTTAAAAGAAAAATAGGTTACAATTCAAGAACAATGACTCAACTTGACAACTAAATAACTAAGCAGTATCCTCTTCGAAATGTGGTTCTTTTGGTTGAGCAGTTTGAGTTCGTAAGAGAACCTTCTTGCTTAAGAATGCTATTGCCAAGAGAGATTCCTTGAAACTGTGTGAATAATATAAGTCTTTAATAGCAACTCTTTATATAGGTGTGGTATTGGCTGAAATTTAGCTTCAATTAATGCACTTAAACCTAAAATATTTTGGTTAAGAAAAGTCTTTCCTTATTAGATTTGGTTTCCTTATTTGTTTTTAACTCTTCAACCCTTTATTTCACTGCAAGAGGTAAGCCCCAAGAGTTTGTGAAAGCGTGCAATAACTTGATCTAACTTTATCTCTTCCCTTAGTTGCCTATTCTCCTCCTTCAAAGAGACAATTTCTGCATACAACTTCTCATTTTCTTTATCTGCAGCAGCCAATGTCTCCAACCTATTATTGACCATGTTCTTGCTCTTTATATTATTTTTTCTTATAATGCGGTCACATGCCCTCAAAGACTCCTAATCGCACATGTCCTTCCTTGTCCCTTTCTTCCATCGATTTAGGGGAACTTTCAAATGCTCAACCACTCTAGTAAGTAGAAACCCATAAGGTAAGGTGTGTGGACCCTTTGATTGATCAACAACTCTTGCCATATGCTTAGTCATCAAAGTGGAAAGTTGAGCAGCCTGCCTTGATCCAGAACTTCCACTATTGCCAAGTCAAAATAAGTGGAATCATGCCTTCTTTCAGATCGGGACAGTAAACACTTATTCACAAACTCAAATATGAGTTTTTGAATCATTTTTTGTCCTTTGCCCACCTTTCTGGGGTTTCACTTTTCCTTTTTTGTGTGTATTAGGGGTGTGCGTTCGATTTATCGATTCGATTTTGACTCTTGTCGATAATTACTTATCAATTATCGATTTGTACATATGCTTATCGTTATCGTTTCAATAAGGTTTAGACTTTTTCGACTTTGATTTATTAATTTTGGGGGCTTATCGATTCGGTTATCGATTACACCAATAAGAAAATTTACAGGATTCCACGGAAAGTATATCGCTATAAACACGCCTAACTAATATGGACAAAAAGAATTTAAAATAAGATGAACACAGTTATAACATAAAAATTGTGTCAATAGACGCGACGACCCAAAGGGTCATCACCTGATTTCCTCATTTGTCCCGCGCTTCCGAGGATTAGAAAACCTCATTTTATATTGCCTTGATTTATGTGCATAGTCTGGGCATGTAGCCGGAAAGATTTTGTGTTAGAATATGTGAATTCTATAAAAATTTTGAAGAAATTTGATATTAATATTGATATAGTTGTTTCGGTCAATATTTTTGGTAAACGGACCCGGACCCGAGATCGGACGGTCCCGGAAGGTCTGTAGGAAAATATGGGATTTGGGCATGCGTCCAGAGTCGAATTCTAAGGCCTAGAGCCCAAGATATGAATTTTTCTGTTAAATTATTTTTGCTGAAATTATTAAATAAAAATAGATTAAATGACCATGGTATCGGGCTCGTATTTTGGTTCCGACGCGCGGTACAAGTCTTAAATATTATTTAAGTACTTCCTGCAAAGTTTGACGATATTTAAACGTCGTTTGATGTGTTTTGAACCTTGAGTTTCAAATATGAAAGTTTATGAAGTTAAAGGAAGAAAATCATGAATTATGAAAATGATGTTATATTGGTGATTTGATCGTGCGAACAAGTTCGTAGTATGCTTTTGAAGTTGTGTGCATGTTTGGTTTGGAGCCCGAGGGCTCGGGTAAAGATTTGATAGGCCGTTAGAGCAGATTTTGAAAAATTGCGAAATGACTCATATTTAGCCTTGGTTCACAAATGCGAACCAATCTTCGCAAATGCGAAGATGGCAGGGAACACCTAGGCTCGCAAATGCGAATTATATCTCGCAAATGCGAGGCTGACACGCTTGGGCCAAGTTCGCAAATGCGAACGATTTGTCGCAAATGCCAGGGCAACAGTCAAAACCTGCTAAGTTCGCAATTGCGAACAAATGTTCGCAATTGCCATATCCGCAGCTGTGCAATCTGATACTTAAACGAATTTTAAACCTTTTCACCATTCTTTCAAAACCCAACACACCACACACGATTCTCCAAGAGCAATGTCACTTGTAAGTCACTTTTAAGTTAATTCTTTCAATTCCTAACATCATTAAACATGTTTTCCAAGAGAAATCAAAGGTTTTCATGGTGGAAATTGTAGTTTTTGGGTAGAACCTAGGTTTTTCATGAATTGGGGAATTAGACCTCGATTTGAGGTCCGATTTTGAAACAAATCATATAATTGAACTCGTGAGGGAATGGGTAACCGAATTTTGGTCCGAACCCCAAGTTCCGACCACGTGGGACCAGGGGCGTTTTGGGAAATTTTGGGTTAAACTTTGAGAAAACCATTTTTAAGCATCCAAACCAATTTATATAGTATTTATTAAAGTAATTGAACCAATTGTGATTAGATTCGAGCAAGTTGAAGGTTGAAATTCGAGGTAGCGCTATACTTGAAGGATAATTGGACTTCAAGGCCTAGAGGTAAGTGTTTGATCTATCCTAGCTTGAGAAAATAGTATTTAATGTGCTAATTGCTATGTGATCGAGTGCGGTATATGGGATGTGGTGACGAGCACCCATACACTGGCGTCTAGCATGACCGTGAGTCGTCTGTTGACATATATTGTGAGTTAATGTGGGATGTTCTTAATTCATAATCTTGAACCCTTGCCGGGTTGTGAAGTTGACTTTAGTTTTCCCTTGCCGGGACTTTATTGTGAAGTTGATTATTGGTTTTCCTTGCCGGGACTTTATTGTGAACTTGATTATTGTTCCCTTGCCCGGACATTGCTGTGATGATTATTGTGTCCCTTGCTGGGACGGTTCATATTAACTGTTTCATTCTTTTGCTCTTAACTGTGATTATTATTTGGGTAAGGAAGAGTGATAATGCACGAAGGGTGATGCCATGCCTTGTTTATTGATTATGCACGAAGGATCATGCCGTGCCTTGTTTTATTGATTATGCACGAAAGATCATGTCGTGCATTGTTTATTGATTATGCACGAAGGATCATGTCGTGCCTTGTTTAATTGATTATGCACGAAGGATCATGTCGTGCCTTGTTTATTGATTATGCATGAAGGATCATGACGTGACTTGTTATACTGATTATGCACGAAGGAACATTCCATGCCGTTGTTATTTGAACCATGCACGAAGGATCATGCCGTGCCATGGATGTGAGGATGAGAGTTAAAGCATGAAGGGTGATGTCGTGCACTTTTATTTGATTATTTGGTGAAGATGAGAGTAAAAGCACGAAGGGTGATGCCATGCAACTATTTGAATTTCTTGTTTTGGTGATAGCTGTTTTTACTACACTCTGGTTCTCTTTACTGATTTATTATATGTTTGCTGATTGTGTTTCCCCAGCATGATACTCCTTTGTTAATTGTGTTACTTAATAATCCTCTTATTTTGTGGTATATACATATAAAGAATTGCATAGGTTTATATGAGTGTCTGGTCCTAGGCTTGTCACTACTTCGTCGGGATAGGCCAGGCACTTACCAACAGATGGGGTCGGATTGTGCTGATACTGCACTTTCGTGCAATTTTGCACTGGTCCAGGTTTCGAGCAGCAGCAGTAGCAGCAGTAGAGTACTTGTGGGATTTCTGTGCTTTCGAGACCGAGGTAGCTTGCAGGCGTCCGCAGGCCCGGCGTCTCTTCTATTTATTTTTGTTTATTGATGTGGTCTCATTGTTCCGAGATAGACAGACGTTCATTATTTTCTTTCAGACCATTATGTGTAGTTATTCCTTAGTAGTTCGTGAGTTGGTGACTCCACATCTTGGGCAAAGGACTATATCAGTTGTTTTACATTATTATTATTCATCTCTATTTCGAAAGACTTCCGCACTTAACAAATTGAGTAATTATTTCTTGCTATTAAATATGATAACAAAAATGATAGTATGAAGAGGAAAATGTTGAATGAATTGGCATTGCCTAGCTACCATGAGTAGGCGCCATCACGATCCCGATGATGGGGAAAATCCGGGTCCTGACAAGTTGGTATCAAAGCTCTAGGTTACATAGGTCTCACCACTCACGAACAAGCTTACCTAGGTATATTGGTCCATTTGAGATTCTGGACCGAGTGGGAGAGGTGGCTTAAAGACTAGCACTGCCACCTAGCTTATCAGTTGTACATCTAGTTTTTCATGTATTTATGCTTCGGAGGTACCACGGTGATCCTACACATATGTTAGACTTCAGTATTGTCCAATTGGATAATGATGTTTTTACGAGGAGGAGTCGGTGGCCATTCTAGACCGGCAGGTTCGACAGTTGAGGTCGAAGAGTTTTCCTTCTGTGCGTGTTCAGTGGAGAGGTCAGCCTCCCAAGGCCTTGACCTGGGAGTCCAAGTTAGATATGCGGAGCCGTTACCCACATTTCTTCCCCGACTCAGGTACTTCCTTCTCTGTCTGTTCGAGGACGAACGATTACTTTAGAGGTGGAGGATGTGACAACCTAAAGGGTCATCACCTGATTTACTCATTTGTGTCGCGCTTCCGAGGCCTTGAAAACCTCATTTTATATTACTTCGATTTACGTGCATAGTCCGGGTATGTAGCCGGAAAGATTTTGTGTTAGAATATGTGAATTCTATGAAAAATTTGAATAAATTTGATATTAATATTGATATAGTTGACTTCGGTTAATATTTTTGGTAAACGGACCCGGACCCGAGATCGGACGGTCCCAGAAGGTCCGTAGGAAAATATGGGACTCGGGCATGCGTCCGGAGTTGAATTCTGAGGCCTAGAGCCCAAGATATGAATTTTTCTGTTAAATTGTTTTTGGTGAAATTATTAAATGAAAATGGATTAAATGACCATGGTATCGGGCTCGTATTTTGGTTTCGACGCCCGGTACAAGTCTTAAATATTATTTAAGTACTTCCTGCAAAGTCTGACGACATTTGAACGTCGTTTGATGTGTTTTGAACCTTGAGTTCCAAATATGAAAGTTTATGAAGTTAAAGGAAGAAAATCATGAATGGCTTGATCTTATGAAAATGATGTTTTATTGGCGATTTGATCGCGCGAACAAGTTCGTAGTATGTTTTTGAAGTTGTGTGCATGTTTGGTTTAGAGCCCGAGGGCTCGGGTAAGATTTGATAGGCCATTAAAGCAGATTTTGAAAAATAACACAGCTGGTATTTTCCCCCCACCTGATATCTTCGCAATTGCGAAATGACTCAGATTTAGCCTTGGTTCGCAAATGTGAACCAATCTTCGCAAATGCAAACCAATCTTCGCAAATGTGAAGATGGCAGGGAACGCCTAGGCTCGCAAATGCGAATTATACCTCGCAAATGCAAGGCTAACAGGCTTGGGCTACGTTCGCAAATGCGAACGGTTTCTCGCAAATTCGAGGGCAACGGTCAAAACCTGCTAAGTTCGCAATTGCGAACAAATGTTCGCAATTCCCATATCCGCAGCTGTGCAATATGATGCTTAAATGAATTTTAAACCCTTTTTTCACCATTCTTTCAAAATCCAACACACCACACTCGATTCTCCAAGAGCAATATCACTCCAAATCACTTGTAAGTCACTTTTTACTTAATTCTTTCAATTCCTAACATCATTAAACTTGTTTTCCAAGAGAAATCAAAGGTTTTCATGGTGGAAATTGTTGTTTTTGGGTAGAACCTAGGTTTTTCATGAATTGGGGAATTAGACCTCGATTTGAGGTCCGATTTCGAAACAAATCATATAATTGAACTTGTGAGGGAATGTGTAACCGGATTTTGGTCCGAACCCCGAGTTATGACCACGTGGGACCAGGGACGTTTTGGAAAATTTTGGGTTTAACTTTGAGAAAACCATTTTAAGCATCCAAACCAATTTATATAATATTTATTAAAGTAATTGAACCAATTGTGATTAGATTCGGGCAAGTTGAAGACTGAAATTCGAGGTAAGGCTATAAGTGAAGGATAATTGGACTTCAAGGCTTAGAGGTAAGTGTTTGATCTATCCTAGCTTGAGGGAATATGATTTAATGTGCTAATTGCTATGTGATCGAGTGCGGTGTATGGGTTGTGGTGACAAGCACCCATACACTGGCGTCTAGCATGACCATGAGTCGTTTGTTGACATATATTGTGAGTTAATGTGGGATGTTCTTAAGTCATAATCTTGAACCCTTGCCGGGTTGTGAAGTTGATTATTGTTTTCCCTTGCCGAGACTTTATTGTGAAGTTGATTATTGTTTCCATTGCCGGCACTTTATTGTGAAGTTGATTATTGTTTCCCTTGCCGGGACTTTATTGTGATAATTATTATTTCTCTTGTCGGGATGGTTCATATTAGTTGTTTCATTCTTTTTCCCTTAACTGTGATTGTTATTTGGGTGAGGAAGAGTGATAATGCACGAAGGGTGATGCCGTGCCTTGTTTATTGATTATGCACGAAGGATCATGTCGTGCCTTATTTTATTGATTGTGCACGAAGGATCATGCCGTGCCTTGTTTATTGATTATGCACAAAGGATCATGTCGTGCCTTGTTTTATTGATTATGCACGAAGGATCATGTCGTGCCTTGTTTATTGATTATGCATGAAGGATCATGCCGTGCCTTGTTATACTGATTATGCACGAAGGAACATTCCGTGCCGTTGTTATTTGAACCATGCACGAAGGATCATGCCGTGCCATGGATGTGAGGATGAGAGTAAAAACACGAAGGGTGATGCCGTGCACTTTTATTTGATTATTTAGTGAGCATGAGAGCTGTCACACCTCCCTTTTTACTACCCCACATACTTAAATGCATATAAATACACTTGTAGGGTATACCCCGACGCTCAATTACCCAAGACGGATAAAATAACATAAGGGAAGGAGTTTTTCCAATTAAAGGACAATCGGTTCGGGATTTTATTAGAGATTAATCAGAGTCGCCACTTGGGAATGACAATGGTGTCCCAAGTCACCGGTTAATCCCGAATCCGAGGAATTTTGACTCTTATAAATGTATGCGAAGCAGAGATCCGGATAAGGAACTCTGTTAACCCGGGAGAAGGTGTTAGGCACTCCCGGATTCCGTGGTTTTAGCACGGTCGCTCCACTGTCGTTCTTGACTTTTGTTTGACTCAATTATAGGTTTTAACAACATAATGTGCTTTTACGTTAAATATCATTTTTTTAGGAATTTGCGGTATCGCGAAAACACGCCTCGAGTCATACCGCAACCAGTACGCCTATGACTTTTGGTGTATTTCAGCTTTACCGAGATTTGGATTTGAGTCGCACCAAGTGCACACTCGTTCATAGGAAGGTATATTAAAATCGTGCCTTAAAATAGTCTATATCGGCTTTTAACTTTGGGAGAGGCTATGGAATTCGCTATTATCCTCTCCGGTTCTATTATGTTATTCTTTTACTAAATAGGGGGCCCCGGTGTTTGTTATTCGGGTGAGGCTCATCCCAATTTTTATTAAAGGATACTAATATTTGGCTAAGTTTTCTATATTTGTTCTTGCCTTAAGCGCATTCACCAATAAGTGTTCCAGGCCCCTTTCGAATTTTTATTATTTATTGGGCCTGGTCTTCATTCGCTTAATTGGATCAATAATGGGCCAGTCCAGGCCTTAAAGACCAGGCGACCTTCTGGCTATCAATCAATGGGCCAATCTGTTTCGTATAACAGTTCAGGCCCATGTTACACATAGGGCCCAAACCAAATTGTAATAACAGAAGTATAATCCAGAATACATAATGAAGCAAGTACTCAAGATCAAACCACTTTTATTTATTAACGAAGAAATCAGTATACAAAAATAGTCTCAAGTCAATAATTCATGAAAAACTCAAACAATTGCTATCACTATATGCTCATGGCTAAGATTCATACTAATATCTAATTATTTGCTAAGGATCATTCTCGGACACAGCCCACTTTGCCTAGGAAGTCAAGTTAAAAGAAGGCTATTCAATTGATTACTTATAGTGTCAAAAGAGAAACTAAATGATCAAGCGCATATGTTTACTATATTGCCAGTCTTATTGCAAGCTATACCTCTCATCACCACCCTTTCATCCTAATTGAACTGCTCCAATATCTAATTATCATCCTTTTCAGACTTAATCAGATCTGAGCCTAAATCCGCAAATCAAACTAATTATATATAAGCAATGACTACTCACGTATCTATGACTAAGTGATTTAAAGGTTTAAGCATGATTAAACAACTGATTTTACCCAAGACTTAGCTCGTTGTAATGCTATTATCCCAGTTATAAATGATTCCCTCTTATGTTATTTCTACTTCGAGACTTGTCTGCGTTTAAATACAGAGTTGTTACCTAAGTGATTCTGATTCATGAAGCATTTATGAAGAACGGCCAATGATTATGATATATTATCTTATGTTTTAAAGGTTCTTACCTAATTAAGCTAAGTGACATACTACTACTACATTACTACCATCATATACTAGCTATTACATTGTTTCTGTATCTTTGTTTTTCAGCTACCATATATACTACAGCAAATGAACTATAAATCTTAAACTAACAACATTAATTACAATAAAACTACAGAAAACAGTATCAATATAATGAACTGGATCTTCATTTCATTTCAATCAACTTGCCACTACAGCTTCAAACGAAAAAGAGGTGTACCTGAATTATATGTTATTTTATTTTCTCCAGAATTATTTTACAAATACAATATACTAAAATATTTTGAGCACAAGTTATATGTTTGGTGCTACGAAGATTTACCGGAAAAAAAGAAGCCGAATAACCAAAAAATCCGAGAGAAAACCGAAATTTAAAAGCTCAAGTATTATTGGGTTGAAACTTTATCTTCAAAAGCCAGCCCAAGAATGAATTTCAGATTGCTAAGAATTTGAACCCCCCTTTTCAGCCCCTTTTTAAGAGGTATATATAGTTATTTTTAGGGCTGAAGACTTGGGGAGGAAGTATGGGATTAATCTCACTTCTCCCCCTCCTAAAATTATCAAACTTACACTTTAACCCCAATTTCAGTTACCAAATATCCTTCCAGCATGTGCTGGAAGGTTCCTAAGATTCTTTTTAGGAGTTCTTTACCAATATGACCCTAGGGGTTTGAGATTTTTACAGATTTCCCATTTTTAGGAGACCATTATACCCTTAAATCTCTGCAAAATTGCAGAAATCAGGGGCATGAATGACTCCATTACCCTCTTAAGTTCTAAATTATTACTGTTTCACCTTTTTAATTCCCAATTGTGCCCCTAAGGGCACTGCTGATTTACCAGCTTACCTAGGTTAGATTTCAGCTTCTTTTGAACTTATTTAGCTAATAGCCAGCCCTGGCATTAGTATTTAAGGGCTGGCCACCTCTACTTTAAAGAACTATTTCAATTTTAGCCTATTTAAACTAATTCCAGTCAATTAAGACCAATTTATTCCAATTTAAAGCTAATTGCAGGACTAGCCTGTTTTATTATTGAGATTAACTATTTAAGAACTAGCCAGTCTCAAGTTGAGACTTAGCTTGGGCTACCAAAGCCAAATACTGAACAGCTGGGCCCAAAACCTTTACAGGTTTGGCCACTTTGTTGTTCAGGGCTCTAAAGAGAGCCTGGGCTAGTCTGCATTTGCAGACATAGCCATTTTGCACAACCAGCCACTTTTAAAGTGGGCTGTGTGTTAGGGCCTTATAGAATAGGTCAACCCTTTGCAGGGCTGACCATTCTTAAGCCAATTATTTAACTTATAGCCTAATTTTATGATTTTCAGAGTTTTATCCTATTTAAAAACTAACCACTTTCATGGAACTTAGTACTAACAGCTATAACCAATCCTCCTAAACATAATAGACATCAACAGAGTTCATACTTAACATCAAACTATTGCAAACCTAGCCGTTTCAACATGCAATTGCACACATAAACACATGAAACCAAATATGTTTATCAACTAATCAAAATTCAGAAAAGAAGTTGGATAATGTTGAATTTTAATTAATCACACTTACAAACTCAATTTCAAGTGGTACAGTGTTAATTAAACATTAAGCAGGCATGAGTTACAATCAATTTCATGTTGAGTGATTCACTGGAAAGCCAAAAACCTACTTAGCATTCATGGACATAGACACACATAAGCATAAACTCTCACAAAATAGCCAACAAGGTTCAACTGGACATAAACACAATGGACTTTAACAAGGTAATCATAAGCATGTTAATCAGAAATCATTCTCAAGTACTGACCCTAAAATCATGCTAAACAAATAGAATGGGTAAAGCTAAGCCGAACAGACTCATGCATGAGAATAACAAACCAATCCTAATCCTGAAACTAATCATGAGAATAGATAGAGGACAAGAATCACTCAATCTAACAGAAGTTGTCTGATATCAACAAGAAGCAGGGGCCTAATGCTAACAAATAACGAAGAAGACAACTACATGAGGAGAAACAGAAGTCATGCTATTTAAGATCAGAAATCACAAATAAAAGGAAAAGCACAAGATAAAAGATAAGTCTTTTGACTTAGTAAAAATGAGCATGGTTTACAGCAGACAGAATCGATCAAAAGACGAACAGAAAAGGAACAATTAAAACAAGAAAAACAGTATGAACAGGATGAACCTTAATACTAAGCATGTCTTCTTTCGAATCAGAGAAATAAAGCATAAAGGCAAAAATGAACATAAACCCTAAAACTAAACAGACGAAGCACAAAGAGATGAAGAAATAAACAAAAGGCGACAAGTATCAAATAAAGGAAAGCATGAACATATGAAAACAAACAGAACAGAAACCCTAAAATTATCAGGCGAGAACAGATAAGACATGTAGCAAAGATTTCAGAAAGCTAACAGAGTATAACAAAGAACAAAAAGAACAATCAAAGAAGAAAAGCAAACAACAAACAAGATAAGGAGGGGAACTTAGCTTGGCGGGGTCTGTCCCCCAAGCTTCCTATCCTTCTCTTCTCTCTTCTTTTTATCAGACTTCACTCTCCTCTTTGTTTTCTTTTTCTTTATTTGTTCATATCTCTTTTTTTTCGATTTTCTTTTCTGATTTTCTTCTAAGGCTTAAAGACTAAGCCTTTTGGGGTTCTGAGTTATAGGGAGTGTTTGGGGGAGGGTAAAGAACGAATCTTGGTGGTTTAATTTTTGGGGGTCGCCGGAGTTAGGGTTCCGACGACCCTTTTTGGGATATTCGAGACAACTGGGGTATATTCGAAGGGCACCAGTGGTATAGGGATGTAGATCAGAGGAAGGGGAAGAGATTGGCATTGGTTTGAGGGTGAGGTTCATTGTTTGGTGGTCACCGGCGTAGATTCCGGTGACCGGAATTTATGGAGAAGGGTGATTTCTGGGTTTTTCCTGGAGTAAAGAAGAGGGAGAATAAAAGAATGATGAAGGGGAAGTTAGAAGAGGCCGGCGACCACCGTGAAGAGGGGTGGCCGCCATGGCCGTTCAAAGTCTTGGTGAAGATGATGAAGCAAATGAGAGAAAATGGGCGGCCGGTCTCTAGGGTTTACGAAAAATGGCCAATCGTTCGGACATAAGCATTATATAGCCAAGGTGTCGCATGAAATCCTGACCGTCCGTTCAGTGATGATCAATGGCTGAGGATGAGCGTTACTAAAACGCCATCGTTTGGTTGTACATGAGACCCCAGGCCGTCAACCGTTAGATTAATCCAAACGAACGGCCTGGATTCGATCTCTTAAATTAATTAAAAGCCTAAATTAAACTCAATATCCCTGCCGTTAGATTGAACAGATGGAACGGCTGAGATTGAATCTTCCATGTGGATCAGACGGGCCAGTCTTTGGGCCAATGGACTGGGCCACCAATTGGACTTCAATTGGCCCAGTTTATTATACCTACATATATATTTTGTATTTTCTGGTTTTTAATAATTTTTATGTATTTTCTTTTATACTTTTTTTTTTCTTTTTCTTTTATGGAAAAATATAAAACCTAATTTCCTACCTACTCTAATTATTTAGTATTTTTTGGCAATTTTCTACTATTTTTCCCTAATTAACACTATTTTTTGCTAATTTTCTTAAAATCTAACTAGTTAAACAAAGTAATTAACTAGCCTAATTTTTGATTTTTCTAATTTTTGCTTATTCAAACACACAAAATATAACTAATTTCAAACAAAGCAAGTAATTGCACTCAAAAACATATTTATTTTAATTTTGGAATTATTTACCCGGTGCAAAAATCATGTGCTCACAAGAGTAAAAGCACGAAGGGTGATGCGGTGCAACTATTTGAATTTCTTGTTTTGGTGATAGTTGTTTTTACTACACTCTGGTTCTCTTTACTGATTTGTTATATGTTTGTTGATTGTGTTTCCCCAGCATGATACTCCTTTATTAATTGTGTTACTTGATAATCCTGTTATTTTGTGGTATATACATATATAGAACTGCAAAGGTTTATGTGAGTGTCTGATCCTAGGCTTGTCACTACTTCGCCGGGATAGGACAGGCACTTACCAGCACATGGGGTCGGAATTGTGCTGATAGTGCACTTCTGTGCGTTTTTGCATAGGTCCAGGTTTCGAGCAGGAGCAGCAGCAGCAGTAGAGTACTTGTGGGATTTCTGTGCTTCTGAGACCGAGGTAGCTTGCAGGCGTCCGCAGGCCCGGTGTCTCTTCTATTTATTTTTGTTTATTGTTGTGGTCTCATTGTTCCGAGATAGACGTATGTTCATTATTTTCTTTCAGACCATTATGTGTAGTTATTCTTTAGTAGTTTGTGAGTTGGTGACTCCACATCTTGGGTAGAAGACTATATCAGTTGTTTTATATTATTATTATTCATCTCTATTTCGAAAGACTTCCGCACTTAACAAATTGAGTAATTTTTTCTTTCTATTAAATATGAGAACAAAAATGATAGTATAAACAGGAAAATGTTGAATGAATTAGCTTGCCTAGCTACCACAAGTAGGCTCCATCACGATCCCGATGATGGGGGAAAATCCGGGTCCTAACAATAGATATATGCAACAAAACTAAAGTAAGGGAACAAATATATGCCACCAACACTCCAACGGTATTAAAAAAAATAAAAATACATCATCACTGCTAATTCTATTTTCCATTAATTTGAACTTCATTCCCTTCCGCTTTAAATATGATCACTCCTTAAATGTGGTAGATGACATAATTAGGGGTGTGCATTCGATTTATCGATTCGATTTTGACCATTATCGATAATTACTTATCGATTATCGATTTGTACAACTGCTTATCATTATCGTTTCAATAAGGTTTCGATTCTTTCGATTTCATTTATCGATGAATCGATAACAAATAATCGATTCGATTTATCGATAAACTGATTCAAATTCACACCCCTATGGTGTATTTTGCAGTCATATATATGTTATCATCCTGTCTCCCTAACGAGGCCACTTATATAAGATATAGGTATCAAACTCATCCACACGCTCCCTTAAAATTTCTCTATTATTTCAGTATTAATGACCAAATATGCTCCCTCACCACTGTACTCTTTGTGCCATCATAGTAGGTTAAAATTTTAGTAGAAGTTTCTCCATACATTATAGTGAGTTAGTCACAAGGACAAGTGTGTCCACTTTTGATGCTTAGGTTTTCTAAAAGCTCCTTCATCCCAAACCATTCAGATATTGCGAGATCTATCACCTTACCTTTAAGCATCATCAATCCACAAAATAACAACTCTTTACCTACCACGACAATCATTCTCTTAGTTTTCTTTCGGCATTTGATTTTTTTTTTTTAAATTTTAAAGTCGGTCTCTTTTTCTTCTTTTGGGTCCTCTTCTTTTTTAGGATTGGCTGAGGATAATTCGACCTTCTCTTTCCATTTTTCTTTGAAGATAAACCTCCTCTTTTTATTCTTCATTCTCCCTGTCACACCTCCATTTTTACTATCCCACTTTTGGGAAAATAAGCATATAAATACGCTCGTAGGGTATACCCCGACGCTCAAATATCCGAAATGGATAAAATAACGTAAGGGAAGGAGTTTTTTCAATTAAAGGACAATCGGTTCGGGATTTTATTGAGATTAATCAGAGTCGCCACTTGGGAATGATAATGGTGTCCCAAGTCACCGGTTAATCCCGAATCCGAGGAATTTTGACTCTTAAAAATGTCTGCGAAGCAAAGATCCGGATAAGGAACTCGTTAACCCGGGAGAAGGTGTTAGGCATTCCCGGGTTCCGTGGTTTTAGCACGGTCGCTCAATTGTCGTTCTCGACTCTTGTTTGACTCAATTACAGATTTTTAAATAACATGTAATGCTTTTTACATTAGGTATTATTTTTAAGGAATTTGCGACATCGCAAAAACACGCCTTGAGTCATACCGTAACCAGTACGCCTATGACTTTTGGTGTATTTCGGCTTTGCCGAGATTTGGATTTGAGTTGCACCAAGTGCACACTCGTTCAATGGAAAGTACATTAACATCGTGCCCTAAATAACGTCTATCGGCTTTTAACTTTTGGGAGAGGCTATGAAATTCGCTATTAGCCTCTCCGGTTCTACAATGTTATCTTATTACTAAATGGGGGCCCCGGTGTTTGAAGTCGGGCGAGGCTCATCCCAAGTTAATTTTAAAGTTCAATCCTAAGAAGTATATACTATGGTTTTCTAATCGTGTTTTTTCCCTTAACCAATTTTTACACTAAGTATTCCAGGCCCATCGGGTTTTGATATTTAATGGGGGCCTGGTCTCTTCATTCGATTAACCGGATCACCATTGGGCCAGCCTAGGCCTTAAAGCCCAGGCAGTCTTCAGGCTTGCACTTGACCACTTCGACAGAGTTCATGACGCAGTTTAAGCCCGTTTTTATATAACAGATTCAGACTATATTGAAATAACCAAAAGCTGAAACGTAAACAAAACAATGATGTAAAATAGAATGAATTCAAAATCCTTTATTCATTAAAAGAGAAATCAGTATATAACCTATCAACAAATCATGAATCAATTATCTACTATACCCCAGACTAGAGTTAAAAGACTCTTTTATGATCTCGACTTTTATTAATAAATTGATACTAACATCTACATTAGCTACTAGTTGAAAATTCTAAGGAAGAACAATTCGATTATATATGTTGCTTGAAGAACAGTTAAGTTAATTACCTATTGATCATCTAAGGCTAAAGGGAATCATGCATAGGTTTGTACAATCATACTACTGGTTTTACTGAATCAATCCTATTAGATATTACAGGTCAGGTTGATGCATTATTTAACTCTTTCCTCCCCAAATTACTCATATTCTAACTTAGATCCACAAAATTAACTAGCTATACGAGTGATGACTTTATAAATCAGTTTTTCAAATACACAAACCCAATATCTAATCCAACTGTCTTCACGACTTAAGCATTATTAAACCACTGATTTTACTAAGATTTAAATCCTACTTACGTTTATGTACAGATTCAAGCCAGTGTAGTTAACTATGTGAGTTCATTTTTATGAAGAAGCTTACTATGAATAATTAGCGATTTTTGTAGAAAAGTGATATGCTAATTTATGTTTTAGGAGTTTTTACCTAATTAAACTAAGTGATAAGCTACTGCTACTATACTACTACTATTATACTACCTACTCTATCACTAAGCTATTACATCGTTTGTTTGATTTCTGTTTTTCAGCTACTACATACTACAACAATAAACAAATTACAATTATAAACTATAAAATATAGAACAACATGAATTTAAACTGGATCTCCATTTTTATTTCATCGGGAACGTCAATACAGCATCATTCATAAGAGAAGTGTACCTGGTTTTGAAAGGAATGAAAGATGGAAAATCAACAGGGCGGTGAAAATACAGCAACAACAACAGTAACAACCAGTAGTAGCTTCAACACCTCAATCCCGAAAATTCCAGCAATACGGAGAAAAAAAAAACAAACCAGTAAAAAAATAGAAAAGAAAAATATATTCCAGATTTTCTCTTTGTTTTGTCTTTCTAGCTTTGAACTCTTTTCAATTCTCAAAAGAAACTCTCAAAAATTGAATTTTTTGCCGTGTATACTTCTGTGTCCAGAGTGTATATCGAGTGTATACCACAGCAGGGAATTTTTTTATTTTTTCTTCTCTTCCTATTGTTCCTCTCTTTTTTCCACCCGTTTTTTTCATAAATCTTCTTTTCTATTTATAGGCAAGAATTTCGAAAATTTTCAGATTTTTTATTAAAAAGAAAATATTTTTTTAATTTAAAGAAAACCCACTAATCCATGTTTTCCTCTCCTTGTTTTATTCCTTGATTTCCTTGCCCCCCACTACTTTATGTCATGTAATTATGATTATTTTTTACTAAAAAAATCTGAAATTTTCTTCTTGGGCCAAGGGGTTTTGGGTTGGGTAAGGGTTCTTAGGATTGGGCTTGTAACTTAATTTGCAAGATGGCCCAATCCAAATTTTTTCCATTTTGTTCTTCTCCATTATTCAACTTCCTAATTAATAAAGCCCAAAATACTAAGATTAATTTATAAAAACTAAAATTATCTTGAAATACTAATCTCATAATAATAATTGTCACCTAATTTTAAATAGTAATTAAAATACAATCACACAATTTGGACATTAAAGGCTAAAATGTAAAAGATGCCTATTTTTGTGATTTTCATTTTTGTAAGATAAAATTAATTACTCCTAATTGTAGAATTAAATCCTAAATGCAAATGCGATATATACATATATATACATATATATATATATATATATATATATATATATATATATATATATATATATATATATATATATATATATATATATATATATATATATATATATATATATATATATATATATATGTATATATATATATATATATATATATATGTATATATATTGTCATTATTTTTTAAAAATGACATTAAATTCACAACAATTGCAAACAACACAAAACTCTTTTGTTTTGAATTTTTGGGAGTAATTCTCATATAGGGCAAAAATCACGTGCTCACAGCTGCCCCTCTTTGCGCGTAAACACGAAGAGTTTCTGTGCAAAGACAAGTGAGCGGATACGAGCGATTTTTGTCCGTTTGAGCACTCCGTGAGAAGCATTTTTTTTCACAATTTTGACTGAACCTTTGCTTCAAGAGGTTTCCTACATATCCCTGGCTAAAAGGGAATCAGGTCAATGTAGTTCGGAAAATTTTGGTAGCTAGGACCACCAATGAAACTGCGATTTTTTGCTGTTACTATTGCTGCTGTTGCGGTAACTGCTTGCTGACCTCCTTATTACACCGGGGGGAATGTAAAATGAAGAAGTTATTCTAAGCTATGATTCTACAATTACAATTATTCCTATCCTAGCTTTTGTTTGCTTCTCCTTGTCTCTTTTTTCTTTGATTTTTAGAGATGCTGACTCTCCTTTTTTTGTTGATTTTCTTTCTTGTTTTCCTCTTCTTTTTTTTTTGATTTTCAATGGTACTTCTTGCTCTCGAGCTGAACCTGCTCAAAACAAAAACAACAAACTACTTTTTTTCTTTTTCTGCCCCAGCGTGGGCTTTTAGCTATATAAACCATGATGTGCAGAAATATATTCCCGTATTTGAAGGTGGGCACCTAACAGAATTTAAACGTGCAATGCGATGCAGAAAAGTATTCCCGTATTCGAAGGTGGGCACCTAACAAAAATTAAACGTGCAATGCGATGCAGAAAGTATTCCCGTATTCGAAGGTGGGCACCTAACAGAATTTAAACGTGCAATGCGATGCAGAAAAATATTCCTGTATTCGAAGGTGGGCACCTAACAGAAATTAAACATGCAATGCGATGCATAAAAACATTCCCGTATTCAAAGGTGGTCACCTAACAGAAATTAAACGTGCAATGCGATGCATAAAAATATTCTCGTATTCGAAGGTGGGCACCTAACAGAAATTAAACATGCAATGCGATGCAAAAAAAATATTCCCGTATTCGAAGGTGGGCACCTAACAGAAATTAAACGTGCAATGTGATGCAAAAAAATATTCCCGTATTTGAAGGTGGGCACCTAACAGAAATTAAACGTGTAATGCGATGCGCAAAAAAAATATTCCCGTATTCGAAGGTGGGCACCTAACGGAAATTAAACGTGCAATGCGATGCAAAAAAATATTCCCGTATTCGAAGGTAGGCACCTAACAGAAATTAAACGTGCAATGCGATGCAGAAAAATATTCACGTATTCGAAGGTGGGCACCTAACAGAATTTAAACGTGCAATGCGATGCAGAAAAGTATTCCCGTATTCGAAGGTGGGCACCTAAGAGAATTTAAACGTGCAATGCGATGCAGAAAAGTATTCTCGTATTCGAAGGTGGGCACCTAACAGAAATTAAACGTGCAATGCGATGCAAAAAAGTATTCCTGTATTCGAAGGTGGGCACCTGACAGAATTTAAACGTGCAATGCGATGCAAAAAATATTCCCGTATTCGAAGGCGGGCACCTAACAGAAATTAAACGTGCAATGCGATGCAGAAAAATATTCTCGTATTCGAAGGTGGGCACCTAACAGAAATTAAACGTGCAATGCGATGCATAAAAAGTATTCCCGTATTCGAAGGTGGTCACCTAACAGAAATTAAACGTGCAATGCGACGCAAAAAAAATATTCCCGTATTCGAAGGTGGGCACCTAACAGAAATTAAACGTGCAATGCGATGCAGAAAAATATTCCCGTATTCGAAGGTGGGCACCTAACAGAAATTAAACGTGCAATGCGATGCAGAAAAGTATTTCCGTATTCGAAGGTGGGCACCTAACAGAAATTAAACGTGCAATGCGATGCAGAAAAGTATTCCCGTATTCGAAGGTGGGCACCTAACGGAAATTAAACGTGCAATGCGATGCAGAAAAATATTCCCGTATTCGAAGGTGGGCACCTAACAGAAATTAACCTTCCTCTTTTTGGTATTTTCTTTTACCAATTATCTCTTGCTCGTGAATTTCTCCACTTATTGGCGAACTTCTCTTTTTGGTGTTTTCTATTTTCCACATTGGTCACATTCACTTTAGTGACAATTTGTTCCTGCATGAAACAGAATTTATTAGATATAAACTGCTGGCAACTGGCATCTGCCGTCCCTGCTTCTTATTGCTTTCTTCTTTTTGCTTTTCTCATGTTGTGTAGCTTTCAACTGCTTATCCCTTGGAGACTCTTTTTGTATTTTCTCATTTTTCCATTTTTGTTTTGTTTTCTTTTCCTTTGGCCATATTTGCCAAGCTTCCTTATTTCCTTCCCAACTCTTCCTTCTTTCTGACCCAGTGTTGTTTCAGCTTTCGTTATCCGGAGCTGGTAGTTAGCTCTCAAAAGGTAAACAATGAAATGCGGAAAAATGAAAGAAAGGTAAGGGCATTTTGGATAGATGATAGAACTTATCTGGGTATTTGCTGCCTGATTCCTCTGACCATGCCATGTATTTAAACTCTGACCCAGTTCGTTCCAATCATTATTCTGTCTTCGAATTGTTTCCAGCCCAAACCGATACTATTTTTTGTTACCTTTTCTCTTTTCCGGTAGTCCTTACGATCGCCCTACGGTGCCTCGAAAGGTTTTCACCAATAGAACTCTCTCATTTATTCTCTCAACCTCACAATCGCCTCGCAATGCCTGTTAAGGTTTTCACTAACAAGACTCTCTCATTTTATTTCTCTCAAACTCACAGTCGTCTCACAGTGTCGGTTAAGGTTTTCACCGATGAGACTCTCTCATTTTTCATTATTTCTCATTTTTCCTTTTGTATTTTGTTTTCTTACCACAGGTGTTGTCCGATGTTTCGCTCCTCCTTCATTGCATTCGTTATCATTTCGGAATTGATCAGAAGGTCTTTCTTTGGGCCGTAACGTGGCTTTTGGACGGGTTAAGAAAGAAAGGTACAAAGGCTCAAAATCTCACGAGGGTTCAAAGATATTTACAACTCTCGAATTTATTAAACATAACTTCTGCCCCAGTTTCAATATGTGGAGAATTTTTGGATTTTTTCTTTATTATGACTGAACCTCAGAGAGGCTGCCTACGTACCCTTTCGGGATCAAGTCAGACGTAGTTCATACAACTTCATTAGTTAGATGGATTTCTTTTGACTTTTTCCCGATTTCTTTGTCTTTTTCTCTCTTTTTTTCATTTTTTCATTTTTCTTTTTTTTTTCATTTTTTCATTTTTTTTTATCTTTGAAGGAAAATTATAGAAGCCGACTCCAACTATTTAAACTCTGGCGACTCTGCTGGGGACCCCAACCCCGAACTTCGGTTTCAGGGTTTAAGAACTCGAGCTCTTTAGAATTGTCGTTCGCGTTATTGTTTGACTTCGTTATATGATTTGAACAACATGTTATGTGCTTTATCGCTTTGATATTATATGGATTGTATATAAAATTGTGCCGAAAACCTTTCTCTCTTCACCTCCGGGATGTGCTTACTGGTTGAGACTCCCCTTTCTGTTAAAGTCACCATAAATTAAGAAAACAGAGGCCGGATAAGTTACAAAGCCGATTGACTCGGCGGGTCACCGGTACGTAGCCCCTTCCTCGATTCGAGTTGTCCGCTCGGGTACACGGTCTAGCACTCTACGAAACCGTAAGATTTTTGAACATAGGTCTAGGACGATTATTTGCATCATATTTGACTTAGGGGACTCAACACAGGGGTTGGGTCCGTCTAGGACAGGTGACCCGGTATTGAAAAAGACCGAGCATGTTATGTGTTGCATTTTATTGTCCTTGATCATTATGCGGACCGGCGAAAATCCCGAGGATAGAAAAATTGTTGAAAAAAAAAGAGAGAAAGGAAAATAAGATTTATAGGAAATAGGTATCCGAAAATTTGAAAATCTGAAAAAAAGGTGGAACAATTTTGTCGAAATAATTGGTCAATTAATCCGACCGAACTACGCAGGTTTGATTCTCGCCGTTAGGTGGGATACGTAGGCAACCCTCATCGGGTCCAACACCCCTTTTAAAAAATAAAAAAAAAATGTCGAATTGTAGTTTTCAATAAATCGAAGTGACGCTGTTTTTGAAAATAGCCGAATGTTCCGAAAGGACGCCGGAAGGCTGTTTTTTGCAAAAATAGCCACTTTGCCACCTTTTTTGCGATGTCGAAGGTGGGCACATAACATAATTTAAAATACGTAGGCACATAGCATGTTGTGACGCCAGAGCTGTCACACCTCCCTTTTTACTACCCCACTTAAGCATACAAATACGCTTGTAGGGTATACCCCCGACGCTCAAATATCCGAAACGGATAAAAATAACGTAAGGGAAGGAGTTTTTCCAATTAAAGGACAATCGGTTCGGGATTTTATTGAGATTAATCATAGTCGCCACTTGGGAATGATAATGGTGTCCCAAGTCACCGGTTAATCCCGAATCCGAGGAATTTTGACTCTTAAAAATGTCTGCGAAGCAGAGGTCCGGATAAGGAACTCTGTTAACCCGGGAGAAGGTGTTAGGCATTCCTGGGTTCCGTGGTTTTAGCACGGTCGCTCAATTGTCGTTCACGACTCTTGTTTGACTCAATTACATATTTTTAAACAACATGTAATGCTTTTTACATTAGGTATTATTTTTAAGGAATTTGCGACATCGCGAAAACACGCCTTGAGTCATACCGCAACCAGTACGCCTATGACTTTTGGTGTATTTCGGCTTTGCCGAGATTTGAATTTGAGTCGCACCAAGTGCACACTCGTTCAATGGAAAGTACATTAACATCGTGCCCTAAATAACGTCTATCGGCTTTTAACTTTTGGGAGAGGCTATGAAATTCGCTATTAGCCTCTCCGGTTCTACAATGTTATCTTATTACTAAATGGGGGCCCCGGTGTTTGAAGTCGGGCGAGGCTCATCCCAATTATTTATTAAAGTCCTTCCATTGAAATAAATAAATTGCACAAGCTGTCACACCTCCTTTTTCCCCACATGCACAAATGTAATGTGCCACTGTTTAATACTACATCCCGAGAAGGGATATAATAATAATCAGTGAAGGAGTTTTTCCACTTGAAGGACGGTCGGAACGGGATCAATTTATTTAATTATTCAGAGTCGCCACTTGAGAAAATAATGGTGTCCCAAGTCACCGGTTTAATCCCGAACCGAGGAAATTTATGACTCTGTAATACAGTCTGCGAAACTAGAAACCTGGATAAGGAATTCTGTTAACCCGGGAGAAGGTGTTAGGCACTCCCGAATTCCGTGGTTCTAGCACGGTCGCTCAACTGCAATTTTTTGCTTTTATCTGAATTCTTTATATATTTTAACTATGTGCTTTTAATGTTCCGCTTTTCAATTTTAGAAGAATTGCGACGTCACGAAAACACATTCGAGTCACACCGCAACCAGTACGCCTGTGACTTTAATGTATTTCAGTTTCATCGAGAGATAGTTTTGGGTCACATAAATGCGCACCCGTATTTAGGAAAGTAATTTTATTTAAGTCGTGCCTAAAGAGTCTTATCGTGTTGTTAACTTCGGGAAAGACCATAAAATTTACTAAACGGTCCTTCCAAGTCTAAGATTTTCATAACAATTTATTTGAGGGCCCCGCAATTGTATATTTTGTTCTCGTCTCATTATTTTATTTAAGGTCAATCCTAACATGACTATGATTTTCTATGATTTATCTCTAATAATAAAAGAAAGGTCCTAATTACTTTGTTATTTTTTACCTAACTATTACATTATTGCATAGTTTTCTGATTTACAGCAATTTGGGCATGTTAAAGACATGTTAGAGCCCATTACCTTATTATAATCATCTGTTTACACCATAATTTCAGTCATTTGTATGACTGATTCACATTAAAAGGACGTGATTCCATTGAGCAAATCATCATTTTAGCAAAAAAATCGTGATTCCTCTAAAACACTGAACGAAACTCCACTTTTGCAACCAGTTTATATAATCTGTATACTGTTATTAAACTAAACTAACTATCGTAATTAACTAATATACTAAAGTGATTCTCAAATTACTATTTTAAACATAATCGCTGCTTCCAAGCCTAATGCTACACTTTCGATTAAACCTTTCTTAACAACTAAATCATATTTGAGATATTCTAAATGAGCTAACAAATTTAATATGATATACATCTGAACAGCTTCATCAAATGCAACCAAACTTATTTATATACTATCAATTTAAATAATTGTTGAACTATAAACCAGTAATTAACTAGCAGGCTAATACCGTATCTATTTTAAAAGTCCAATTATGACTTGCAATTAGAAATCGGTCTTTGAAATCTACTACATATAATCTGCTTATTTTTTATGTACAAAAGAAAACTAAGAGAAAATAGGAAAGAGAAGATTGCAGCAACATAGCTTCAAAACAGTTTTCATTTCCATAAGCTTTGGAGATTTACAAGATGTGTACCTGGTTTTGAAAGGAATGGGAAAATGGCAAATCAACAGGGCGGTGAAAATACAGCAACAACAACAGTAACAACCAGCAGTAGCTTCAACACCTCAATCCCGAAAATCCCAACAATACGGAGAAAAACAAAAACCAGTAAAAAATAGAAAAGAAAAATATATTCCAGATTTTCTCTTTGTTTTGTCTTTCTAGCTTTGAACTCTTTTCAATTCTCAAAAGAAACTCTCAAAAATTGAAATTTTTGCCGTGTATACTTCTGTTTCCAGAATGTATATCGAGTGTATACTACAGCAGGGAATTTTTTTTATTTTTACTTCTCTTCCTATTTTTCCTCTCTTTTTTCCACCCCTTTTTTTCATAAATCTTCTCTTCTATTTATAGGCAAGAATTTCAAAAATTTTCAGATTTTTATTAAAAAGAAAATATTTTTTTAATTTAAAGAAAACCCACTAATCCATGTTTTCCTCTCATCGTTTTCTTCCTTGATTTCCTTGCCCCCACTACTTTATGTCATGTAATTATGATTATTTTTTGCTAAAAAAATCTGAAATTTTCTTCTTGGGCCAAGGGTTTTGGGTTGGGTAAGGGTTCTTAGGATTGAGCTTGTAACTTAATTTGCAAGATGGCCCAATCCAAATTTTTTCCATTTTGTTCTTCTCCATTATTCAACTTCCTAATTAATAAAGCCCAAAATACTAAGATTAATTTATAAAAACTAAAATTATCTTGAAATACTAATCTCATAATAATAATTGTCACCTAATTTTAAATGGTAATTAAAATACAATCACACAATTTGGACATTAAAGGCTAAAATGCAAAAGATGCATATTTTTGTGATTTTCATTTTTGTAAGATAAAATTAATTACTCCTAATTGTAGAATTAAATCCTAAATGCAAATGCGATATATATATATATATATATATATATATATATATATATATATATATATATATATATATATATATATATATATATATATATATATATATTGTTATTATTTTTTAAAAATGATACTAAATTCACAACAATTGCAAACAACACAAAACTCTTTTATTTTTGAATTTTTGGGAGTAATTCTCATATAGGGCAAAAATCACGTGCTCACACACCCAATCAACCTTTGTAGCGATTCCCACTGTGGATTCGCCATTGAAACAAGAAAGAAAAATTAAGAGAAAGAGAAAGGAAATTAAAAGATAAAATTCAGATTTTCATTTCACATATCTCTATAATGCTCTATTATAGGATATATAAAACAAACCTAACAAGGGTACTAATAAAAATAAATTATAAAGTGATACTAAACTATAGTAGTATAACTAAAGAAGGCCAAACTACAAATAACAAAACTTAGCATGTATTTTCATCCGTTACATTCCAACCCTCTTAAAACAATCTTGTACTCAAGGTTGGAATGAACACTGTTGGACAACTCAAAAGATGAAATATACTGCAGAATTATTTTCAAGCTTCTTGTTTGCACAAGGTTACCCTAACAAATAAAAGCATACTGATCCAACACTTTAAAATGCCGCAACACCCTTCCATGTACGTGTACACTATGGAATGTATTGAATAAGGTGCGATGACATTAGATTAATCTCCTAAAGGATTTTCTTAACTTTCTCTTTGTTAATTTTTTATACTATTTTAGATTTTCATCCCCTAATCCAGTAGTTCAGTATTACCAAGAACTTGAAGTTAACTTTGAACAAGAATGATCTCTCGACCCTAAGTATCTACCTTGGACTTGCAACTCCCATATGAAATTATAATATGAGACCTCGCCAGAAGGATCCTCAAATTAATTACATCAGCTAGAATTTATCACCGTGGCTTCATCCTCTCTTGAACTACAATACTTTCTCGCACTGTCTACGACTAAGAAAGAGACCATCTTGAATAGCAACACTATGAGCTCCTTCGTGTAATGCTAATGGCCACCAACTTTTATAATGTGAGTAACCAGCAACTATCAAGATAAGTGTGCTTCAACTACCAACGAACAATGCAATGCAAAAATCAGCAGAACAACAACACTAGTCAAACCAAAATCCCCCATCGCTTTCAAAATTTTGTTGCAATTATAGAATCTATCAACACTGAGAAAATACTTGAGAATGGCATCGAAGGTAAAACCAATCAAGAAATTGCCATTTCCTGAGAAGAGGCTCAAAACATTTAAAAACAAGTCCAGATTAAGCTATATATTTACCGATGCATTGAGCTTTTTCCTTGATACTAATGTTCCCTTGAAAAGAGAATTCACCTGATTCGCATACAAAGAGTAATCTGGCAACTTTGTTTTATAGCCAAGACAAATTGATCCTACTATAGATTGCAAAAGGTTTAGCTTAGTTATACTGCCACAGCCAAAATCATAATTTAATAGACCCTCCAAATATATTATTCCCTTCTTTCTATTGTTCTCAAAAAGTGATATCCTATGAAATATATCTGAATAACTACTAGATCAGAGAGCACAATCAGTCGCTACTAGGAATGGCAAACGGGGCGGGGCGGGTGCGGGGCGGTTTTCAGCTTATGCGGGGCGGGGCGGTTTTCAGTTTAAACGGGGCGGGGCGGGTGCGGGGCGGGGCGGTTTTCAGCTTATGCGGGGCGGGGCGGTTTTCGGTTTATGCGGGGCGGGGCGGGGCGGGGCGGGTTCAAGAATTATTTTTTAAATTTAATTGCGGTTGCGGGGCGGTTGCGGGTTACGCATTTGTGTAATACTTGCATCGCATATTTGCCGCTTTTCGTCAAAGAAGATTAAATCTTTTCATGCATTTTGCAATCTTTTTTCTTAATTAGAATCTGTTTTATAAACTTTCCCTTGCTTATCTTTATATCTTTATTTTAATTTTAAATTTTGTATTCATTAATCTCCTTTTTTCTTGCTCTTTTAAGCTTAGATGTGTGGGTAATATCATATACCCTAGTTATACATTATCAACATATTAGGATATTATCAATTTTTGGAGCATTAAAATATTGGTTCGCCTATCCGGTAGAAATATTGCATACTAGTTTTAAGAAGATATATTTAAAATTGATTATTATAATTAACTTACTAATCAAATTACTATGCTAAAAAATATTTTCTAACAGGATTAATAGAAGACATACCGTAATTGATGTTTAATAATTAATTACAATTTGAATAAACATAATCCAAAGATTTCTTATGTCTTTTTAACGGTTTAATATGAAAATGAACATATAAGTATATAACTTAAAAAATATTTGTAATCGTAGATCTTCCCTAACCATCTCAATCTGCGTATGACGTATGTGTATATCACCTTGTAAAAGATGAATTATTTTAAGGATTGATTCATATTTCTCAATAATTTGATTTTTTCTTGTTTATACTAATAATTAACTTAAATATATCATACATGATACATGTACCAGACTGATCATTATTGATAATGTTAATAGATCCATAAAATAATACAATTGAAATTTTATAAAATATTAAAAAAATTCAATTGAAATTTCATAAAATATTGAAAACATTATGGACATAGGTGAAACTACCTAGAAAAGAAGGTAATAGGTTATCATTAATTTTTTTAGGTTTTTTTTTAAAAGAGAAACTACTTGTAAAAAATGAAAAATGAATTTTTTTTACTTTGCGGTGCGGGGCGGGGCGGGTTTATGCGGGGCGGGGCGGGGTGGTTTGAAAACAGAAAATATTCCTATGCGGGGCGGGGCGGGGCGGGTTAAACATTATGCGGGTTAAGGATAAACCCGCCCCGCAACCGCCCCGCACCGCCCCATTGCCATCTCTAGCTCGCTACATCCCATAACACAATGACCTTCTCCCGCTTCTTCTTGAAAATAAACTGAACTATCTCTGATCTAATGTCGTAGCTACATATTTTAGTCAAGGCAATGAAGATAGAAATATCTAGGAAGAACCCACTAACTCTAATTCTCTATCTAGTGTCGAGACAATCACAAGTGTATAAGCCAAAGTAACTTCTCTGCCACCAATTAACTCTATTAATATTATTCATGTCACTTTGCTTCCTTGACGCATTAAAAAATTCTCCCAAATTTGGATTGTGAATCCAAAGTCTTAAGAAATTAGTAATGTAGTCTTCAACCACATCATTCTTGTAGTAGATATTTACCAGTAACAAGGTTACTTGCCCCGTGTCCAGTAAATAATTGACCATGTTCACCAGTAGGATTGCCTTATCAACTAGCAAATTATCTTTATGTATGCCCAAGTCATGTTGGAAGCACCGGATTTATTGATTAGTAACAAACATTTCTTCAACAGTTTCTATAAGACTTTTCCCCTTAACAACTACTTCGTTTGGACCTGCCACACTATTACGAACTAACTTGTCAAGAACCAACTTACTTGTTAGGAACCAACTTGTCACAATTTTTTTGAATCTTAATCATTCAGATCTCAGACATTAACTGCGTTTGTTTTTAAAGTCTGAATCTTAATTATGCATATTAATCATTAACTGTATTTATTTTTTTATTTCATAATCACTTAATAGGTTTGAATAGATTTGTATGATTAATATCTATAACATAGACTTAATTTCATTAAGATACTATTACATATTCATTATTAATTGACGCCATTGCCCACCATTATCAACTACCACCATACCACTACCATTATACTCAACCACCACTACCACCATCATACTCAACAACTACCACCACCTCTACCATCACCACGCCACCATCATCCTCAATCATAGCCACCATCATTATTGACCATCACCACCCAATATCCCCACCACTTCGACCGCCATAAATCATTCTCACCCACGATCAACACTCATCCACCTCAACTGATCACCCCATCACCATCAACAACCACAGTCGGCACTACTCATCGTTATAACCTACCACCACCCATCCACCACCACCTTCCTCAGTCACAACTACGACCATCACCCGCCATTATAAACTATCACCACCCACCACCACCATCCTCAATCATTATCGCCACCACTACCAATCACTACTATCTACTAGCATGAGAAGAGGAGATAGGGAGAACTACCGATGAAAACTACTCATCCACGTTCTCAGCTCAAAAGAAAACGTGCGGTAGTTTTTGGGAGTAAAAACCTTATGTAACCTCTTTAGGTTTTATCCCTTTTTTAATCTCTTTTTAAAACTTTTCGGGCCAGTCCACATGGGCGACCCACAACCCAAACCTTATATCCAACAGAAGCTTTAGATGGATCTATCATTTTCTAAGACAAATATATCAAAGATGACGACAATATAAATAACATGCTAATCAACTAATTGAATCTAAAACATAATCTAAATAACCTGAACTAATAATTATTCAAACTAATTTACTTGAGTTTAAACCAATAAAACGACTACTCATAGTTGACAGAATCAATAGCAAGGGACGAAATAATATAGCTAACTCAAACATATAGACGACTAAACTCAGAATCACGAAGAAAAGACTAACATCACTGATTCACAACTAACAAACGACTAACTAATATCGCTAACTCAAAGAAACGAGTAACCAAATTGACAAATGATGGGTTCGATAAGCGAACTTGGCCGGACTAAATTGGCCCCACAAGAACATACGCTAGATTTTAAACTCAATTTTAAAGGATATTCCTTTTACAAACTTAATCGGTCGGAAACTTGAAAAAAGAATTAATAAATAATTATTTTTGCACATTATATATAAGTATGGCCAAATATTTGAGTAATTTCTTACCAATCGATCGAAAATTTTATTTTTTTGCTTTCAGACAATTTTTATTGACTTTTGCGACCAACTACTCCTATTTCCGACCAATTCTGATAGAAAATTCTTGGACGAAATTACTTGATTTTTAGTAGTGTATAACTGATTTTGTTAACTACTGAACCAACATTGTGTTCACTTTCCCATAAAAAAAAATTCTGAGTTTTTTCCAGCTTGTTCTCTTATGTTTTATATTTATAATAATTTTTTAAATAATACTGAGTTGAAGGCTGATTAAGCAAAAAGAAAAATGGCTAATAAATAATCATAGATTCCTTTCTTAAATTCTCAACATTTGATGTATTCCTCATTTGGAATATCACCTAATTAGATTATCTTAAAGTGATTAACAGAATATGTATCTATTTTTAGGAGAAAAAAAACAGTTTCTCAAAGTTAGGAGTAAATCTTAAAAAACTGTCAAATGTCACCAAAGGTCACAACTTACTACTTTACAAGAAAAGAGCTTCGTAAAGACTGAAATCCAAGAAAAATTAACTGATATTCAAAACAACGGTCTGCTCAACTGACACCCTGCCCCCATCTCGAATTCCCCTACTTACAACTCAATATCAAATCCATTCTTGGATTCTACTGTTCCTGTTTTTACCCTTTTTCTTTTCTTTCACTACTCCTGTATTTTTAACTCCCCCATTTACTTCTCTTTTCTGATAAATTAAATTAAAAATAGCAATATTCAGTTGAAGACATTTATTTGTGAATTAAAAGCAACATGAATTCTTACTGGTAAAGTTACAGACTTAGAGGTGTCTAAGCAAAGATTATACACTCTAATTCATTACAGTTTTGAATAAACTATGACTCTCTTTTGTATATATATATTCTGAAAAAATAACAACTACGAAATGAATTAGTCAATCGCTATAGTTTAAAAAAAATAAAAATAAAGGATATTGTACAGTACTAACACAAAAATTCTGTTCATTTTTTGGGTTTTTGGTTTAATATTGGGTTCTAAAATATTGTAAAAACTAAAAAAGAAAAAAAAGAAGAAGCTGGCGTCTGTTCATATTGTATATTTATACGACAAGTATGCCCAGAACCAATACAATTCCCCTCTTTGCTTCTGTCTCTATCTTTCTCGGGCTATTCGCTACTTCGCCGGAGAATTACGTCACTGATCGGATCAACACCGTTTCTTCGACGCCGATTCAGTTCCCTAAACTTTCCGGCAAGGTAAAATTCGCCGACGATTCTTATCATGCAAATCATTTCACTAACTGAACATAAAAAGTTTGCCCCAAATATTTTTTCTAATCGTAAAAATTATGCTTTTTTCTGTTTCAGATCTGGTAATGTTGGATAACTGAACGAAGATTTGGATTAAAGAAAGATTTTCTTTAGAACTTTTGGCGTCAATTTTGCTATTTTTTTCCTTTATGAATTAAGGATTGAGTGAGTATGGAGGGGGGTAGTGCGAGATCAGGGGGTATAGTGAAGAAGAAAAGCTCATCTGGGTGTTTGATAATTAAGAAGAAAGATGAGAGAATGGGTATAGGGGGTGGAGGAGGGGGTGTGGGTATGGGTTCTTCAACGGCTTCACAGAAGATGAAGAAGAGGCCAAGGTTGGTTCAGAGTGATTCCGAGTCTAGTGATGAAGAGTTATTGGAGCCAATTGGGAGAAGGGGTGGAGAGAAATTTCATAATGGTAGTGTAAAAAGTGGTGGGGAAAGTAGAGAGCTCGGTAGGAATGGGAAGATTGAGAGTGAGAGGAAGAGAAGTAGGTTAGATTTGTTTGATTTCGACGAGTACGATGAATTCGATGAGGAAATGAAATGGAATGTTGCAAGAACTGGTGGGAGTTCTAGGGAGTTTGTAAGTGGTTCTAGTAGTAGGAGTATGATGGTTGAGAAGAGGAAGCATTCGAATATTGAGAGTTCGAGTAACTTGTCGAGTAGTAGAGCTAAGGGCGATGAGTGTGGTGTTAAGAAAAGGTATGATTTAGATGACGATGAAGCACATATGCCAATTTCATTGCTTAGGTTGAAGTATCAGGAATCGTCTCAAGAACCAATCCGATTGCAGGGGAAAAATGGAGTGTTGAAGGTAATGGTGAATAAGAAGAAGAAGGTAGACCTATCACACAAGGATTCTGATCTTGAAAGTAGGAAAGGTTCCAGGTCCGAAGATGTTGTCAAGAAAGATTTGCTAGGCCGAGCTTCTTTGCACTCAGATTCTAAACGCCCTGAAAAGCGACCATTGTCTGTTAAAACAGAGCGGACTGAGCTGAAATCACAAAAACCTTTCTTGGCAAAATGCACCAAGTCTGTAGACCGTGAAACAGATGAGACTGATACATCACTTAAGTTGGCACCACCTAGTTCGCAGCCTGTTAGCTCAAAGATGAGGGCGGTTAAGGAAGAAAGCAGGTCAGCAGCAGCTGAAGATGTTACCCCTGCTAAAAGCAAAGAAAGAAAATTGAAACAACGTGGGAGCATGGAGAAGCAGCTGCTTCAGCCTGCTAGCTCAAAGGCCAGGGTCATTAAGGAAGAATGCAGGTCTGTAGCAGCTGAAGATGTTACCCCTGCCAAAAGTAAAGGAGGAAACTTGAAACGAGGTGGGAGTACAGAGAAGCAGCAGCTGCGAGAGAAAATAAGAGGAATGCTTATTGAAGCTGGATGGACTATTGATTACAGACCGAGAAGGAACAGAGATTACTTAGATGCAGTGTACATTAATCCTAGTGGAACAGCATACTGGTCAATAATTAAAGCTTATGATGCACTGCAAAAACAGTCAGGGGAAGATTCATGCAAAAGTAAAATTGATGGTGGCTCTAGTTCATTTGCTCCATTGTCTGATGAGTTAATCAATAAGCTAACCAGGCAAACACGTAAGAAGATTGAGAAAGAACTGAAGAAGAAAAGGAAAGATGATGCCAAGAACCGAGTTTACAAAAAGCCTGCTATGCAAGAGTCTGCAGAGGACACAGATGGTGATCAGCATGAGGAGAGGCTAAGTAGTTATGTAAAGAGAAAAGGTAAGTTGCTGAAATGCATGTCTCATGCAACAGATCAGGAGAGTGATGGTGATACAAGTGGAAATTCATCAAAGGGAGGAAGATCTAAGCAGGATATGTCTGGAAAATCATTTACTGGGGCTGCTTCCAGTGCAGTACAGGGAAGAAAAAGTAGAATAATTGGACGATGTACATTGTTGGTCCGCAGGTCTGATAAGGAGCAAGATTCTGAAGATGATGGCTATGTTCCTTATACTGGAAAAAGAACCTTATTGGCCTGGATGATTGACTCTGGCACAGTGAAGTTAAGTCAGAAGGTTCAATATATGAATCGTAGGAGGACCAGAGTAAAGCTAGAAGGTTGGATCACACGAGATGGCGTCCACTGTGGTTGCTGTAGTAAAATCCTTCCAGTTTCAAAATTTGAGCTCCATGCAGGAAGTACACTGCGTCAACCATTTCAAAACATAATATTGGAGTCTGGCGCTTCCTTGCTAGAGTGCTTGGTTGATGCATGGAATCGGCAAGAAGAATCTGAACGCCAAGATTTCCATACTGTAAATGTTGATGGTGATGATCCTGATGATGACACTTGTGGTATATGTGGTGATGGTGGGGACCTTATCTGTTGTGACGGTTGCCCTTCCACTTTTCATCAGAGCTGTCTGGGTATACAAGTATGTAAAATATTCTCTTTTTTCTCAGTGTTCTCATGTTTTTCCCTCTTAATCAGTACTGTGCATTCCTGCAATGTTATCCTTTTCTGTGTTGTGGTAGCAAATGTGAAATTTATTCCCGTCTTTTGTTTTCCTTTGATACTACTTGGTGTTTGGACGTTTTCCTGACATTTAAATGTATCAATTTAGTGTTTTACATGCGTGAGAATGTTATCAGTGCCCTTATCATCAGGAAATTTTTTAGATTCTTATAACCACTGAGGAGATGAAAGAGGAACAGAAATAACGGTGGTTGGGTGTGGGGCAGGTCAAAATCATGGTCTGCTACTAACCTTTTCATTGGACATACCACCATGGTCCAAAGATAATTAGAACTGTATGAAGAACCTGGTTACAGAAGTGGAGGAAACAGTGTACTCTGCGATCATCTTGCAACTCTTTACAACTGACATAAAAAATATCTGTTGTTATCTTACCTGATAAGAAAACTGACATAAAAGATATGTGTAGTTTCCGCTTCTACTGAATCTTAATGAATGGTTCCCCTATCATTAACATGTCCATGCTGTATTCACAATAGCTGAACAGAAAGCACTGGTTAAAAAGGGAGAGAAAAAAGTTCCATCCAGTTGAGCTGAAAAAAGAAGAAGAAAAGAAATGGCCGTGGCTCCTTGTTCAAAAAGAAAAAGACACCTTAAGAACTTTTTATAATGATGAAAGTCTTTTACTTTTTAACAGCAATGGTTTTGGCTGTCTTCTAGCTCTTTGTGAGCAGGTCTATGTACTTAGTATTTTCTATGAATGTGCTCCATTTCTTCTTCTTGTTTCTTAGGAGCAGTCATGCCCTTCTACGTTTACATTATCACCATCTTGGTCAACAGACTCTCTTTGAGCTCCATGTGCTAGTTCATTATTTGAAATAATCGAATTCACTTGCTACTGAATCTCATGCATGAATGCAACCATAAGGGAGAAAAATGAAAAGGAGCCATGTGACAGAGGTCAATCAACTGCAGTTATGCAATCTAGTCCATTTTTTGTGACTGTGATCTTGTTATCCTCATAGTGAAACAATCAGTAAACCATTCCAAAAATTAACTATGTCCTCTTCTGTTCATCTTCAAGACTGTTTTGATTTGTTGTTGTATCATTAAATGGTTGGAAAGAAATATAAGTGCATAACTATCACTAGAATTTATTGTGTAATAGGGAAATGAACATTAATTAGGATATTTCTTTCTTAGAACGTCATACCTCTATTAGGCATCTCCAAAAGAAACATGTGTAGACTGGGATTTTGATCATTTTTTGTCGCTAGAATTGATTGTGTAATATGTAAATGAACGTTAATTAGGATATTTCCTTCTTAGAGAATCGTACCTCTATCCAGGCATCTCCGAAAGATACAACTTGTGTAGACTGGGATTTTGAACATTTTCTGTTACTTAATATTTTTATTTACTCTTTATAAGCATCACATTTACATGCTTCTCTTTTCTACAGATGCTTCCTCCAGGGGATTGGCACTGTCCAAATTGCACATGCAAATTTTGTGGGACTGCCAATACTACTGCAGAGGAAGGTCAGGCAGCTGCAGATATGCTCCTCTACTGCAGCCTGTGTGAGAAAAAATGTAAAGCTGTTTGCCTTTTGGAGGTTTAGTCGTGTACGCCTTCTATGCTTGATCTGATTTATTAAACCTTTATTTTGCAGATCACAAATCATGCAGTCTGGATATAAATGCTTTACCAGCTAGTTCTAATAATCCATCTGTATCATTTTGTGGGCAGAAATGCCAAGAGGTATTTCTGTTATTCTGTTTGTGAGTTCTCCTGTCTGATGTATAGCATATTAAGAATCACTAAAGAGTTATCAAGTTTCACTATTCACTATTTTGAAATTGTTGTCCTGTCTCAAATCCTAATGGAGTTATAGACTGTCATTTACCTTCATATCAAACGAAATGATATTTGGCATCAACTCTTATTCATGTGTTGAAAATTGCAATCATGATCTTCCAAGCTTTAGAACCTTCAGAATTGAATTGGTCATTTTTTATTGGTGAAGTAATGAGTTATATAGAAAAAGGCATCAAGAAGATGCAAGAAGTACAAGAGGGGGAAAGAGTCAGTTTTGATACAAAAAAGAAAAGAAATACTAGGCTAAAGCAAAAGAGCTGACAAAATCCAAAAAACAGGGGCTAAATACTGCCAACTAAATAACCAAAGGAGACATCTAGCTTTAAGTTTGTGTGTTGGAGTTGATATCCCATCAAAACATCTGCGATTCCTTTCCGTCCAGACACGGCAAAAGATACAAGCAGGGATCATCTGCCAGACTTTTCAGAATTGAATTGGTCATTTTAGGTACATTTCTCGCTTGCAGTCTCTTTGTCAGAGAACCTGAGTTGAAAAGCCAAACTTTTCCTTCAGCAATTTTATGCCTGCTGGATAGCGTAGAGCTAAGTTGCTCGGACTTGGGTGCGTTTGTCCGATATATGTGCGGATCTAGAGGCCGGATCTTTCATCATCTAATTTTTAGGATTCATGGGTACGAATCCCGGTATAGGTATGGGTGCGGAGATTCAGCTAAAAATAATTCAAATATCTAAAAATAGATTTATAAAAATATGCCTACATTATGGTTCCACCATAGCTTTTGTTTTATTTAAGAGATCATTGCATTTGTTTCAGACTCCTTTGTAGATTTTGGATAAGTACTCAAAATCGATTGACCAAATCTAGTACGGATCCCACACCCACACCCACACCCACATCATGATCATGTAAGTGAAGAGTCCGAGCAACTTAGGTGTAGACATGATTTGACCTGCTGTTGCAAGAGCAAAGAAGCTGTGAATCCACAACTCCGCAACTATATGCGTGGACAACAAGCAAGAGTGAAGGAAGAACTGAAAGGACTAGAAAACTGATCCAACAGAAATGCTGTTGTCTTTGAAATGTCTGTGAGCCATTGGTGATGCAGAAACACATAATAGCTAAAATTGCAAAATCTTGAACTTCAACCCCGAAAATAATATGAAGAATCTTACAACCAGCTTGTTTCATCTAAATCATTTCTTTTATTTCTTCTAGACGTTGTTTTCGACCAACAACCCAGCCTGTTGTTAATTCTTGCCACTTTAAATGGAATTCATCAGATCTATCAGTTTCTTTCATGCACTAGCTTGCTGGTGGATGATACATCCATTGCAATCAGTTGGTCTTCAGCACTGTAATATGCATATCTGGTTACTGAAATCTGATATTCGCGGGTTGTAATCCCATTAGAGAGCTCCTAGAGGAGTCCGGATCCATGAACTGCTTTCATTTAGTGATCTAATTCCTTTTCACTGCAGCAACATTTAAACCTTGACTTCCTAATTTGCACAAGATAGACACTTTGTGGTACCAATTTTACATGTGAAGAGCCTAGCTTCGCTAGGCTTGTTAATTTATTACTTAGATAGGATGTAACAGTTTTATACAGTAAATCAAGAGGGGCATTCTGCTGATTACACTATACCATGAGGGGTGGGGGGATCCTCTAGATACTACACATGATTTGGTGTTTACGCCTCTTCTCCAGTTTAGTTAAAGAAACCAAAACTAGCTTCTACTTTTGGCCTTGTCTTACCAACACGATATTGTTATCCAATTCTCTCCTTGATAAGATCCTAAAAATGATTGCAGATGACCCTCTCTCCTCTATACATAAGGAAAATAGAACCTAGACCATCTACTTCAATGCCTTGTCAAACAGACAAACTGTAACTATGCAATCATCTCCTCTATAAGGTGCACATGATTCATGATGTTCACTAGCTACTTGGTATCATAGGAGCCTTCTCAAGAAAAGAGTTGATTAGAAAGTTACCTCCCTTGTTTTTGTTAAAAATGTGTATTCATTTGTAGCACCAAGAAAGTGCAGCGATGTACGAAAATCAAAGGAATGTTACTCATTTTAGCAAAGGAAGGAGTTAACAGAAGTCCTTGAGAAGATCAACATCATATACATTCATCATTTTACACCGACAGTTGGACATCTAATTTTTTAGAATATCTATGATTGTAGTCCATCCAAATGTTCCATAGAGTGCATGCAGGAACTATGCTCCAAAAGAATTTCGAAGACTTCTTTAACCTTTTCCCTTGCCAGCTTTCTAATACGCCTTTGTATTTCGTGTATCCCATTGCACTGAAATAAGATCCAAGAACAAGTTCCAGATCTGCTAATGGAAACTGCAGTAAAAAGCAAATGTGGTGTTGTCTTATACCATGTTTGGAGGCTAAAGGGGTGCATGTAGCCTACATTGTAGTGATCAAAGACATGTATGATGGAGCTAAGACCCGAGTGAGGATAGTGGGAGATCAGAACACTTCCCGGTTGTGCTGAGGTTGCACTAGGAATCCGCCCTTAGCCCGTTTTTATTTTTCTTGGCGATGGACGCATTGACAAGACACATTCAAGGGGAGGTGCCTTGGTGTATGTTATTTGCAAATGACATAGTTCTGATTGACGAGATGCGAGATGGTGTTAACGAGAGGCTGGAGGTTGTAGACCGACTCTCGGGTCTCGAGGTTTCAAGTTGAGCAGGACCAAAATAGAATATTTGGAGTGTAAGTTGAATGACGTTACTCGAAAAGCAGACATAGATGTGAGGTTTGATACATAAGTTATCCCCAAGAGAAAAGTTTCAAGTACCTTGGTTCTATAATACAAGGAAATAGGAGATTGATGAGGATGTCACATATTGCATCGGAGCAGGATGGATGAAATGGATGCTTACTTTCAGTATCTTGTGTGATAAGAATGTGCCGGTAAAACTTAAAGGTAAGTCCTACAAAGTGGTGGTTAGACCGACTATGCTGTATGGAGCAGAGCGTTGACCAATCAAGAACTCCCATGTCCAGAAGTTGAAAGTTACTGAAATGAGGATGTTGAGATGGATGTACGGGCATACCAGGCAGGTTTAGATAAAATTAAGAATGAAGTCATTTGGGAGAATGTGGAAGTTGCTTTCGTGGAGGATAAGATTGGGGGGGGGGGGGAGTAAGGCTGAGGTGGTTTGGGCATGTTAACAGGAGAAGTATAGATGCTCCAGTTAGGAGGTGTGGGAGGTTGACCTTGGTGGGTATGAGGAGGGGTAGGGATCGGCCAAATAAGTATTGGGGAGAGGTGATTATGCAGGACATGGTGCAGCTAGAGCTTACTGAGGACATGACCCTTGATAGGAGGGTGTGGGTGTTGAGGAGTAGGGTAGAAGGTTAGTAGATAGTCGGGTGTGTCCTTTTTTCTTTCTTAGTCCGGTATCATTAGTGTTAGTATGTTTTCTTTTTATCCTTATATAGATACTATTACCTAACCATTGTTTGATTGCTATCTTTGCAGCGGCTTTCTTAATATGTTGTGTTCATTTTATTCTTAGATTGCTATTACTACTTATTGTTTGATTGCTTTCTTTGCCTCGGTTTTCTTAATATCTTGTGTTGTTTCTACTTGTCGCTGCTGCTCCTTCTCATCTTTTTTTCAAACAGCCTTCTGCCCTTGTAAAGGTTGGGGTAAGGCTGCGTGCGTCCCACACTTCCCCACTGCACTCGTGGGATTACACAGGGTTTTTGGTTGTTGTTGTTGTTGTTGTTGTTGTCTTATACCATGTATTACATGGGTTAGCTTCTGTTGGAAAACTACCAAAAATATGAGGTTAAATCCTTTCTCAATAGCTTGTAGATCTTGAACTTGAGCCTTGAGGATAAATTTCTGAATGTAATGGTAGCAATCTGTACAATCAAAGCCGAACAGTAATATGAAATTGCTATATGGAACTTAGAGACGGATTGAGGGAGAGAGTAATGCAATTGGCTTGTTGAGGCTTGAAAGTGAAAAGGCCAAACAGTTCAATACTGTGGAGAGGCGTGGATGATATGAAGGAATTTAGAGCCCCTTCCCCTTAGTATCTTATCCTTGATTGCTTACGGGTTCCTCAAGAGTCTTTAACTGGAGTTTTCTTCTCTCAGATAGGTACCGTTATGTGAATGCATGATCTGCAAAACTACCGGTTTGGTAGCAAATTCAGTTAGGCTTTTGCTATTTTATTGAGAAGCATGCAGTTTACCTTGAACATTTTGTGTCCCGAAATTTCTAATTTTCTTTGAGACTTTGAACCTTTTTCAAGCTCAAAATTAGTGAAACTATTGTTGACCTGAGATAGTCTGTGTTGCTATCTCTCACAAGATGTGTTTGAATAGTTCAACTCATTTCTCTTCTCTGTTTTTGCAGCTGTATGATCATCTGCAGAAGATTCTTGGTGTCAAACATGAGATTGAAGCTGGATTCTCATGGTCCCTAATTCAACGAACGGTTTTGGACTCTGATCGGTCTCACCATGCCTTTTCTCAACGGGTGGAGTGCAATTCTAAGCTAGCTGTTGCGCTGGCTGTTATGGATGAATGTTTTTTGCCGATTGTGGATAGGAAAAGTGGCATCAATATTATTCATAATGTTCTCTACAACTGCGGGTAAGAAGCTTTTTACCTTCTATGCGTTGTCGTAAGTTTGTAAATGTTGTGCTAAATATCCAATTGAATATCTGAAGGCCCTCATTTTCTTTTTGTAACTTCATTAAGCTGGCTGAATAATTTAATATGGCCATTTGGTATTAATGACAGATGTCGTAGAAATACGAATGTGAAGATGGATGTAGAAATGATCACATCCCATAGATGATGCTACTAATACATAGTACATAAAATGTGAGGCGGTCGCTTGAGATACACTATTCATATCCTCTAGATGCAGAGATTCATAGGTATGAAAAATAAGGTGATGGAATGTGATAAAAGTGAACAAGGTAGATTTTAAAATCTCATAGAGATAAGATTCCTAAATGATTTAAAATCTCTCAAGATGAATATGGATTCAGCTTACAAAAAACACACTGGAAGCATTGGATCCATATAGGCACTACAAGCTAATTGGGAGTAAGGTTTAGTTGTTGTTACAGTTACACTTATGTTAGGTCCAATGCTTGTCAGGATTCAGCACTTTTATTCTAATTAATGACTTGTATGCCCATATAACAATATTTTTTTATGTAAGAATGTATAGTCTTAGCAAATGCCTTACTTGATTTAAAAGACCAATTTTTAGTACTGAAATGAAATAGGCTTGAATTGAGAGGATTTAAAATATTTGTTGCGAGAGAATTAATCAAGTATTTTGATTTCATTTAACTAAAATATAGTATTTCAAATTATGTAGAGGAGGTAGAATCTTTAGGTGATTTGCTAAGCTCACTGTGAGCTTTAGCTGATACCCCTGGTTCTCTATTTTTTTTGTTGGTAAATACAGGACCTGCCCTAGTTTTTTTTTTTTTTTTGTGTATATATTTATATATAGTGTGAGAGAGAGAGAGAGAGAGTGGCTCATTGTTGAATAAAAAAATGGATTTATATGACCCCATAGACTTATTTTAAATGATAGTTTTTATTTCTGTATCAGAGTTTCAACGTTCCCAGCTGTTTGTGGACCCACTTAGTAAGAATATATTTGTGCTGGAAAAATTAAAAACAACTTCTGCTTCTGCTTAGAAGCTACCTTTTGTCAACTTCTTACTCAGCAAGCAAAAACAACTTCTGCTGCTAGCCTGCTACTCAAAGTTTTGCTAGCCTGCTACTCAAAGCAGTTTTGCTCCTTTAACTTAGCCAAACACCATAACTCTCCCAGATAAAACTTAAAGAAAAAACACTTCTAGTGAAGCCTCTGACTAAACAGGCTATTACTCAGCTCGTCTGACTGATTGCGAAAGATGGAGCATGACATTTAGTTTGAGGGGGGAGGGAGTACAATGTTTATGATTTTTCATTTTTTTTCTGGGCTGATGCTCATAGACATAGTAGAAATTGTTGAATTTGCTTTTCCCAGCTGTCCTTGTTTATGTGCATAATTTGCCAGGACTCTTTAGCACATGCTTTCACTCTTTATCTTTCTTGTAGACTCTTCCCTGAAACACAGTGATTCTCTTCTTAGAAGCCTAGTTAGAGATAGACTATTCCCATGCCTTTTCTCTGTCACCAGAGAAACCTCAAATGGCACTATGAAGTTAAAAGCCATAATCATGGGGATGTGGCTATTCTTCTTCATTTATTCGTGATTCCTTATGATATAGTTGCCTGTTAGAAAAAATATTACTTTTTGTGGATTGGGTTTCTGAATCACAAAAAAGGCTATGACTGAGGGCAATAATGTATTGATTTTATTGGATCATCCCTCTTCTTTTGTCTGGAAATGGAAAACCGAATTGTCAATTAAGCCATACAATGTTTCTTTTGTGCTGTCTGAAACAGTTTTCCCTATTTGCTTTATTATTTTGCAGAACTATGTGCTTGCGTGTTCCTAGATTCATCTTTTACCCGATTATCCTTTTCTATAAACTTCGTTGTATTATTCAGCGGTATCTGACACTGTTTTTTCTCTCCTCTGAAGCTCAAACTTTAGCCGGCTGAATTTTTGTGGTTTCTACACTGCAATCTTGGAAAGGGGCGATGAAATAATATCTGCTGCATCCATAAGGTATACTAGATTGCTCAAGTTGTTCCCATGTTACAATGCAAGTTTATTTTTCAGAAATTGATAGAGTTGGGTGCATGAATGTTGATATGTTGTTTAACAGTTGAACTCTCTCAGCTGTCTCAGAAATTGCAATTGTGTTCCTTGCATTAGGGATTTATGATCTTTAACGTAATTGTGTGTCATCGATTAGTCTTTGAATTCATTGCAATAGTGGACTATCCTTTTTGCCAGCATTAACTGAATGTATCTCAATGTCAGCTACTGCTCCAAATTACTTATATTCGCAGTAGTAATTTTGTGTCATGTTTCTCTCCTCCATCTTTTGGCAAATATTTTTTGGACTACTAATTTTTTGAACTGACAAATGAGCTTGCTCAGTTGGTAAAGCATCTCCACCCACGACCGTTAGGTCCTGGGTGAGGAAGTGTGGAAACACTATAAATCCTCCTAAATTGGGAGGGGAAAAAAATTTCAACTGATTCTACTTATTCCTTAAATACTATCATCCCTTTTTTCTTAAAGGACACAGTTAAAAGATATATTTTTTGTAGCTATTAGGAGCCACTTTTGTTGTTCTGCTAACTAAATTCAGCATAACTTGCATTTTGTTTGGTCGCTTGAATAAGGAGAATTATTCTCTTCATTAGATTCAGTATAACTTATACTTAGTTTGGTTCTAATTTTGCCCCTTTTTATAAATAATAATATACGCATAATTTATGCGGGAATCTATGTATTATTTTATGCAGGGTAGAATGTGGAATAAGAATACGTGTTTACAATAGATTGATTGAAATTAGTGAAATGATAAAGATACCCTCTTTTGTTAGACTCAACAACAACAACATACCCAGTGTAGTCCCACAAGTGGGGTTTGGGGAGGGTATAGTGTACGCAGACCTTACCCTTGCTTTTAAGAAGGCAGAGAGGTTGTTTTTGGTAGACCATTGGCACCCTCATCTCTTCATACTCATATTTCTTTTAATACAACAAACCAACATCCAGCAAGAGATCAGTGCCGGCTCTAGGGGGAAGCCACTAAAGCAATTGCTTTAGGCCCCCTTAGAATTTAAGTCCCCAAATGTTTTAAATTGTATACTATTACATATTATAAAATTATTAATAAAAGATACTAGTTAAATTTTATACTATTTTGTTTGGAATGTGATAGAGGTTATTCAAATGAATACTTGAATTAATGAATATGTAATATATGAAAATAAATAATTTGATGACGACTTTGATAATTAAGAATGAAATCCCTTGTAGTATCTTTTAGAGTTTACTAGACTTAGGGTACGCGCTTTGCGCGTGTTTTCCATGTCAATGAGTAGATAGTTTTTAAAAGATAAGATAAGTACTGAATAATGTATTTAAATAGAAAAAATGAAATAACTTAAGTGTTTGCAAACTGCAAGGAAATTTTACTCATTTAGAATATATTTTTACAATTATTGAGTTTATTTTACTCAATTAAAATATATATTTATTTATATTGTACATGGTTTTTGAATGTTGAAATAATGATTGACTATAGTCGTCAAATATTATACAAACAAATCAATAAATAAAACTTTTAGTTGGTTTTAAAAAATATTAAACATATTAGCATTAAAGATGTTATAATAAAAAAGAAATAGACTACACTTTAATGGCATAAGTTTATTTTTCAAGAAAATAATTATATAAGATAATGTATATACGATAGTTTAATTATTTAATTTGAGAAAAAAATGCATATTGGATGGAACTTTGAAATGCTTTATAGAAATATGACATGTACATTCGTGTATCTACTTACAAAAACAAAAATATGGAGGAAAAGAGCCGAAATAAGCAAAACCTCTTTTTTCAAAATTATTTGATTTATATAAGATAAATTTTTGTGGATTTTGATATCCTGAATATTCTGATCAATTTACTATGTAGTAATTCAAGTAAGAAAAACTTTAATAAGAAAAGTTTAATTGATTTCAAAGTGATAAATATTAGGAAAAATAATAAAATAATTATTTTATCCAATATAAACTCTATTTTAAAAAGACGAACAACATTTCGCTAAAGTATTGAATTTTAAGTAATTAGTTAATTTACATACTTAATTATTTATTCTCAACGGTAAGAAATTTTTTTTAATTCAAATTCATAATATTAGTAGATCACAAATTTCAAATCATTTAACTACATCTACACTAATGTTTAATCGTAAATATACTTTTATTAGTAACTAAACCGTAACTATACATTTATCTAATAAGAATTTTATGTTCAAAAGATAGAAAAATCGGTTTGAGTTTCACTTGGAATTTTTTAGGTTAGTTTAAAGTCCTAATATTAAAAAGATATTTTATATTATTTTCAATGCAGTCTATTTTAAACCATAAAAAATCAACCAACATTTGGTTATATTAAATTCCAAAAATTAATTATTTCCTTAATCATTTTATTAGAGTGTACAATTTTGAATTTTAATATATAAGAGTAAATACAAAATTGATAAGAATTATACAACAAAAAATAGAAACCTTAGAGTCACTATGTTAGCATTGATATACGTTTGGGAAACTTTAATAGGAGACTTTAATTAGAGTGTGATAATAATCCTAAATATTAGGATCTCTTACCTAGTTTAATAAGGAAAAATTTAGTAACAAAATATTTAATTGATTTCAAAGTTTTGGATATTAGAAAAATAATACAAATTTCAATTATGTCCAATGTGAAATATAATTTTAAGGGGTAAAAAAGACGAACGACATTTCGCTAAGGGTTTTCATGCTTTTAATATAGTATAGATTATTTCTTATAAAGAATGGATTATGCTGTTTGTTTTTTCGAAATAGACTTTAACTATTTTAAAATGTATGAAATTATATTGACATCTATCTAAGGTACAAAATTGAGATTATTAGATTATGAGAATTTTTAAAAATATAATCTTAATCGGCATTGTTGCTTCTTATAAAATATTATGCAGGTCTTAGTGAGTAGAATTACCAAATATTTGCAATGATAAAAGCTAGCGGTAAATGAATGAATGATCAAAATACGTACAAGATGGCCGGTATACCGTCATTACAAAAAATAAAAAATATATTAAGTTTTCTTATACTGTATAAGTTTAAATTGAGGTTTGGCTTTAGGCCACCAATATCGTTGAGCCGTTCCTGCAAGAAATAACCCCTGCAGTGTAATCCCTGCATTACTAATCTCTGCGTTATTCCTTGCATCATAGTTACATTACATTATTTTTCGGTGTTGTACCTTTTTATCATGTAACGCACAGGAACTTTCTGAAGCATTTGATCTTATTATTAAAGGAACTTCTCTCATCATTCTCTCGAATTAATCAGCCTGTTAGATACAGTGTTTTGGAGAGCGCAAAGCGCAAAAAAGCGACAAGGGCTCGCCTCGCTTCAAAAGCGAAGCGCAAAGCGAAGCGCACGCTTTATTAAAGTGAAGCGCAATTCTTAAAAAACATAATGTAAAATTATAAATAATCAAAAACATTAATTTAAATACTTAAAAGTGGGTAATAGGTACCACCAAATCATTCACAAACCATCCACAAACCATAGGACAAGCAAAATCAAAGCTACTAAATTACTAGAAGTCAATAGTCCCATAAGGTGGGGTCTGGGGAGGGTAATATGTAGACAAGCCTTACCCCTACCCAAAGGGTAGAGAGGCTGTTTCAAAGGACAAGCAAAATCAAAGCTACTAAATTACTAGAAGTCAATCAACATCTTATTCTTCTACTCCTCTTCTCCTACAACAAGATTGTCAAAATCTTGAATTCCTCTATCATCTTCATATTGCTCGTCATCTTCTTTCTTCCCCCTCATCTTCATGATCACTTTCATCTTCATCAATTAGGGATAGGGATCGACTTGTAGTAGCCACACTTTTTCCCTTCCTAATAGAGCTTGAACTTGGAGTATATCTCTTAAAACCATAGGGATCCTCCCCAACTCCACTACCAACCGCAACATCACCCCAAGTGAAATCGGAGTCGCCTTCAAATACTTCTTCATCTTCACAATTTTCGGGGACTCCGGTTAGCCACTCATTAGCCTCATCAATGTTGTCTAAAAGAATTGGATCAATTATATTGCGGTGGTTGTAGCGACGTCTCAATGCTCTATTGTATTTTATAAACACTAGATTATGGAGGCGCTTCAAGGTTAGTCGATTCCTTTTCTTTGTATGAATCTGCAAAAATGATGTGTTAACTAATTAGTAGGAGTTTAGACAATTGAGATATAATTTACTTTATCTCAAAACATGAAATAATTCTTTTTATTTCTCACGTGTTCAAAAACACTCCAGTTTCTTTCACATCCGGATGAGCTACAAGTTAAGCTTAAAACTTTGATAGCGAAAGTCTGTAACTCCGGAGTCTCTGCACCATATTGGTCCCACCATTCAACTATAGAAGTCAAAAAAAGATATATTCAAGAGTTAATAAGTATAAAAAATACATCGAAGTTAGAGTTATAAAATATAGAAACACTTGGTCACCTGGCGACTTTTTCGTTCTTTGTTTGATAGCAAGTCGAAGCTTAAAAAGTCCTTCAGCTGCCTTGTAAATAGCAAGCTGATTTACTATCTTCTCTTGCAAGTCTTCATCTGGGTTCAACTTGATAACAACCTGATGGAATCCTGTCCACACATCTTTAGCCAATGAATTCTTCTCATACTGCTCATAAAAGAGTGAGGGGTTCAGAATAAGTCCAGCTGCATGCAAAGGTCTATGAAGTTGCTCATCCCATTTTGCATCAATGATCTGAAAGACCTTTGCATATTTGTGCTCATCACTGAATGATGCTTGAATAGCCTCCTTGGCCCTATCCATAGCTTCATAGAGGTAGCCCATTGATGGTTTTTGCTCTCCATCCACCAAACGGAGTACTTTAATCAAAGGGCCACCAATTTTAAGAGTAGAAGGACATTATTCCAATAAGAACAAGAAAGAATAATGCGTGCAACCTCTTTTCCTGCACTTTCCCTTGCAAATTTACTCCTGCTCCAATCCTCTGATGTGACCATCTGTCTCAAATTGTCTTTTTGTTTGTGGAGACTACGCAAAGTCAAGAAAGCGTGGCGAACCTTGTCTTGCCCGGTTTCACCAAACTTTTTTGCATGGTGAATCTTCTCATCATATTCAATAACAATGGCCGCCTGGGAAATATAAGAATATAACCTAACGCCCTGGCCAAAAACTGTAGAGAAGGGCCTTTCCTTGAAAATGTCCCCGAACATCAAGTTGATGCAACGAGCCGCACATGGAGTCCAATAGACATTCTTGTACGCTCCTTCAATCATGCCACCTGCTTTCATATTTTCACTTGCATTATCAGTGACCACTTGAACAACTTTGCTTGGACCAATCTTTTCGATGGTGTTTTGAAACAAAGTGAACATTTTGATGTGGTCGGTGGATGAGTCGCTAGCATCAATGGACTCAAGAAACAAACTTCCCCGGGGAGAATTCACCAACACATTAATAATCATTTTTCCCGTTCTTGCTGTCCACTTATCCATCATAATGGAGCAGCCGTACTTGTTCCAAACAACTTTATGCTCTTCAACGATTTTGTTAGTCTCTTCCACTTCCTTATTAAGATAAGGACCTCTTATTTCATGGTAAGTGGGAGGCTTCATTCCAGGCCCGTATTGACCAACGACCTCAATAAAGTCTCCAAAAGTGTCATAATTGACACAATTGAAGGGGAGCCCAGCATCATAGACCCATCGTGCAAAAGCTCTAACTGAACGCTCCCTTAAAATGTCTCTAGCAATTTTCTGTACATCTTTCCCACTGGCCTTTGTTCCCTGCTTCTTTGAAAAGTAGCAATCCATAGGACCTTTAGTCGTTGAACCATGGCTTGAGCCATCTCTTCCCCGTTTTGTTGGAAGTGATAATTCTTCAATATCATCGTCGTCATCATCATCATCATCAAGATTGGTCACCATTGGTGGATGAACCATTTGATTTTTTAGCTCCTTCTTCTTCTCAACAAATTTTTTTATTTCTTCCCTCACCTCCGGTGGACATTTTGGACAACTTGTGACGTTTCTATCGCCACCAATTAGATGGTATTTAAACCGATAAATTACACCGGTTGTAATCTTGTTGCAAAAGATACATAAAACATTCGTATTCTTCTCGTTAACTCTCTCGCCATATCGCCAAGCCGGGTCTTTCTCTTTCGAACTTTGAGACATTTTAATATCCCTATTAAGATATAAACGAAAACATAATCAATAAAGGATAAACTTTGTTCACTGTGAAATGTAAAGGGAAATTGTTCACTGAAATATAAAGAATATAAAGTATCAATAAACTACTAAATAAGAAAGCAAAAAAAAGAAAAAGAGAGAGAAATTGCAACTGGAAACAGAGAGAGCAGAGACCGACGAAAAGGAAATTTTTTTTTTTCCTTCCCCTGTTCTAAGTCGAAACAGAGAGACAGAGAGACAAAGAAAGAAGAAGAAGAAAATTGAGGAAGAAGAAGAAGAGAGGTGCGAATGGAGAAGAAGAGAGGTGCGTACAAAAAACAGAGAAGAAAGGAGAAGAAAATACCTGGGTTGGTCTTCGTTGAGCGACTGAAGAAGAAGAAGCAGTGGAAGCGCCTCTGTTTTCGACTGAAGAAGAAAAACCCTAGCTTTTTTTGTTCCAAGATTGACTGAAGAAGAAGCGCCTCTGTTTTCGACTGAAGAAGAAGACCCAATTCGATTTAGGGCATATTTGTTTCAACTGAAGAAGAAGACCCAAAGTTTTTTTTCTTTTTAAAAAGGCCCCTGCGCTTTTTTTAATTAAGCGCGCGCCTCAGTCGCCTCCGTCGCTTCGTCGCTTCGCGCTTTTCACTGTTGAAGCGTGCGCTTCTGCAGATCGCATCGCTTCGGCAGCATTAAATCGACCCTGCATCGCCTCGCTTCGCTTTGCGCTTAAAGCGACGAAGCGAGCGCTTCTTTAAACACTGGTTAGATAATTTCTTGCTTTCCTTTTTCCTTGTTAGTTGTCTTTTTCTCATGTTTGTTCCTTCATGCCTTACCAATCAATAAAATTGTTTTGGCCGTAAACTGTTAGGATCCATGGAACTCAACTTGCAGAAATGCCATACATTGGGACCAGGAATATATATAGGCGCCAAGGGATGTGCCGCCGGCTGCTGTCTGCTATTGAGACGGTATGAGAATAATTATTACTGGTTGTCTTTGTTGGCTCCACACTTTATTTCATCTAATTGATTTGAAGAGAGGTTTGTGTACATAAGAAATCATTAAGATATGTCACACATGTCATGTGCATATATTGTATTGCAATTTATAATGAGTTATTGAGAGTCATCATTCTGTTAATGCAAAAGAATTCACTGGAACAGAGGGCATCCCAATGCTTTTCCATTGCTGTTCTGGTCGTCAGAAGTAGCAGATAAATATTTTAATATAGCACTTCGTTGAAGTGGCAGAAACCGCATCAAAGAGCTACAATAGCAGTCACTTAATGTATATGCAAGTAACATGACAAAGCAAATGGTTGTGCGAACATGTAGGATGCTTTAGGAAGTATTGTGACACCAGATGCTCTGGAAACAGTGTAATACACTTTATTATAGAATTGACATTTGGATTCATAAAAATGCCTTTTAAACTTCCAAGAGTTAGTTGCACCCAACGGTGTGGCCTAGGGGTAAATGAAGCAAAAAACACTAGGTGATTTCTTACTATCTATCCAAGCTTTGGAGGGAGGTGGCAGGTATCCCGTGGAATTAGTCGAGGTGCGCGCAAGTTAGCCTGGAGGCCCTGGACACATGGTTATATAAAAAATACAAAGTTAGTCTTAAAAGAGGCATCATAAGTAGTATTGCATAGTTGTATTGTTAACGAAAGAAAGCAGAGACAAGACCTGGCATCATCCAAATTGAAATTCTGTTCATTCCTGTTGCTGCCCTCATTTCCCAGTAATGGGCATATTTGTACCTATTATGTGGACATCTTATGACTTGAATTTTTTTATGCTTGCTACCGGTATAAGTGATTTTTCCAGATGGTAGTATGCATGTCATACCTTTTCCAGCTATCTCATGCATCTGCGTCCAGTTAGTCAGGGATTATGTCATTGCATGTCCATTATGTTCTTTGTATTTTATTTTTCAATATTGGAGTGCAGACCAACGATTTAATTGTCTCCTCTTTCTAGGTCCTCTCCACTCTAAAAGTCGAGAAGTTGATTATTCCTGCTATATCTGAGCATATGCATACTTGGACGGTGGTTTTTGGATTTAATCCACTGGAGGAATCAGAGAAGCTAGAAATGAAGTCCATTAATATGTTGGTGTTCCCTGGGACAGATATGCTTCAAAAGAGGCTACTAAACAGAGAGACCCTAGAGGGTACTATAATAATTAAATTCCCGCTTTTTTTTTTTTTTCCTTTTTGGTTGCCTTATTAGGAAAATAAGCTGATATCTTAATCTTGACTGTCCGTTCTTGTGATTTGGACGTCTGGATTTTTCTGTAGGTGGTAAAAATGCTGGTGACTCCAAACATAATGTTCCTCAGTTGCCTGCTTTGGTTGAAAAGGCTGATCAGGAATCCCTTACTAGGTGCGATGGAAACTTGCACGATGAAGCCTGTATAGAAAAAGATGATGATGTTGATGCAATAGATTCTGATTCTCCAGCTACTCCTGTCGATTTAAGTGATAGTGCCATGGTTAGAGAAGAAAGTAATGCAATAGATTCTGATTCTCCAGCTACTGCTGTCGATTTAAGTGATAGTGCCATGGTTAGAGAAGAAAGTACTCATTGTGGATCTCATATTCAAATCTCCAGTCAGGAGGATAAAGCTGTCAAATCTAATATGGAGAAGAAGCTCGCTGAACCAACCACAAAATCGATTCCCTCCTCTCCTTCCGGTGCAAGTATTGGAAACACTGATCTGGGAGATGTTGCATTGGGTCCTTCCTCTGAAGTTGATGCCCAGTCATCTGAGCCAATCCATCAAAAAATTTGCAAGGAAAATGACCAAACCACTTGTTCGACATTTGGTATTGATTCATCAGATGAAGCTTCTGCCAGAAACACGAAGGCAGAGAAACAGAACGAGGTGGTTTCAGATACTACCTCCATTGATGCCAATGGGAAAATTTTATCGGCAGATACCACAGATAGTTGTTTTCTAGAACCTCCTGCACAAAGTGAAGTAGAAGAAATAGACAAGACAAAAGTTTCAGTCTGTGTATCTGCAACTTGTGCGAGTGCAAAGCCTGCCATAAGTTTCTTCTCAGACACTACAAGTGGACCTGATTTGCAGTATGGGCTACATGTTGTGGCTTTAAAGCAAACTTCTGATGTTAAGCATCTTGGTGACTTAAATGTTTCTGTGGAGGAGGGAAATTTGGATACCTCTCCAATTGGTGATGGAGTTAATGATAATCATGGTGCTGAAGTTTCTTCTTCTAGACCTGCAATTGACTCCTCAGGTGAAACTTCTTTAAAGCAAACTTTTGATGTTCGACGTCTTGGTAACTCGAATTTTTCTGTGGAGGAGGGAAATTTGGATGCCTCTCCAATGTGTGATGGAGTTGATCTTAATAATGGTACTGAAGTTTCTTCTTCTGCACCTGCAATTGACTCCTCGGTTGAAGCTTCTTTAAAGCAAACTTCTGATGTTGAATGGTTTGGTGGCTCAAATGTTTCTGTGGAGGGGGGAAATTTGGATGCCTCTCCAATTGGTGGAGTTAATAATGGTGCTGAGGTTTCTTCTTCTAGACCTGCAATTGACTCCTCAGTTGAAATTTCTTTGAATGCTGCTCCTGTAAATAACACCGACTGTCAACTTGATCTCTCTCCTGGATCTCAAGCATGTGGCTCCAGCTTGAACTCTTCTGATGCCAGTGCTGAACCAAAAGCTTCTTCTAATGAGAAGATTGTTCGCTCTGAGCCCTGTCAGGCAGAAAGTCATGAAGTAACTGTAGTGAGCAGTTGCAGTGCAACTGTTCATTCTTCTGCTAATGTTTCTTCTGCACAACATGCTGCTGAAGAAACTGCAGTGGGCAGTCAGGCTGAAAGTCATGAAGTAACTGTGTTGGGCAGTTGCAGTGGAACTATTCATTCTTCTGATGATGTTTCTGCGCAGCATGCTGGTGTAGAAAAGATTCAGAGTGAGGTCTAGGTCTATTGATGCTAATCATACTAACAATGCTACTTAAACATTACCTTAGACAACGGTAAGCTTTGATGTAGGATTTCATACAATGTCCCATGAGGTTGCTTCTCTAGCTGAACTACCTTCTTGTGTAATCAAGGTCATTTGATGTCCCTAAAACTGTTTAGGGTTTGTCCATCAAACCAATTTTGATTCTCCAGAGTGTCATGTGGTAAAGGAAAAATCAAAGGGAAAGGTTACTCAGCCAGGCTACAGAAAAAAGTGGTCCAGATGTTGTGCAATTTCTATGCAGTCATCCAGGTTGAAGGTGTTTGAAAGGTTATAACAGGTTTCAATTGGATGCTCAGAATGTCCTAAACCAGTTGAGAAAGTTGGACAGTAGAGACCCCTAGGGAGCTGGTGTAATGGAAATTGTTTGGCTATACAATTGCCAGCCTATTAGTAATATCATTGTGAAATGAGTGTGTGAATTGTATCTCATGGGTGGGGCACCAAATTTTGCGACTGTGTACTCCATTGATGAAAGACTCGCGAAAATATTGATTGTACATATGTAGTTCTGTGTAGATCTTATATTCTGTTCTCAAGGTCCTCAGAGATCCTTGTAATTCATCACTTGAAATGATAATAGCACCCAAAGTATCCAAGTTTCTTGTTAACTTATTCATTATGTGATCCCTCGTATTTTTCTTGTTACGACTGTGCGCCCCTCTTGCTAGCAACACAGATTCTTTCGATGTACATATTATTTCACATATGGGATGGTTTTCTAAGTTCCTGTTGCTACCCGAAAGTTTAGCTTATTGCAGCAGATATGGCAAGTTTTTCGTTTTATCTTTATGTTCATATTTGATGGAATGGGTTAGCTACATTTGTGGTCGAAAATTTCTTTGTTTACCCTATATCTATAATTGATGTACTAGACTTAAGGTAGATATAAAGAATCTTTGGAGGGTGGAATACTGGGATTATCTTATCCAGTTGGTGTGAGTTCAGGAAGAAATAAGAAATGAAGGGGAATTCATGTTTTATAATGTTGTCACAACAACTAACAAAATAATTGTAAGATGGAATCTGACCAAAATTCTTGTTTTGTAAGATGGATGAACTTTGACATATTTTATGCACGCGCACACATATTCCTTGCTATATTCTTTATCGGAAACTCAGAGGTTAGCAACATAGGACGTGCAGACTTGTCTATTTTGTTCTCTTAGTACTTTTCCTATAAATGACCATTTCTTGTTAGTTCTGTATAAGAATCAATCTGCAAATTCAATATCTATCATGGCATTCAAGCGATTTGTTCAAAGGAAGTCTTTTGCGATACAGGGAGTTGGGATGGATTCATACACAGGTTTAATACCTTATGTTCACGGTGTAGTTAAGAGAAGGAAGTTTCTCCAAGGATTTCAAAAGCTCGAGAGACGGACAAGCCTTTGTCCGCCTGATGAAGAAGGGAGACATAAGTTGATTCTTCGGAAGAACAAGAAACCAAGTGGTTGTGGGTTATGGAGATGGTAGTAATTCTCTTGAAAACAAGAAAGACTACCTATGAAATTATGCATCCTTGTATTATAATGCTACTTGGAATTCTCAAATAACAGTCATTTCTATGCGCAAATTGGGTAATGTTCATATGGTAGAAAAATTCTAGTTTATATACTAATCAAGATGATTAGAATAGCATGGTTCAATCATCTATGTCAATAAATTAATTGGATATTTTTAGTATCCAGTATAGAGCACGAATTGATGTTTTACTTGTCCTCTGAATTATTTATGGATGTACGATATAAGCATTTTCTTCTACTCTAGGGTCACTTTTGCAAAGTTCCATTGGCACAATAATATGACTTGCTCTGACTATAGCTCATGAAGAAGTAAAGTTGGCAAATATCACAAAATCATAAATAATGAAATTCATCTAACCTACAATTTGAAGGACTCCAAACTAATACCTAGACTCGGCTGGATTATCAAAGAAGGGTGACAGTAATTTGCTAGAAAGGAAGCAGCAACATGAGAAGTAAAATTAGATGAATTCTTTGGGTGTGTTTGGTACGAAGGAAAACATTTTCTGGAAAATGTTTTCCAATTTTCCCATGTTTGGTTGGCTTAAATATTTTGGAAAACATTTTCCTTATCAATTCATTTTCCTCCAATTGGAGGAAAATATTTTCCTTATCAAAAGAAGGGAAAACATTTTCCAAAGTTCTTTCTCAACCATTCTCACCCTCACTAACCCACCCCACCCCTCTCCAAAAAATACTTTTTTTTAGAAAAATTTTAGTTTTTCCGTTACCATCCACCCTACTACCCCTCCACCCCACCCCGCAAAAAAAATTTCTTTTACCTTAATTTTTTTTCTATAATTTTAAATTTCTGTTTTCTTATTTTTTTTGCATCACCCACGCCCACCCCTACCCCCTCCCCCTCCCCCACCCCCCCACTCCTCCCCCCCACCCCCACCCTCCCCCCATACCCCCGCACAAAAAAAAAATTACTTTTTTTTTTGTAATTTAAATTTTTATTTTTTTCGATTTGCAGCCTCCCCCCCCCCGAAAAAATTTTAAAATATATTTTTCAGTTTTTAATTTTAATATTTATCATTTAAAGACTCAATATTTTACAAGTTCCAAAATTATGAGTTCGGAAGTTTACGAGTTTAGAAATTATAAATTTACCGATTCGAAAATACGCAATTTTTGCGTTAAAAAGTAAAGCATCACATTAGTTCCTTTAGATTGTGTCAATTTTTAGAGACTTCGGGAAGGGGAGGGGTGGGGAGGTGGGAGGGGGAGGGGTAGGAGAGTTGCAAAAAAAATATTTTTCTAAAAAAACTTATTTTTTACTCTCTAACCAAACATAGAAAATATTTTCCGGAAAATATTTTCCACTTACCAACCAAACAAGAGAAAATAAATAATAAAATCACTCATTTTCCATGAAAACATTTTCTAGGAAAACATTTTCCTTCATACCAAACACACCCTTTATCTAAAAAAATCTAGGAAATAGCAGTACTAGGATGGCAAAGGGACGGTGCGAGTGTGGTTCGAAGAGAGGCGAATTTCAGCATTTACGGGGTAGGACGGGTTACAGTGTTTGCTGGGGCGGGATGGGTTCTTGATATTTATATGCAGGCATCG